>CM039525.1:13513569-13559799 GCA_022433055.1 Begonia peltatifolia | reverse complement strand
GCAATATGAAAAAAGAGCAGTCTCGGGAAGCATGGTAATACTATTTCTGCCATTCAATGGCAAATCCGAGCACTATATTCACCATCTGTGGGCGTATTAGAAGCTACATACCAAAGATGTACGTCGTCAAACCTTCTATGGTTGCTTTCAAGTTCGCATAAAACAAGCGAACTATTCTGTCGCAGTTATCGCCCCTCAATGCATGCACTCCACGTGGCCCAATGCTGTCAAACATCTCTTGAATCTCTAACGATTATCAATCTCTAAAGTCGACACTCTTCCAATAATTAATTGAGCGTTTGAGTAAATACTTTTGAAACTTCTCTTGACATTCTTTATTCTAAAATTTTATGGTCATATACCGTCAAATTCAAATATTAATAGCAGTGATAAATTTTATTATAATATATAATAGTAAAAAAAATCATAAGTTACTTAAAATAATAAAATAATTTATACACGTAATTTTATTACAATATTCCTAAATCAATACAATAATAAATATTAAAATAAAGTTTGTCTCGAATGATAAATTTTACAATATTTCACTTATTTTATTGTTATTCACATGAAAAGTATAAAATAAATACTAAACATAATTTATATAAGTGAGAAAAATATTATAAAATATAAAAAAAATATTGAAAGAAATTAATTGTATTTGACATTGTACAAAATTAATTAAATCAAAATTTTAAATAAATATGTAATAATAAAAACAAAATATCATTAAAAAAATTAATAAGACTATAACTAAAAGTCAATATCGAATAATCAGTGGGAACAATGATAATAATACCGCTGCTGTAAAATGTGAAGAGTAGTAATCAAAATAATTATCAAGAAATACTGTATTAGATAATTTTCTAAACAGAATTATATTGCCAAGTAAGTTTCTAAGAAAAGATGGAGCAGTCACAAACAATCTTACTTAAAATTCAGTTTTCTAGACAAAACTTATTTATACAATACAATTATACTATTAAATAAGTAGTACGAAAAATAATAACAAGTGCGATCCGAAAAATACTTAAAATAAAGCGTGAGATGGAAATACTCAGGTTTCAACCTTATTAACATTGAACAATATAAAATATATATATATATATATAATTGAGAGAAAATAATAATAATAAGCTACATCAGTCAAAATTATTATTTTTAAAAAACTCAAAAAATAATAAAATGATAATATTTTTTAATTAATTAAAAATAAAAAAAAATTTTAAGAATAAATCAAGAAAATTTATTTTACGAATATTTATCAAAATTTAAACTATTAAAAACTAATAACTCAAACATTACAATTTTGTCGGAGCAAAAATCTACCAAAAAGAATTTTGTCGGAATAAAAAATAGCAGAGAAACAGAGTTTTTGAGAGAAAAGATGTGTGAGTGAAAGGGGCAGCGAGTCTCTCCTTAAATAGGAGAGGAGGATAGGCAACCGATTCCCAATGATGGGTTTTTAATGGTCAACCAGTCAGTCTAACAAGACCTGAATGGTCGTGGCACGGTGTGAGACCGGTCAACTAGTCTAACTACTGGTCGATTGAGAAAATTTTATTTGCCTATTTTCAATAGTTTAAGATTTTAAAGACTAACCTTCTTTTTTAGGATTATACTTTGGGAATTTTTTTTATAAAAAAAACCCCCCCTTTTTTTTTTTAAGGTCGTTACTTCATTCGTGTGAAAGGCTGCCCCTTCTTCCACGCCATTTATTTTGTTTATTTATTTATTTTTGTTTTTTCTTCCCCACTTCTCTTCTTCCACAACCACTGCTCTTCCTCCTTTATACACCATCCATGGGCTTCCACTACTCGCTTCAACCTCCCCTCGCTTCTGCTTGCAAGTGTATTCTATCGGCCTCTCATGCAAGATCAAGGTGAAGATTTGGAGCAGTGTCCGAGTTTCAACAGCTACTCCTTCGGTGGACTTGCTGACACTGCTGCGCGAGTTATCAGAGAGTTCCATGAATTTGATGGGGAGAGTTGTGGTTTCGATAGGTCGCTGTTTACTGGTTCAGTTGATGATGGAGACGGTGCTAATTATGATGCCGATTTCGAGTTCGTTTCGCTTTCCAAGGCCAGTGATCTTGCTGTTTTCTTAGACGAACCGATCGGTCCCATTTTTCCGGTTTTTAATCACGATACTTTGTCGGTGGAGAATGTGAAAGAAGAGGTTGATGATCCGTATGATGATGAAAGCAGGATAAGGATTCCGTTGGAGAAGCTTATAATCCGGGGAGATCCAGCTTCGTCGTCCTCATCGTCGGAGGCGGAGGAGCTCGAAGCGATTCCGCAGGAAACGTACTGCGTTTGGGAGCCGAAGCCGGCTGAACCAGCGGTGGGAAAGTGCAAGAAAAGCAAATCGGTAGGATCGTCGACGAAGAGGTGGAAATTCATAGATTTACTCCCGCGAAGCAACAGCGACGGAAGGAATTCGTCAGTGTTTGTGTCTCCCTCTTCAACCTCGAATTCGGGGAGGAAGGAAGAGACTAAGGCAGAAATCGGAGAGTTCTCGAAGCGGAAAAAGAGCGCCGGTGAGACGAAGGTCGCCGAGAAATCAACGGCGAAAGGAAATTCAAGGGGGAAGGTAGCATCTGCTCACGAAGTGTTCTACACGAGGAACAGAATGTTGAAGGAAGAAGGAAAAAAGAGGTCTTATCTTCCCTACCGGAAAGACCTGGTTGGGTTTTGGGCTAACGTCCCTCCCTTCTAGTCCTGTTGTACAAAATTTTGACGCCACTGAATTAATATTTATTTATTTATTTTAATTATTTATAAGTTTATTTTAATTTTAGTTCTCGTCGTTACCATTTCTGCATATGATGAGAATTTAGCATAGCCTCTCATGAAATCAGCCTTCGCCAAAATCACAATTTCTACGGAGGGAGTTACAGAATAGGTGTGCCAATTGTCAACCACTTTGGCCATTGTTCCGACCAAATCTTGACACATAGTGACGCCGGTGAACACGGTTGTAAATTGAGGACGACCTTATCTCCTTGGCCAATAAAGACAAATGCCGACACATTAAACTTCCTCACATTCCTGCTTCTTTGTTTCATTACGCAGGTGGTGTCGCACAGCATGTAATGCTAATTCTTTTTATTCTCTTCTCTTAAAATATTTCGATAATTATTAGTGTAAATAATACAAAAAATTAAATATTTATAATTTATTTCATTAATTGTACGTTAATTACATTAATTATTATTTGATACGTCAATGAATATTTTATAAAAAAATAAACATAAAATTACTAATAAAATTAAGATTATGCTATTGTCAATCACATTTTTTTTCATTGTATCGCTATTTTTATTTGATGGGAACTCGTATTTTTTTGTTATAATTATAAGGTCGAAATAGTTGAACATCTCAACTATAAACTAATTAAGTTCTTAAAGGGGTGACATGCAAAAAAATTCAATCAAAGGCACTATTTAACATGAATAACGTCGCTTATGTTTCATGAACATTAATGAGCTTGTCAAGAGTTTGTGGAATATGTACAACAACCCCCTTTTCTCATCAAACTATAGAATAAAATAATTCTCAATCTATCCTATACAAACCCGGAATCTCCGGCTTATGACTCGTCAGGCTTTGGCTCTAGAGTAACGGGTATCTTCTCCATGTGATCCCCGCGTAAAACCTCGACCGTCACCTGAAAAATACAAACCAATTGATTATCTCATCAAACATCTTTATTTTCCTTAGACAAGGTTCTCAATTCAAAGAATTTAATAATTGAAGGAACTAGCATAATCTTTCGTATAAACACACTCTTATCACTTGTTTACATCAAACCTTGTCGCCAACTTTACACTGATCGAGAATTCGGTACAAATCGCTGCCGTTGGTCACCTTTTTTCCATTCACTGACGTTATTATGTCCCCCAGGATCAGCCTGCCGTATGCATCTCGCTTTGTCGAAAGCAAGCCCTGAATTACAGCAATTTTAGGACTTCTCTAACAAAGAAAATCAAGACCATGTTAAGTTCACCCTATAATTTATTTTAATTTTACATGGCACTCATTCATTAGCAAACTTAATGTTTCATTTTAATTATTAATAATTTATCTTGTTTATTACATTAATTATTGATTGACCCGTAAGTCCACCGTCATGAAATAAAATTATGATTATATTTCATACAAAAATACTCGGTTAATAAAAAAAACATACAGCCTTCCCGGCCGGGCCATTAGGAGGAGCATCCAAAACAAGCACCCCACTAACACCTATCTGCTCAACAGATTGGTCGGGAGCAAACTTGATTCCTAGGATGGGTCTTGTCACTTTTCCAAATCTCACCAACTGATCAACAATGCCACTGACCTGGATAGATTAATTTTTAAATAATTTAATATTTCTATAAATAAATTTGTTCAAACCAATAAGAATATAATTATCTATATCTACTCACAGTATCAACTGGAATTGAAAATCCAACACCAGAAGATGCACCAGAAGGAGAGTATATAGCCGTATTTATCCCGATCAGGCTTCCAGAACTATCCAGAAGAGGCCCCCCGCTGTTGCCAGGATTGATGGCAGCATCTGTTTGTATAACATCTTGAATTGGTCGTCCAGTTGCTGCAGAGCTGATTTCTCTGCGGAGCCCACTGTGAAGATGAAAAGAAAGACATGAATGATATCAATATTCTTCGCTATGTAGGCAATGCATGTTTATACAACCATCAACAAACATGAAAGGCATATGCGGTCTATTAGGATAATATTATACTTATTTATTAGTGTTATAATTTATTAGGATAAACAGAAAATTAACATATAACCAAATGATTGGTTGGTTTCCACTATTCATAAACTCCATGCTCAATAGATGATCATAATGTACACCAAAGTGGAGCTCAAATGCTCATATAAGATCTGGATTTCCTATTTGTGACATTTTCACTGAATTATTCTTCAGTTTATGACTCGAACAAACAAAAATGCCTTATATATCAAGCACATTAAATAAAAACGAATAGGGAAATATTAAACTATGAGGTCAGTGACAAGATGACCCTTAAACTATGTGATTAACAAACTATGATTCATTATCATATTCTCCCGTGCCATTGCAGTTTTCGTTAAAAATCATTTCGGACACCAGCCTTTGGTCAATATCAACAAAGCCTAGGTGTTCGTTCGGGCCGCCTACTTCCCATCTGAAAGTACACTCCCAAGCACTTTTCCTACTATTCAAATTTCGGGCATCCGGTCTAAGCCCAATCCCAAGAGTAGTTTGGCCGCAAACGTTTGAAACGTAAAGCGGAACCCAATCTCGAGGCAATGTTTGTCAATATCAACAAATGGATGCCCGATTTTAAGTGAGAGCGGCCACCGTTAAAAGGAGGGCGCTCGAAATGAATTATTACAGACAATAAACGAGAATTATGAATTTGTTAATGTAGCATAGTTTATGAGTTAGTTTAGTAACTATCATAGTTTAAGGATTAGTTTGTTGCTAACCCAAAAGAGTACCAAATCTAAAGAATTTTATCTCATCCTGTAATACCTGATGACGCCGGTGGTAAGTGTATGGTCAAGTCCAAACTGCACAGACATGATCATTGCTTTTAGGTTATATCAAACCAAAAATGAAAGGAAAAGAAAAAGAGACCTATCCAAGAAGATAAATAAACAATGATCAAGCCATAGATAAAGTGTAAGCATGTCCCATTCAGTAATTTGGGCATTATTACTTCATAAAATCATTTTATTACTACCATTCTGAAGTTAAGCTCATAGAAAGGCAGCAAAAGCAATTTTCTCGTCAATATCAATTTGTCCTTTTTAACTCAAACATAGTTTGGGATTAGTGAAGGAAGCAACAGTTAGTCCATGTTTTGCTTTAATCCAAACTATGACTTGCAAATAACACGTCAAACAAACAAAAAACATAGAACAAAGCAAAAAAAGCATGCCCAAAAGTAAACAAACCCCTTGGACTACTATGAAAATGTTCATAGGATTCAAAATAGTAGGATCTAATTCAAAAATTACACTCAATTGAGCATGTTTAGAATATTTTTTCACAGTAAAAGGCTCACTCTCCAAGAGCAACTCTTCTCAAAAGGTGATGAGAGATCTTATTCCATTGGGTTCACCACTATGAAGGGATTAATAGAACGGATTACCCTTTTACCACTAAACTATACCCATTATAATACTTATTATTGCACATAAAAAGACATTTTTTCCAACACAAAAAATAGGTCATTGTTATAAGTAATAAAAACGTACGATCAAAAGCAAATAATGAAAATGAGTGTGTTGACGTATTTTTATCAAGAAGACTGATGAAATTACATTGAACTAATTAAATGATAAGTTTTTATTAATCTAGTATAAAATAGTGAATAATAAAAGAAAGAATAATAAGAAACGACACTTTGATTCTATATTATTTGATTTCGTATCATAAGTATCAAAATAATCCTTCTATTGTCTATTCTTTAACAAGTCAAATACTTCCATGGCACATTTTCATTGCATTAGGGAAGAAATATCATAGGATGAAACATGCTAGAACAAGAAAGTACGATGCATATATTGTTACTCACTGGGTTTCCTATAGCATACACTTTCTGGCCAACGAGCAAGTCAGCAGAGATGCCTATGGGAATAGGTCTTAATTTGTTTTTAGGAGCATCAATACTCAATACAGCAACGTCCTTGTCTTGATCAAATCCAACAACTCTCGCATCATAAGTAGTCTGGTCAGCAAGAGTGACCCTGCAAATAACTAGAGCAAATTAGAAACAGAATTAAAGACCACATGAATTTTCGCTCAATCAAAATACCTATGAACTGATAACAGTAAGTTAATTTCTCTATTCAATCAGACAAATTTTAAGAGGCAATTTGATAGGAATCTACATTGATTCCCAAAGAATACTCAAGAAATAGTTCTTCTTGAATATTCACAGAAAATGAATTACTAATGCACTAAATAATCGAGATTCCAGGCTACTCTCCTGCATTGGATATTGAATAATTCAGACTACTCTCCTCACACTTTCTTTCTCCACAAATTTCCTTATCCCCCTCCCCAACTACACTGAGCCTTCACATAATGTACTTGTCTTACAACTAAAAATTGAATAACCACCTCTCCTAAAGTCATTTAACCCCCAACTTACTAACTTTCATTTGTTAACCTTCTAACCAACAATGAAATAGCACAAACTAATGGAATCTGAATAAGATTCGTTTAATGTCCAACAAGACTAGCTTATGCACCATCCTCACTAACATTTTGAACTTGATCAGTTAGCCTTAGATGTTTCATCATACGAGGCATGATATAAGTTGGTTGTTATTACAATTACAGACATGACCTAAAATATATTTGGGCATGAACTTGAACTTTCAATCTAGGAGAGAACATACCTTCAAACCAAAATGTTCGGCCAGTTGAACTACAAGAGTGTATTAAGAAACTTCAGAGAGTAAAAGCCACCTAATATTTCAAGCCTATGAACTATTTATACAACTATCTTGAAGCCAACTAGAAAGTTGGAAACGCCTAAAAAACAATGAAGCAGTGGCGAAAAACTAACTTGAGATCGGAAGCCCCACGAATCACATGATAATTAGTGACAATGTGACCATTTTTATCCCACACAAAACCAGACCCTGATCCTTGCGGCACCTCCAACACATCCAAAGTGAAAGCGTCTTGCCTGAATCCAAAAAAACACCGACTTAATCTCAAATAATGTTGGGAAATTCAACAAAATTGACCTCAGAAATACAGACCTAACGGCTAGATTGGTGATGTAAACGACGGAGGGAGTATTCTCCTGAAATAGACGGACTGTAGCGAGCTCATCGGTCTGCAGTTTCCTCGGCGTCGTAACGACAAAGGCGGCGGCGGAATCTACGTCGGCGACAAGCAAAGAGAGGGACAACGTCACCGAGGCGCAGAAAACGAGAAGCGAATCGAAAACTGTGTTATGAGAAGCGGGTAACCTCGGCTGGATATATTTGAGATGGGGTTTGCTGTGGCGGAGAAGGGAGAGAATCGGTGTGCAAAGATGGTTTGGGCAAAGGGTAGGGGATTTGGAGAGAGAAAGAGACTTGGGTTTTCTGATTGGGGAGGAAGAAAACGAAGAGAAAACGGGAGAAGAGTGGAGGACAGTGGAAATGAGTGAAGAAGCAGCAGCCATTTGTTTAGCAGAGCAGTGGACAGCTGCTGCTGTTAACTAAGAAGGGATTGAATGCATGGATTCGATCGCCATAGTAATACTACGCAGTAAACTCAAATTACAGAAAATGGGGGAATCATTACTGTCATCTTCTTCTTCCTTGAATGGTGTTTCTCTGCAGAATCATCCAACGATGGCTCAACACTACAAGTTATGCGTGGCAAGGTGAGACTCTGAAGAAAGCCAAACTTGTGTTGGTTAGGCCTCCATTTGTTATCTCACTTTCGAACCACACCTTCACCCTTCCCCTCCATTTTCACTTCTCTTCCTGTAGTTGGGGTTGTTTGGTAGAATTGAATTAACCGATCATAGATAATAATCAGCCCTTTGACCCTATTTTAAGTTGCACCTATATTTATTTTTCACGTTAATAAATATTTTAAAATATTAAAATAAAAAAATAAACATAACATTATCTTAAATAAATTATAAAAAATCTTCTTGCAATTAATATATTATTTAGCCAATTAACACACATGTTCTTTCCTTCCGTTCAATGGAGCTCAAGTTTGCAGCAAAAAAGTAAAAAAGACGAGACTTTGTAAGCAAAAGATCCACCAAATTAATGACGAAATCACAAAAATTTGCCCAAAAATATTAATTATTGTTGAGAGTAACTAGGATTCCTTTTTTATTCTATTATTTCAGAATGTTTATTAATATATCAAATAATAATTAATACAATAAAAATATAATTAATATAATAAATTATAAATAATTATATTATTACATTAATTACATCAATAATCAATAAGTATTTAACACGTCAAAAAATAGTATAAAATAATATAATAAAAAATAAACATAGTATTATTCTTCTTTTAGTTATGGTGGAATCGAACCAATCAATTTAATTTCAATTTTTTTGTAACCGAAATTGACCCAATCGGTTCAAACCGAAACCGAATCACACTGATTTTTTCGATTTTACACGCTCAGTTCGGCTCAATTTCGATTCTTTATTTTTTTGGTTTAAACTCGATTTTGGTTAGGTTTTATCTTGTTTAAATTCTTGTTAATAGGACTTGACATGGTTTTGTTTGGTTTGGGTTTGGGTCTAAACGAAACCAAACCATTTGGGGTTTCAGTTCTAACAACCAAAACCGACCCACAAAGAGAGTGGAACCGATTGGATCCCGAGCTGTATGCAGGAAAGAACTGGCAGATGGCCAGTCCCAATGGCTGTTTTGGTCGCAGACATCCACTACGGAAATCCAGAGAAATCTACCTCATATGTGAACACCCGCTTAGGATGCCCATAATTCCAAGACTTTTGGAGATTTCGGTCATCTTCTTCCTTGAACGGCCAACCCAATACAAAAACCGGCAAAACCTCCTATAATTCTCTCATTTTTTGACATCATTTTTAGCATTTCTTTCACTCAGAAGACTTTAAATCGAATGGATATTTTCCTCTTTTTTTTTTTTTTTTGCTTCCCCTCTTCTTTTTTTTTTTTTTAAAGCTTTTTGAGTTTTGAAATACTAAGAATTATTAAACATATTCCAGATTTGGATTGCAAGAGAGCTCATGTTTGCCGCAAAAAAAAAAAAAAAAAAAAAAAAAAAAAAAAAAAAAAGACTCCGTGATTTAACTAAGTAATCACAAAATTTTGCCCAAAGGTCTTAATTCTTTTGGTAAGCCATCGAAATTTCCAGCATTGATGTCTGACTGAAGCATTGGTCTCTGTCCAATTTTCCGAATGATGCCTTCGGCAAGATGCTCTTTGTTTGGAGTCAGCATCACAAAATTTGGATCAGCTCTTTGATAACTACACACAACACATCAAACCACATTTCCTCCTTTAGCACAATAATAACATCGACTTGAAAGATCGATCAAACTCGAAATATGTTCTCTTGGAAACTCAGTGCACAGTTGTCTCAAGTTAATAAGATAATATCCATTGTTTCCCAAACATAGTGTAACTAGTAAGTGTTCTCTGAAACAAGGTTGGTGTTTTCAACTGGAAAAAAGGTAACAAAACAGGATCTTACGATAAACTATTCCGAGAAACAATGAACTCTTTATAAGATAGTTTACATTACTTTCTAAACATAGTGTTATTAATAGTTATCTCCGAAGAAAGTTTTCAAAAACACATTTAGATAAGGCGTTTTAAGCAGAAAAAGTAACCAAACAGGCTCTTAAGATCCGCCATCTCACATGAAAATGAAAGGAGGGTAATGAACAAACCTTGCTTCTCTTAGATTCTCGATACGGAGTCCAAATCCATATGCTGCACTCCCTGTTGTATGATCTCTTGTAGCTGCAAGCGTTGGGAGGAACAAAGCCAATGAGTCAGAGCCCCGCAAAAAGTGCAAATGTGTGTTCAGTGGTCTGATAGGAACTACAATTTTGTTCAACTATAGAAATACACAAAATCTGTCTTCTCTACAACTAGGACACTGACTCACACACTCTCCCAGGCTTTTGAAACCCTAGAATCTCCCTAATTTTCCCTCTCCAAGTACTCGATCGTCCTTTTGTTTCCATCCCCTTATATTTATACAATTCAGTTAAAAGTATTTTTTTAGCTTCCTTTAACTTCTCTTCTTATCTATTATCTTATCATAATTCAGTTAAAAGTATTTTTTTAGCTTCCTTTAACTTCTCTTTTTATCTATTATCTTATCATGGTCCTTATTGGTGTAATAGGAATATTGAATATTTTTTTCCAAATGAAGAATCCTTGGCTAGAGATCTATGGTTTAGACCAATGATAAACGGACAACACAGCAGTTATGTTACAAAAAGTCAGAGGAGAAGAACTTCACCAAACAACAAAACAACTAAGGAAAGTTCTCGTACACATTTTTTGATTTGTACTTTATGCCAACCCATTTAAGTAATAATCAGCCCCAAAGAAGTTCTCAAAAGACTAAGAAAATCTCTTTTCGGGATTTCAAAAATAATACAAAAAATGATGTCAACTAATATAACGAATGTGAAAAGGCTTGTAAAAAGTCAACAAACTTTCAGCATCTCCTTTGCGGTTTAAGTATGTCAGGATGCATATGACAACCTCCAAAGAAGTTCACTCAGCAAATTCAGCCGAGTAAAGGAGTAATTTAGAGGTTTAGAAAGACTGATAAATAACATCTCTATTTCAGTAGTAGAAAAGGGATTGTAATAAGTAGTGAACAAGACCCTCGAAGTTCTGGATAATTCATGTACTCTATGTGTAGAGTTTGCAATAAAACTTATTATCAACAACATCGATTTGGTATTTTTGGAAGATTATAATGGCGTAACCTCGGATTAATCTTAAAGACATAATTACCTGAAATGCTGAAAGTGAAAGAAGGTTTCCACCATGATTTGAAGGCCATTGCAATGGATGAGCTAAGAGGGCCTATCTTTCCCTGAAAGGTCAAGAAAACTACTTTTTTTAGTGCGAAAAAATCAACACTATCTGCATAAAAAGGCTACCTTCAATAAGAAGTTCTTATTGGCTTGCCAAGATGCACCAACTTGAAAGCTTGAATCTGCACTATCATTTGATGGTTTAACATCGTCAACTCTGTAAATAAGATCATTAGAGAATCAAAAGTTACAATTCTGCTACGGTCTAATTTGATATGCTTGAAGTACCTTGTCTGCAATTCAAAGCCAAAGTCAATATAATTGGTAATTCCAACCACTTCAACTCCTTCAAGAGGATTCTTCACCTATTTTATAGATGCACTTGCAGCTTTAGAAAATAGTCTATAAACAAACACACAAAAAAGATCAAATATACAAACAATCCATCTAGTTACGGTAAAACTCTGATGATTGAGCATGTCAATATTCATTGTTACAGATAATGAAATAGTCATAAAACATTATTGGGAAAGGAGCTAGTAGGGATCTGACAATAGACGAGACAGAGATACATACTTGTCGTTGGACAACGATATGTTGATAGAATGAGGCAATGAACTGTCAAATGAAAGTTAACACATTAGAAGACACTTAATAACGATATGAATATAAAATGCTTCTCGAGTAATTTGGAGCACAATGACTTAGAGATGAATTTGATTAGCAATGACTATGTAATTCCTGCAATGATAAGAAAACTTCTGCCGAACTCATGTAAACAAGGCCAGCTACATGAAAGATCAAAAAAATAGATCCATGGAAGGTAGCCTAGATGTCTAGATAGATACAAAAAAATGTCAAACATGCTTTATTCCCTATTGAATTATATAGACAAAGTTGCAGAGGTAATTATAAACTGTAGAAAACACTTGAATAACATCATCCAACAATGATAATTTCTAGGAGCAACAGAATACTGTTTTCAAATAATGAAGCAAACCTGAGAACTTTTGGAGAGTTCAAGACCAAAATTGAAAGATGGACTCAAAGGGCTGCTTGATCCCACATCATAGCCTATTCCGCAGCTCCAATTCATTAAATTTTTGTATTTCCAGCCATCTTTGAATCCATCTGATAGAAGAGCATCATCAAGATCAAGAACTAATCAATTATAGTTCTCGCACAAAGTTCAGCGCTCGCTAAATACATATTAATGGATTGCTGCAGGAGAAAGTGAATATAATGCAAAACCTACCAAGTCAAGATATATTACAAGTTTAAAAAATTTACAATAGGACTTGAAACTCACACTGTGGCTCGTATTGGACCCCAGCTGTTAATCTTCCCATTTTGCTTACCAACCATGCAGTTTTTGGCAGTTCGTTCATCGCTGCAAACCACGATGGTCAGGATTATAATTATAGAACCATAATCCATTTATGTAGCTGATAGGCGACAAATTGAGATTCAAACTACTTACAGGAGAAAGGCATAAGTGTGGCTCCAACTGACAAAGTCCCAGAGCCATATCTCAATCCCATAACTCCATAATCTTCAGCAGATATCCTGGACAAAGAAGATTAGAAAATGTCAACCAAATAACTTCGTGCATATATAAAATGGTGTTCATTGTGAACAAACCTTTTCTTTACTAGCAATGGAAAAGTCCCAAATGCTCCAAAACCATACTTCGGATAGTATGCAGATGACCTCATTTGTAAAATCCTGTAAAGATCATAACCAAGAAACATGTTGTTGCATCATGACTATAAACAACTGACATGAAGTAAAAAGAAACAAACATTTCTTTCAGGAAGAGGTCCTTACGGATCATCGTTTGATACAAAAAGGTCCACGAATGTATGAGGATCATCTAAGTTACTGCCAAAACAAGGATACCCATTTAAATATGAAATCATGTACTGGCCTAGATACAGCACAAGAAAATACCTTTGCCACCGAAATAATGCATTTCCAACAATTGTTTCTTCAGGCTTATGATCCAAAGGACCTGATACCTAATCAGGTTAAGTAGAACCAAACTTCTTTCTTACACAATATCAAAGTACATTTTTTGCCGAAAATTTCTTGTAGAGCTAAATAATATAAAGGAATACCATAATTAAAAAGGCACTTGAAAACTCTATATGATTTTCTAAATGAGGAAAGTATAACTGATAATCGTAGTGGATACAGAAGCAATCAAATCTACATGTGGGTCATCAATTGGCTTAAGCATGATTATTGACCTAAAATGCCTTGCTTCTTCAAAATAATCTTCAAAAAGACATTTCAGAGCAAGCTTCCCAAATAACACGTTATACGACGACTCTAGCATCCTGCATCATCTAAAATATGTCAGATATATGTGTATTCATATATATAGACACCTGAAGACAACTAAAGAGAACAAGCCTAATCAATTAAAATATCAACTGTAACTGAAGAAATGGAGATTTCAGTTCCAATTCAACTAAATGTTTTGAAATCCATCGGAAAAAGAAGAATCTGATAAAAAGTGTAAGTAAATCATATATTTCGTATTCTGAATAGACTACACTTAACAACCGGCAAATTAAGCTGAGACACAAATTGGACATTTCCAGCACAGCGTGTAATGAAGTGAAGAAAATGAAAAAGGAAGGGCTAAAAAGAGGGTCAATTCAGGAAGACTTAAAAGTAAATTCACTATCATTCAACTTCCTCAAACATATACAACTTGTTACGCTTGGCAGAATAGCCAGCTAATTTAATGATCTAACTTGCACAAAATGGCTTAATCCAAGCCTGGGGTGTGAGTTCAGAACGACATTGCTAAGGGATCGTGCCAAATGATTATTAGAGTAATTGAGTATGAATTGGATTATTACATTGAACTGATTTTTTAACATTTTTTATGGATAAAACCCACCCCCGTGAAGACCCGCTTGCTAGGAGAAAGGCCAACTAAAATAAAGCAAAGGGGTGAAAGAAAAATTGATAATCTCGTCGAAACTAACAATCACTCATACACAAAACATAATCCAATTCCAAATCCATGGATAAGCTAATAAAGTACCAGAGAACCAACAAGACAAACAGAGAAATCCAACAAATGCTAACAACTTTCAGTAGCAAAAAAGAAAAACAAACCTGAAAACTGAACCACTTAAAGGAAAATTAGAAAGAACCTGGTACGAGCAGCGAGAGGAGGGTAATCGAAGAGAGGTGGGACGAGCACCATAGGAGGTGGAGGTTGCTTGCTAAACCAGTTCCACATTTTCGCACAGAAAAACTGTCTCTACTAGATGAAACCACGAAATGGAAGAAAAGCGGGTAGAGTAGCGAAGAAGAAAGACGAAGAAGATGAATGGTACGAGAACTGAAAATCCCGGAACTTTCGACCGCGCATCTCACTCCCAGTCGACGACGATTTCAATTTGTTTTTTTTTTAATTATTTTAAACCTAAAGTATGTTTTTTTTTTAATAAAAAATTCTTAAAATTTACTATATAAGCAAATTATACTAAATAAATTAAATTAAAATAAAAATTTATTAAATATAATAAATTTTAAATTATACATATATTATCATTATGATAAAATTAATTATGGTTCATTTAATGAATATTATAAAAATGATATAATTTAATCTAATTCAGTTATATATAATTATATTATATAAAATATAATCATTTTATGTTACTATATATATAATCGAGATATAACTATAAGTTTTCAAAGAAATGAATTGTATTTTTGACTTTATTAATTTTGAAGATCTTATATTTTAAATATAAGTCATGGACTAATATGATTATTTTTTTTAAATTTAATCTTACATATATCAATATATATGTAAATTTAAAATTACACAAATAATCAAAAAAAATTTTTTAAATTTATAAAATATATCAAATAATCAAAAATAAAAAATAATTATAAAAATTATTTATTAATTATAATAATAAAAATATTTATAATATTTATTCGTTCGACACGTTGATCTGTCGAGATTAAGCCTTACTAGGCTTATAGGCTTTAACCACCCCGTTGTAAAAAATTTTTGATATCCCGTACCCTCACAGGCACTGGCTCAGCCTTAGAGAGAACATTTTTCACTTTCTGAAATTTTTAACACCATAATTATTATTTAACCTGTCAATCATGTCTTTTTCGTTTTTTACAAATTGAATCTATGCAAAATAACGAGGCCAATAATATTAAACACATAAAGTAGAACATCAATGGTGGGAGATGTATAAATTAATTTTGCCAATTGCTTATATGGTTTAAAAAGTGTGCTTAGGTCAATTTAAAGTCTTATAGTTTGCACAATTAGAGATGCTAAAAATGGTGTCAGAAAATGAGAAAAATCGTAGAGGTTCTCTTCGAGTTGCTCTAAGTTTCGAACCTTCTCAGGAGACCTGCGTAAGGACGAAGATGAGAGAAATGAAGCATGGATTTAGTTAAGTACTGTGATTTTTAATATTAGTTGTTTACTAACCAGAAGAGTTTCTATTATTCGTCGGGATTATTTAATTTAATAATACTTAATTATTCTTTTATTCTGTTGAATTAATTTCATTTGTTTAATATGACTATAATATGGTTGATTCTATTAGAGACCCTCAGTGAATTCATTTTGGTTTTGCATTCTATATTTCAAATACCATGTAAAATATAAGAAACCATAGGCAGTCAGCGGAAAGTCGACAATGTATCTATTCATGCAGTAAGATGTCTCTAAATGTCAAGTCTATTGACACATGCAGTTTGATTTTGATTGGTAATTTTGTGTATAGTTTTTCTTTGGATTAAATTTCTACGTTAAGACATTCTTTAACTTTTCACACGTAATTTTAGTTTATTTTACAAGTTGGATTTTGTTGGTACTGATGCATCCATTATATGATGAATACTACTCATAATGTTATACATGTTTGTAGATTTAAGAAAAAATATTTTAAAAATGAATAATTTCTAATTTTGCATAAGAGATCGAGATATATTTCTATATGTAGAGAGAATTAAAAGATTAATAAACTATAAAGTACTTAGTGCTACAAATTGGACTAATTTTGACACTTACGTAGATTACATCAGGAGCAAAAAACCAATAAGCGAAAGAAAAGTGCAAAGAGGAGTATTGATGTATTAGAGATCGTGCATTCAGATATTTGTTATCCAATTATGAACTCGTAATGGTTCAAGATATTTCATCTTTTCTACAAATGATTTTTCATGATACATGTGTATTTAGTTGCTTCATAATAAAGATGAAACACTAGAAGTCTTTTTAAATCTTTCAAAATTATAAAAACAATGCTAAACCATAAAAATTGTGTGAACTAATTAGAGGTGGATGATATTATGGTACATACTTTAAGATTGGACATACATTTGATATTGTAAAATTTCTTCAAGAGTATGAAATAATTACTTAATACACTAGGAGTTCTTTAAACCAAAATAGTATGATTGTAAGGAAAAATTGAACATTATTGAATATAACGAAGAGCATATGCAACAAATCCAAACTTCTAATTTTATAGCGGACTGTGATTTTCAATCATTTATTTATATATTAAATTAAATTCCAATCAATGTTACGTCAAAATATTCACGTATTAATAACTTTCTACAATCTTTCATTTGATTTTTACAAACCTATTGCATTATCGACCTTTCTCTCCCCTTTTCGAATTGTTTAGTTTGGTTTGGAACAAAGAAGAAATGTTTTCCAATGTTGGAAAGTGGATGCCTAGAAGTTAGGATTCTTCCACGTTATCAACTTTATCCAACTAAAAATTTCCATTTTCCCTTTGTTTTAAGTATACTTTTTTAGTGCGCTTGCTAGCTCAAATTTGATTGTGAAATCCAACTTTAACACAAGATAAAAGGACCCACCAAATTTTCTAAGATAATCCTGGCTATGATGACATATTAATTGAAACTTTTTAGTGACATTAAAGTTTGTCATTTTCTTGTCATTGTATCATCGCGCCATGTGAAAACCAGAAAAGTCTAAATGTGAGAGCTCAAACCATACAAGTGGGAATGCACAATCTGACGTCTTTTAAAGAGCGAAAAATATATGGTTTAGAAGTAAAATGTCTCTCTGTACTTAATATAATATGTTTTGAATTATTTCTAATAGCAAATTCGTGTAACCTCCAGTTAAAAGCACACAATATTGTAGTGAAAGCACCAAAGACGATATAATTACGTATGCTAGACTGAAATGCATTACTAGAAACACATATACTAAACTTACAATATCCAACATCATCCATACTCACTCTTTATTAGAAATTGAAAGCCAAGAAATTGAAATTGAACTGATTCCTTACATGGACTATGCTTTGCCATATTGATGAGACTGGCAAGCTTCCTGGATGGGGATTGGTGGGCTGGAAAGTGAGGCACTCAAAATGGCTTTAGCTACCAATACATTGGCTGCCTCCGAATAGTGTATTCCATCCCAACTAATATGCTTTGATGGGTGCTTGCAAGCATTGCCATAAACTGTTCCATTCACTACTGCTCTTACCCCACAAGCAGTATGGTACCCATAGTAACTCCCACAACAGAATTCAAAGGGATTGACAAAACCTGCCACCGTCAAAACATCGTTTCTACTTTAAAAAACATGAAAACCATATAGGACAGATGAGATTTCATAGTTGCTACTTTTTAATTACGATGAATAAGTACAAATTCGACCATTATTCGTCTTTATCGGTATACAAGGGTTTTGCAAATCTTACCTAGATTCTTTGCGTTGCTAATTAGCGCGTATTTGGCCGAATATACATCAACGTATATAAATGAAGCGAGTTGGAGCTGGGTCCTTAACTTGGAGATTATCATCTTAAGCTGTTTATTGAACTCTTGAGCAATTTCATTTTGATACTTTATGCACCCATTATGATCCAAGGGACTTGTTGCTTTGTGAAATATTACACTGTATGGCAAGCACCCAACTGGACCTGTATTATGCACCCGAAATATTCTAGCCCCTTCATTGTATAGAAGCTGAAATGATTTAATGAACATAAAACAAAGTAATATTAGTAGAAATGTCGACGAAAAAATAAGAGCATCGTGAGATTTAACGAGAAGATTTGGCTCTGCTTACATGAATTGCGAGAGAGAATTCCCTTAAAATGTTTGGAATGGATGTTCTTGTTTGGTTTTCTGTTGTGTATTGCAAGCCATAACTAAGATCATTTTGTCCAATGTCAAACAGATAGAGCGCCTTTGGAAAATCTCTCGGCCTTGGAAGAATGCTTTTCAGAAATTCTGAGCTTCCTACAGCCAAAATTTTCTGAATGAAAAACGCTTCTTTAGAGGGCAAAACGCAGAATTGAGTTACCGTTGGATTTGATTTGGTTGTAGATTTTTGCAGTTCGAGACTTGAACAGGATGAATTGAGATACTTGTCTAGCAAGATGAAATGGGCTATATCCCCCAGGAAGAATGGAAGAACCTCCTGTTGCAAAATTAGCTCCATGGCTGAAGTTTGTTCCAAGAGAGTCTAAATATGGACTGAGATAGGGAAAATTCAGACTCTCAGCTGCTCAAGAACATCAGAAAACACCCATAAGAAAGCGAACAGAGGGAGCAACTAGCATCATAGAATGCTTCTCCATTAAAAGTGATATTTCCAATTAGAAAAAAACCAGTCCCATGAGAAAGAAATCTTGAAATCTGCTCTTTGGTTCTCTAAATCTGAGAAATTGAGAGAATAAAAAATCAGTGTACATACCCACGAAATCTATGACGAGCCGCCCATCACAATACCTTCCAGAAGGGTGTCCAAAAAAGGTTTCTCCATTGGGTGGCTGAACTTCCTGCAACGAAGCTGATATTGCTCCGGTGTCAGAATTTGAGTCGCCAAAGTTATACACCGCCGGAAACCGACATTCCGGCGGACCACCTCTAACTGTTGCCGGACTTGTAAACAACCCAGTAGAAAACAGCAAGTAGAAAATGCGGAGCTTGAGGGAATCCATGGCTGTCAAACCGAAACTCTTTATCTTTAGCAATCGGTGAAGGAATGAGGGTAGCAGCGTTGATCAATCATTAGGCTGGCTCACTATATTTATGTTTTGTCTTGTTGTAGACTTGTCAAAGCGACCCGTCCGCTTCAAAGTTGTGGATAAATTTTCACGGTAGTTCTTGGAAAAATATGTCCAGATAATTCCAAATGTTGAAAAACAGTAAAAACATTGGTGGGTAGTTGTTGCAATCTCAAAATGTGCAACAAAAACACAAGTTCAATGCCTGTATACAAGTCACTTTCTCCAATTTATTAGTGTTTCTGGTAAAAGATAGACTTACATTTATAACTTTTGAAATAGCTTAAATGATAGTTTAAGCTTCTGTTGCTAATTTTCATTTTGAAGTCAAGTTGATCAAAATCAAACTACATAAGCAATCCTACGATCATTTGAACAAATATACTGTAGAACAAATGTTTAAAAGAAACCCTGTAAATTTGCAAATGAAACAGAAGCAACAATTTTGATGCTAATTTCCATGATCTACAAATAGAAACGAATCTAAACCGTGAAGGGAAGACTAGGCAGCTGCCGAGGATCAGGTGAAGAAACTATACCATCGGTTGGCGGTGCAGTTGTCGGGAACTCCACGTGCTCTTCACAAATGTACCTGGAAAAATAATGGTGGGAAGGCGCTTACTTTCTTCAAGATGTGGAAAATCTATGGTGTAATGAAGGCCTCTGCTTTCCTGCCTAGACAGCGCACTGCTCACAACCAGCTTTGCACAGCAAAACAGGTTCCTCATTTCACAAGCCTCAACCCCCACCATTGTTGGCCTCCATCCCTGATGAAACAAGCAGTCTTCCCACTTAGCTTCCAGCTCACTAATCTTCCGTTCCGCTGTTTCTAGCCTCGTTGTCGATCTAACAATCCCCACGTACTTCCACATTATCGACTGCAATTCTTTCCTTATTTCACTAGTTGTCGCCAAAATTCTATTCATAACGTGGCTTTTAAGTGACACCGGTACAAATGGCCGGGCCCATGAATTGGAAGCAATGGAATTGGTACTAGACGTCTTCATGTGATCGATTGAGGGCTGAACTGCCCTTCGAGCAAAAACCAATGCCTCGAGCAGTGAGTTACTAGCCAGTCGGTTTGCCCCGTGCAATCCTGTGCATGCTACCTCTCCTGCCACGTACAAGCCCTGCACGTTAGTCTCGCCTTGGAGCCCAGCTCGGACGCCTCCGCACATGTAATGGGCAGCCGGAACGACTGGAATCGGCTGACGGGTAATGTCCAGGCCGTACTTGAGGCATTCGGAGGCAATATTGGGGAAATGAGAGAGAATACTTTCTCTTGGCTTGTGGCTTATGTCGAGCAGAACGTACTTCTCATTACGTTTTTTTAGCTGGTCATCTATGCTTCTGGCCACAATATCCCGAGGAGCAAGCTCTGCTCTTTCATCGTAAAAGGGCATAAACCTTTCCATATTTAAATTGTATAAAATACCTCCATCTCCTCTTACCGCTTCAGTGATAAGAAACGCATTTTCTCGAGCTTTGATTGGTTGGATAGGAAGGCCTTCGTCAGCTAAAGCAGTCGGATGGAACTGTACGAATCTTCAAAACATGATAAAGCGACAAATATTAGATTAGTTAAACCCTCTTCAAAGAAGAGAGAAAAATATTATCAAGAAGTTCAAAAACAGAGTAAAATTTAAGACAATGCATTTCTTGGACATTAACCAATCATTGGATTATTCAAATAACTAAATAAAATAAAATAAAATGATTCGAAACAGTTCTCATGATCACATAATATTTCGTAGGTTCTAAAAAATCATATGACATATTGTTTCACATATATACTCACTCCATGTTAGAAATTACAGCTTGAGCTCGATGTGCAATGGCTATTCCATCTCCAGTGGCAACCTGTTAGAACAGGTCAAACATAACAAATAAGTAAAAAAGAGAGCAGTACAAGTTCGATTTAGCACAAAACTAACCTTTGCTAGCACCCAGACAAGACTTTACATAAAAAAGATTTAGTCGTGCAAAAAAAAAATGAAGTAAAAACAAATGAGAAAAACTTTATGAAAGAGTAAAACTACGTTTATATTATAATCTCATACTCTAACGTAACATTTGCGTATTTTAACTCATTAATTCATATATTCTATTATTTTAAATATTAAATTATATAATATATCAATGAGTGAATGACACATAAACACAATATTACCATATAATTAAAGTGTAAAATTAAAGTGTCAATGTAGTAGTACTCTTTATGAAAGATCTATCCTCCACAAGTATGTTTCTTCCTTTTCAAAGGGGAAGAATATAATGGCAGAAAATGCTGCACCATCAATATCGAGAGAAAAAAAGGGAAAAATGAGCAACAGATAGAATAACTAAAAGTTTGGCATGCATTATGTACAACTTAGGAAATGAGAAGTACTGGAGGATTTGTAGTTGATGGGTAGATATGTCCAGCTCCCCCAGATGCGAGCAAGGTCACTTTCGAAATAAACCGTACTACCTGGAAGTGTATTAGAAAGAAAACTCAAAATTCAGTATAGTTGACATAATAATCCTAAAATGCTGATGAATTCATTTTGAAACTAATCAGACAGTCACCTCCAGTGTTTCAGCATTCAAAGTGTCAACACCAAAACAGATTGTGTTAGCACCATCCTACATTGTAATAAATAATATCATCTGGCAGATAATTTAAGAACTACAGTCACAGTAATAGCAGACGGACAAACAAAATCCACCAGGTACATCTTTCCAAATATCAAATTCAAATTTGTATTCCATAGTTTCCTTTTTAGGAACTTTATTCCTTGAAAAAACTGAAAAACAATCCATGAGTACTCAAGCAATAGAGGGAGGCAAACCTGACAAGTTAGTAAATCAATAGCAAAATGGTGTTCAAAAACATATATATTAGGATCCTTGACGACTGCTTCAAGAAGTGCCCTCTCAATCTCCCTTCCCGTCATATCAGCAGCATGAACAATTCTGTGATGAGAATGGCCCCCCTCTCTAGCTAAATGCAAGTTCCCGTCCTCCCCGTGATCAAATGAGGCTCCCATAGCAATTAACTCTCTTATTCTGTCAGGCCCCTCTGTACACACAACCTAAACACAAACAAAATTCAGTAAAGGGATCAATAATCAACCAATTAATTTAAGTAAATATTTCAAATGTAACACCCTAAAAGCAAGATATTTATAAAACTGAAAATCAAATGTTTGGGAACATTTTTTTGGTACCGGGGAGTCGCAGCTGATCAGCCCTTTACTAATCTTTAGCAATAAAACAAAATGCATTTGTAAAATGGAAAAATAGTGAGCAGTAATGGGAGAATATTGTAAGAAATGAAATATACCTTGACTGTCTCTTCATCACAAAGATAAGCCCCTGCTACAATAGTATCCTGCATGTGGCTCTCAACAGAATCTGAAGGGCAAAGAACGGCACTGACACCACCTTGAGCATAGTTTGTGTTGCTTTCATGAGGCTCGGACTTGGTAATCACAGCAACGGATCCATGCTTTGCAACTTCGAGAGCATATCTGAGACCAGCAACTCCACTACCAATGACAGCAAAATCAAAATAATTGGTGGAGCTATCTCCCAAGCGTGACGAAACAATGGTTTTAAAGGTCTTCCCTTTCCCAGTTACTGGATATTGCAAAATTTTATCTCTCTGGATCGATGACAACTTTGATACCCCACATGACCTGCGCAAAAATAGGAAGAGGAAAAAGAAAAAGAAAAAAAAAAGATTTTAATTAATAAACTAGACATAATTTACTGAAGCTATAGTTTATGAAATCTAGCAAACCAACTTGCAGTATATGCTCAAGAAGAATAATCATTCGAAGGGGAAAAAGAAAAGAAAAAAAACTTCATTAATAAACCAAATATAATTCACTGAAGCTACAGCTTATGAAGTCTGGCAGACAAATTTGCAGTATTCTCAAGAAGAATAATCACACATATGCTTAACTGTAATAAAAATGTCTTGCTCGTACAATGTTAAAAAGTACAATAATCTTGAAGATTAGTTTTTCATAAATAATGAAACGATTCTGACAGTTCACATAAGCCTTCTCTTACTGCACCTTTCGATGTTAAAGAATTACACTGCCCAGGAAGCAAATATGCGTAAAATTCAACGAGATCCAAAAGGAAATTGTGTAATTTTTGTCAGCACAGACCATGGTAAATTGGAAATTCTGATGAATTACAAAAACAGGTAAATATATAGTAGCAGGTACATTATTAAAATGCTTACCATGAAAGCTCACTTGGTATGCATTTGTTGAATGGAAACCGACATAAAAAAGAAGCTTTTCTAAATTCCTGTCCCCCACAATCAGCGACTAAGTGACGCACTTTGCAGCTTCCATGAGGTATACAAGTTGTCATTGAGTTCTCCTAACAAGAGGAAGATAAAAAAAAGATAACATATTACAGTTGAAAACAACTTGTCTTGGCATATTAAAAGTTAGAATTCGACCCTCAGAGAAAACATTCTGAAAAAAGAAAAACTCGGCCACGGACATGTATCATGAATACGAGCAACGTCGTATGAAACATAGTATTCTAAGTAAGATTATTGTTTTTAAAAGAACATTTATGTTTTATTTCCATTACGCATGCAGCGCCATTTTCTGTGTGCTTTGACAGGTTCAAATACGTTTCTTAATAATAAGAGAATTTAAAAATCATATCCACCCATTCAAGGGTTTTCGCATAAAAATATTCTGAAAAACGCAAAATATAGATTGCTGCGATAAGTAGAAAAATAAAGAAAACTAACGTGAGAGGGAAATGATCGAAAGGTTGAAAACCAGGAAAGCGAGCAACCAAAAACGCATGATCGATGAAAAAACCGATGCAGAAATCAACCAAATCTCGGATTTACAAAAAATACTAAATTCCAAGCAGGAAGGAACGGCTACGTAATTTAAAAATTTAATGCATCCCAGATCAGGAAATTGATTAAAAGGCACAAAAAATGCTCACAGAGATTGGTCTTCTCTGCAGAATCACCGAAACAGGGAGTGGGCGCAATCAGAATCCCGCACTCCTTTATATACGAAGAAGAATGTAGAAGGAAAGAGAGAAAGGAGTGTATTTGATCAAAGGCCAAAAATGGGAGAGAAGAACAAAAAAAGGAGAAAATGGGTTAGAGAGAGAGAGGGAGAAGACTAAGGAGGGGGCGTAATCACAATCCCCATGCGCCACATCCAATCTTTGCCCCTGCCACCATCCCTTCGTTTCCCGCCTTCCTATCCTCGTGTACTACCCACCATCCATCCATTTTTCCTCCATTTCTTAATTAAATTCCAATTTTTAATTAAATATTTAAAATAATTGAAACATTAAAACATTACAAAGATAAAATAATTAACATGAAAATTACTCAAAACGTTAGGTGAAGTAAAAGAAAGAGTCAAGGAGAAAGAACATGATAACAAGTAGTGTGACCCCCAAAAAATATATGTATGCAAGAGTCAAAGGTAATTATAAATTAATCTTTGAAACAATGATTTTTAGTGTTGACGTAATAAATATTGATTACTGTAATTAATGATGTATTCTCTTATTATATTAATTGCACTGATCAATATTTATCAAGTAAGAGTGCAAGATTAGAGAATAATTATAATATTATTCTTAATTAATACCCACAATTTCACTATTCTTGGTAGGCTTGAGAATTTAGTGGAGAAGGAAGTCGATGATTACTTTACAAATGAAGCTACATAACCAAGGTTGTGTAGAAAGAAAATGACCCCATCCCCAACAGGCAATGTCCATTCACGAAATGGGAAGGCAGGGCAACCAATTGAGAGAAGAAGAGGGAAGAGGCCATCTTAGAATATTCTAAGCCATTAGAATTCAATATCATGTAGAATAGAGCAAGCCAAAGTTGTAAAATGTGGTCAAAAAAGCAAATTGAAAGACACCAAGATTTTGCTTCCTCCATTGATGGTGACTTCTTATTCAAAGTCAAGAAAACCAGACTCATGACATAGAATGGTGCCCTTCCTTCCTCCCCTCTATGTTTATCTTCTGTTGAAGTTTATAACTTTGAGGCTTGTAATGTACCAAACTCTCCAAATCCACATTGTTTCTTTTGACCATTTTACTTAGGTTGAGAAAATCAATAGCTTCTTCTCTCTTCCTTCTCATGAAGCTTGTCTTTTTAAGCTCAACAAATTACCCGTGAAACTTTTTTCGTTGCATACACAATAGGATAAACATAACTTTGTATGATATTATGGTATTGTACTTGTTCAAATTCGAGGACTTGAAATTTACTTTATTTTTTACTAAAATTTTTGCACTACTAACCAAATTATGAATATTTTTTTTATTAATTTGTGATTGTTGCAGAGTTATCGTTTTGAGTTTTTATAAAGTACAATGAGATTGAATTCTATCAGTGGAAAAAAAAATCATGATTTTATATGTTTTAAAGCAGGCATTGTCCAATTGTATTTATGTAGAGTTAGTTTTTCTCTTTCATGCTACTTCTTTATGTGTGACGAAACTGACAGAACATGTAACAACTCTTTTTCTTAGTAAGATATTGTCCGCTAAGTGGATTGGGTCGTACCCCAATATCTTCCTATCACAGATTTGTTTGACGAGAACTTCTCAGTCGATCACCCAACATGGTATTGCTCTCGCTGGAACACTCTTAACTTTGAAGTTCTAATAGGATATGTTGCCAATTATGCTCCAAAACGCGTCTTACTATCTTGGGAGGGTTTACTTACATATGTTTCATTTTTATATACCTCCCCAAGCGATGTGAGAATTTTCCACGACCCGAGATTTGCCTATACTCGGTTTACGTCCCAAGGTTTGCCCTGCAGTTGTCCTCATATGTACACATTCAGGTCATCACATTCACAGCTCCTCGGATGCCCAATGTACTCGTTGGTCACATTTCTAGTTAGGTACAGACTCCGATACTATTTCTAACGACCCATTTTCTCAGTAAGATATTATGCGCTTTAGGGATTGGGCCGTAGCCCAATATATTACTGAGAAAAGAAAGAGAAAGAGAAAGATAATCATAATCATAATTCAGAAGAGAAACAGAAAGAAAAAAGAAAAACTATGCTGAAATTCAGTTCTCGAAGCTCTCGCTCCGTTCCGGTTTCCGTCTCTCCAGACTCTGAATTCTCTCCAACGATCTCTCTAAATGATGGATGCTGCATCTTGACCTCTAGGTTAAGTTATAACTTTAATTCCGGCAGTTGAGATTAAAACGATAAAAATTGTCAAAACGACTTTCAAATTTTTAATTCCATTTTATCCGCACACTTACACAAAAAACATTAAATTCTTTCAAACACTGGAGAATAACTTATCGAATCAAGTACAAAAAGTATGAATAAGTGTATAAAATACACACTTATCAATGAGATGGTATCAAAAGCGAGCTCAAACATTGAGAGAATCCCCTCATATTATATATAAGACTTTTCAATTAAGCTCTTACGATGTGAGACAACATACATCCGCCCATACGTTTAGCGTGATAGGTTTTTCCTTCACGTCTAGCGTATTAGATCGTGTTCGGTGCTCACATCGTATAGAGTTTTCAACTCTAATTTCCGTCTCTGCAGCCTCTAAACTCTCTCCAATGATCTTTCTGAATTATGGATGCTTGCCTCTTAGCCTCTAGGTTAAGTTATAACTCTAATTATAAGTGAAGCCTCCGGTCCATAATCGACGATTGAGATTAAAATGATGAAAATTCTCAAAACGTCATTCAAATTTTTAATTCTATTTTATCTGCACACTTACACAAAAAATATTAAATTCTTTCAAACACTTGAGAATAACTTATCGAATCAAATACAAAAAGTATGAATAAGTGTGTATTACACACTTATCAATGAGAGGGTAAGAACTAATTTCAAAATCTAGCTCAAACATTGAGAGAATCCCCTCATATTATATACAAGACTTTTTACTTAAACTCTTACGATGTGGGATAACATAAATCCCCCCATATGTTTAACGTGATAGGTTTTTCTTTCACGTCTAGCGTATTAGATCGTGTTCGGTCCTCACATCATATAGAGTTTTCAGCTCTAATATCAAGACAGAATAAAATGGGTAGAACTCATTCTAAAAGATTGTTCAAGGATTGAGGAAATCCCTTATATTATATACAAAATTTTTCACTTATACTCTTACGATGTGGGACAACATACTGAAATAATATTCTTAGACGACGCCTTAAAATATAATTCATTAGAAATGAAGATGACATGATATGCGAAAATTGTTGTCAACGATGAAATACTATTTTTTAAATTTCATCAACTACAAAAAAAAAACATACATGATGATATCACACATCATTATCATGTTACGTCACTTCATAACATTACATAATGTCTAGTAAATTGATTAATAATTAATTGTTGAAAGTGTTAATAAAAAATATGTCCATCATTGTTGGGTACCCTTCTTGTTACACGCTTGAATATATGGTTGATTCTTGGAAAGAGAGTGACTCTTTATCAAAGGTTGACTTGTCGTAAGATAGAGATGTTAAACGAGCGAGTCGAGTCGAGCCGAGCTGCGAAAGACCCAGCTTACCGAAACTGCCGAGCCTAACGAGTCGAGCCTAACGAGTTGAGCCTAACAAGCCTGCCGAGCTTAACGAGCCAAGCCTAACGAGCTGACCTTAAAAAATTTCTGACCCGAGTTGGCTCGCGAGCCGCGAGCCTAACGAGTCGAGTCGAACCGGCTCAACGAACATAACGAGCCGTTGCGTTGCTGAGCGGTCTGATTCTCAGCAACGGTCTGATCACCGTTGCTCAGAATCTCAGCTTCTCATCAACAGTCATCACCGTTCTTTGACACTTTAGTGTGAGAGAAGAAAAAAAATCGAGGGAAAAAAGATTGCTGAACTGAAGGACAGAAAGTTGACCGAACTGCTGAAGAGAGTACAGTCGACGGAAAGAGTTCAGCGATCTGGGCAATCACCCAGCGACGATGGGCGATTTATCGCCTAGCGCTCGGATGATCGATCGCCTAGTGATCAGAGAGATGGACGATCTAGCCCTCGGATGATCGATCGCCCAGTGATCAGAGAGATGGGCGATCGATCGCCCAGCTCTCCCAACCCCAACGACGATCAAAGATGTTCGAGGGCCCGAGCTTTTGGACGCTGCGCTTCCATTGGAAACATCGAAAAGCTCGCTCAGCTTTGCCCATCGTCGCAGGGCAATGATCACTCAACGCTTGAACGATCGATCACCCAGCTATCCCAACCCCGACGACGATCGAAGATGTTCGAGGGCCCGAGCTTCTGGATGCTGCGCTTCCATTGGATATGTCGGAAATCTGGCTCAGGTTCGCCCATCGTCAGAAAGCTCAGTGCCGAGCTAAGCATGACCGAGTCTGATCACGAGCAGTCTCATCAGGCTCGCGAGCACGGATTGTCGAGCTCGACTCGACTCGTCTGTGTGGCTCGAGTCAAACCCGCTCACTACAGTAACGAGCCGAGCAGGCTCGGCTCGCTACAGTACCGAGCCGAGCGGGCGAGCCAATCCGCTCATTTAACAACTCTATCGTAAGATCTAATATACTACTACAAACATGCGATGAACGAAATGTAAAATAAAATATAGGTCAATCTTTGATGCCTGTCTTATACTTTTTAGCTTCATACGTTCATTATATATTACCATCTAAATTTGAGTGTACATTTTTAACAGAATAATTGTATCACATTTCACATTAAATATAAGTAATTTCTTATTTTAATTGTTTTAAAGCTTGGTGTAATCGAATTCTAGTTGTATAGAATTGAGTCTGTATTTAATATTAAAGTTTTTTTTTATATTATTCTATATATTGTTACCTGATTTATAAAATTCAATTGTATCTTGATTTACATTAGTAAATTTTTTCTCCGCTTATGATTTTTTTTTTAAAGAAATTTTTATATAAATCTTGATATCTTTTTTTCTCTGTGTTTTTTTTTTAATCTTGTATTTGATTTTCAATAGATTATTACTTTTTTAAATTCTTTTCATCTCTTTCTATCTGTGCCTTTTCACCCACACCCCACACACATGTATGTTTATATATAATTACATAAATAATCAAGATTTTTTTCTTAAATTTTATAAGCAAATCTTACTCCAAAAGGAGATCACAACATTGACAAAGAATACTCCGACCATTGGGAGGATTCGATAGTCCAATTTTATGTAAATTAATTGGCTCGCATAAGAAGATTAAAAGAATCAAACAATTAATAAGAGAAAGCAACACTAAAAATGTATGAGTTAAGAGATTGATCCAACAATAATATTAAGATAATCTTTATTGGCTTAACAAAATATATTATAAATAATATTACATTTATTTTCTTATTTTAGTCTGTTAATTATAAATAATTAATTTAGTCATTAATTATAACTTAATTACACATTTTCCGTGACAACAAATATGTTGACAGAGTAAAATAAAAAATTAAACATAACATTATTTTTACATTAAGTAAAGAATAATGTTTGGTTTATTCTCTTCTTATATTCTATAAACATACTCGCTGATATGTCAAATATTGATTGGTGCAATTTAAGATGAGTATAACATCATTATTTACTTTATATAAGAATAATACTATGTTTACTTATTTCTTAATTGTATCAATTAATATTTGACACATCAACAAATATATTTAGATAATAGAATAAAAGAGCAAATATATCATTTTTCTTAATAAATGCACATAAAAAGTAGCTCATCGTGTTGTTGTCGTTGAGAAATAAGCAGACAAAATAGTCTTTTTCATATGTTAAAATAAGAGCAAATTGGTCTTTTTATGCCCTGAATTTTCTAGAAGATCTCTGCATCTAAGAAAATAACGCACAGTAACCATGAATTTTCAACGTCACGCACGTGTGACTTTTGGAAAGATCCCAATGCTCATCCCCACCGCAATGCCCAGCCTACACATGCACTTGGATTTTCAAAATAAAAGTTGGAGTTTTTCTGATTTCTTAACACCAATGAACCCATTTCGAGTTTCCGAAATCGAAACTAAATTTTGTTCATAATTGGGATGAAAGTAACTATAAATGGGTTTAATTCCAACTTACCTTTAAACACCGCTGTGAGATTTTCGTAGATTGTCACACTTGTCACAATTTTGACAGAATTCCAACTTAAAAATCCTCTTCCGGACTCAACTGTCAGCCTCTCCCTTCCAAACCTGGAAAATAGATCAAGAGACTAAAAGGGGCTCCTCCTAAAGTAATTCCAGGCCCATCCTCAGAAGCCAATTAGTCAGGGTTTCGTCTATTCTGGTCATAATATTTTTTTGAATTTTTTTCAATTTAAATTTTAAATTATTATAGTTTTATAAACAAAATTTTAAATTATCAACCGTAATAATTTAAAATTTAAACTATTTAAAATTTAACAAATTAAATTTTATCGAACGACGATCACCGTCCGTTCACTGTTTACACTCGAGAATGGACGACCGATCTAAAATGAACGGCCGTCTGTTCACTGTTTATGTACGGATGAAAATTTATTTTATAAATTAATTTTAAAAATAATCAAACAATATTGAATTTACTTAAAAATTTTATACCATATTTATCACATTATAAGAAGATAATCTATAAATTTTGGTGATTTTCTAACACTTGTACGATTTATTATAATTTTAGTGAATTATTTTATAAAACACACGTAAAATAATTATAATAAATCATACAAGTGTTATAAAATCACGAACATTTTTAGATTATCTTCCCATGACATGATAAATATGTGATAAAATTGTCAGGTAAATCCAATATCTTTTATTATTTTTTCATTATACGTGAATAGAAATGAGAGCTATTTTAAACAAATATCAAACGATATTTGATTTATTTAAAACTTTTAGCACATATTTACCGCATTATGGGAAAATAATGTGAAAATTTTCGTGATTTTCTAACGCTTGTATAATTTATTATAATTTTAAAGAATTATTTTATAAAATATAAGTAAAATAAATCATACAAATATTAGAAAATCACTAATATTTTCATATTATGATGTGTAAATATGTGATAAAAATTTAAAGTAAATCTAATATCCTTTTATTTTTTTTAAATACCACTCGTTTCTATTCACGTATGATGAAAAAATACCGAACGACATTAGATTACTTGAAAATTTTATCACATATTTACCACATTATGAGAATATAATATAGAAATTTTAGTGATTTTCTAATACTTTTATGATTTATTATAATTATCTTATGTATATTTTATAAAATAATTCACTAAAATTACAATAAATCGTACAAGTGTTAGAAAATCACAAAAATTTTCAGATTATCTTCTCGTAATGTGACAAACATTTGTTAAATTTTGAAAGTAAATTCAATATCGTTTAGAATTTTTTTAAAAATTAATTTATAAAATAAATTTTTGTCTTACGTGAACAGTGAACGAACGACCGTTCGTTCTCGGGTGTGAACAATGAACGGACGGTGATCGACTATCTGTCTGAGTTTAATTTGTTATATTTTGGATAGTTATGGTTTGAATTGTTATGCTTGATAGTTTAAGGTTTTGTGTATAAAAAAACCATAGTTTGAGATTTAAATCGAGAAAAATCCTATTTTGTTTAATACAACAAAGTTCAAGTGGGCTGCGTTTGGCTCGGCTCGGCTCGGTATAGTAGCGAGCCGATCCTTGCCCGGTCCCATGAGATGGTTCGAGACGAGCCCAAAGGGCTGGGCTCGTGAGCTCGCCAGAGACTGGACCAAGTCATCCTAAACGAGCCGACCAACGCGTCAGTTCCTTGACTTGGCGGTGGATGGCAAAAAATGAAAATACCCCAAAAATCGTAATGATTTTGCTGGTGATTTCCTGCCGTTCCGGCCACTCTCTCCCTCGATATTCACCTGCACAACGTTCTAAACAATATTTCCAGCTTAAACATATCAAAATCCCGAGTTGAATAGAATTTTTAGGTGAAAAATGAAAACGCCGCAAAAACCATAACGTTTGGAAGAGAAATTGAAAAACAAAATCGACTTATAGCAAAAAATTTCTTCACAAGAGTTACTGAGCATAGCGAGAGAAACATTTCGAGACCAAAATCTTTTAGGCAAAAAATGATATGCCTAAAAAACTCTAATGTTTGGAAGAAAAATTAGAAAGCAAAATTGACTTATCGCAAAAACGTTCTTCACAAGAGTTGTTGAGCATAGCGAGAGAAACATTTTGAGACCAAAATCAACGAGATTGAGGTCTAATTGACCGCCAATCTTTCTCCTTCTCTCTTATGTTCAGTGTTTACTCTTTCTCTCTCTCTGCTCAATTCTCCAAGAGTCAAAAAGACTCGAAAGAGAAAGAGTTTTTATTCCGTTGAGCTGGCACTATCCCCCCTTGTTGGGTGCTGCTAAACGGCCAACTTGACCGTTGCCAACTTGTCCCCTGCTGAGGTGTCCCTTTCTCTCCTGCTGCAAGCTTCCAATGTCAAAGCATGAAGCAATGGCCAACGGTCAAATTGATCGTTGCTTTCAACTTTCAACTTGCAAGTTGCAACAAGCAACAGTCAATTTGACCGTTGCTCACCCCCTCCCATTGCTATCCCCCTCGATCATTTTTCATTAAATTTTTTCAATCTCTTAAATTTATTATTTAATTAATACTCTCAATCAATTTATCTCTTCCTACAATTTATTCTTTTTCTCGTTCAACAAGATATATTTTAATTTTTTTTACATCTTTTTAGATAATTTTTAGGGTAAAATGTAATTTGGCTCTTACATTACAATGAAAAGGGTAATTTACACCATAAACGCAGATAATAGGCAAAAACAACCTTAATGTATTGATAATAGACTATTTACCCTCTACCGTGCCATTTTTCATTAAAATCGCACGTTTTCGTCATGTGCTTTATTTTACTACCCGATATTGCCTTGTAATTCCCACTCGCTCTCTTTCTCTCTCTTCTCTTGCTTTCCGACTCACGCTCTTTCTCTCTCTTCCCTCGCTCTCTTTCACTCTCTTCGCAAACTCAAATATGTAATCTCCCTTGGTTTTTCATTTTCTATATTTGTTTATCTTCTTTTCTCTGTCTTGATTCTCCTACTTGCCCAGAATTTCTTTACAAGTAACGCATTTCTTTTCCACTTCTCTGCACTCCCATAATTCTCAGATTTTCTCTCTAGTTTTCTATTTCAATGGAGGATCTTGTTTCGCTGTGGAGTTAATCAGGAGGTGGGTTTCTCTCTCTTCTCTCTTTTACACTTCGTAATTTTCAAAATTATGAATCTCTCTGGTTTAATTTAGTTGGGTTGGAAAAAATTTTGTTGAAGATGGATGAATTTGACAGATAATTGATGAGTTACAGAGGAAGCTACTATACACAACGCTAGAGTTTGAATTAGTAAAAATGGAAGCTAATGAGGAAATGAAGAAGAACAAAGAGAGTGTGAAGAATCTTCTTCATCTTCTGGATTTGGCCTACCAAGAAAGAGACGAAGCGAAAGAAGAAATTCAAAAGCTGATGAACAAGCTTGGTCTTCCTGATTTCCCCTCTCTCAATCCTCCAACAAAAGCAAATTCATGCATAACGTAATGCAACAGTTTCTACTACTCAAACGCTCTCAAATCGACTGCTTCCCCTGTAGATTCATTCTTCACCGGAGTTTCTGCTCCAGTTTTCTCCAACTCATCAATGGCGGATTACGGCAACCTGGGCTTCGCTCAGCCGTTTGTGGAAATGGCGAAACCAGATCCCTTTTCGATAGTAATTGAATGATTCGTGAAGGGAAAGACACTCCCTCAGAAAGGAAAACTCAAGAAAGCTGTAGTTGAGGCGGGTCCTCTACTTCAGACGTTGCTACTCGCCGGACCACTTCCGCAGTGGCAGACTCCTCCACCAAACCAACTCTTTAAAATCCCTCCGGTTTCTATCAACCACAAGGCGGATTTGAAACCTCTGAATTCATCTTCTCCGTATCTCGAACTCTCTAGAGGGTCTTCACAGACGTGCTCAGCTTCCATATTGAACTTCCGCAATGGCTCTTCTTCCTTTTTCTCCAGTTACTGTTTTGAAAACGTTAACTCTCAAATTTCGACTAAAAAGAGACAAAGATTTCATTTGAATCATTGAGCTTTTTGGTTCCTGTTTTTGTAAAGTTTAGCTTTGTGGGGTTGGAATGGATGGTGTAAATGGGCATAGGCTTCCTCAAAATTACTAAGTGTAAAAGAGAGAAGAGAGAGAAACTCGCCTCTTGATAACTCCACAGCGAAACAAGATCCTCCATTGAAATAGAAAACAAGAGAGAAAATCTGGGAATCAGGGGAGTGGAAGAGAAGTGGAAAAAAAACGTGTTACTTTTATAAACATAAACAAACTCTGGGGCAAGTAGGAGAAGAGAGAGAGAGAAGAAGAAGAAGAAGAAGATATAACCAGGGGAGATTCTAGATTTGAGTTCGGGAAGAGAGGGAAAGAGAGCGAGGGGGAGAGTGAGGGAAGGAGTGAGAAGGATTGAGGGAATTACGGGCATATCGGATAGAAAAATATGACTCGTGACGAAAACGTGTCACTTTAATTAAAAATGGCACGGTAGTAGATGAATTGCCTATTATTAATATATTAAGGTTGTTTTTGCTAATTATCTGAGTTTATGGTGCAAATTGCTATTTTCACCATAATGTGAAGGTCAAATTGCACTTTACTTTAATTTTTAATTGTAGTTATACTAATTAGATTTTTTACATTAATATTTTTTTAAGTTTCGTATACGCGGAGTTGATCAATTCACATCACCTACAAACTTTTGTTAGAAGATATTAGTTTTGTGGTATCAATTTATTATTAAAAATTTAATTTTATATTTAGTTTTATTTATTATGTATCTTCGCAATTATATTATTGATGATAATGATGATATAAAAGAAATTAGAAAATTAATTCTTACATTTTCTTTGGGACAATTATATGTACAAATATTTACTTCACTTAGAAAAAGAAGACAAAAAGTTTCAGATGTATAGAAACATTTTGATTTAAAAAATGTTAAAATTGCGGGCAAAATAAAAACTAGAGTTCAATGTAAATATTGTACTAAAAATAATGCTTATACTTGTAGTATTTCTACTAGCATCATTGTTAGACATTTTTTAAAATATCACTTAAATGAAGAAACGCGAGATTCAACGAATCTCAATTAAATGTTAGTGATAGTGACATTTTTATATATTCACAAAATAAAATAAGAGAAGTAATAACACAACTTGTAGCGCAATTCGAGTTACCTTTATTATTCACCGATAGTGAAATGTTTGAAAAATTTATGAAAGAATATGCTACTCTTAGTTTTAAACGTGTCTCTAGAAGTACTACGAGAAATGTTATTTTTAAAATATTTATAGATATGAAAAATGAATTAATTATAATTTTTTCAAATGTTCATTCAATATCTATTTGCATTACTTTTGATTTATGGAATGCACGTAATGCTATTGGTTATATAGTTGTAATATCTTATTTTATTGATGAATTTTGACAATTAAATAAAATTTTTTTAGAATTTCGTAATTATGAATATTCTCATTCTAATATCACCACCTGTAGGTTTATTATGACAATATTATAAAAGTATTCTATTAAAAATAAAATTTTTAACATAACTCTTAATAATGCTAGTAATAATGATATTGCTATTTTTCAATTTAAGAATTTTTTACAACTAGATGTTACTCGTGATTCCCTTTTTCACATTAAATGTGCGTGTCATATTTTAAATTTGATTGTTAAATATAGTATGTTATATATTTCACGTCATATTGAAGTAATTAGGTATGCAATTTCTTATATTATTTGGTTTAATTCAAGATAACAAGAATATAAAGATTTTTGAAGAGTTGTCTAACTTAAACCAAGAAATTAAAAACCGACGTAGATAATAGGTAGAATTCAACTTATTTGATGTTGTAAAATGCTAGGTCATATTGACAAGTTATTTGTGGTTTTATTAATGATAAGACGCAAAATATTAAGATTGACAAATGTAGTTGTGATATTGCTAATATTTTTCTTAATTTTTTAAAATTTTTTTATAATGCTACAAATCAATGTTCTGGAATTTATTATCTCAGTTCGAATATTATTCTTCCTATTTTTGTAGATTTAATGTGTAATTTTACAAAATATCGACAAATAGAAGAATTTAATAATATTCTTAATAAAATAAAAATAAAATTTAAAAAAATATTGGCATAATATTCCTCTTATTTTTTGTTATGCATGCATAATGAATTTAAAATTTAAATCAAAAGAAGTATGTCTGATAGTCAATAGGATTTTTACAAATTTGTGTATTGCACCTTTAATTACTAGTGATAACATAACAAATGAAGTTTTTAATTTATATGCTTCTTATGAAACAAAATATTCAAATATTAATTATTATTATTCACGACCCCCACATACTGAGAGTTATCTTAATAGCAGTGGTGGTGGTGGTGGTGGTGGTAGAGATAGTTTTAATCAACAATGTAGTATTGATGATATATGAAGTGAATTACAAAATGAAAATTATTCTACTTCTTCTACAAATGAACTCAATATTTATTTTGAAGATCGTTATCAATTTTCTCGAGATGAGAATTTTGAAATTTTAGATTGGTGGGAAAGACATTCTACCACATATCTTATTCTTTCTATAATTACATGTGATTTACTAACACTTGTTATTTCTACTGTAGTATCAAAGTCTATTTTTAATGCAGATAGACGTGTTTATGATGAACGAAGAGGAAGAGTTGCACCGGACCTTGTAGAGGCAATCATTTGTATCAAAGATTGGACCTACGTCAAGACGAGAGATCAGCAATGAGAGGATGAAATTCTTGAAGAGTTTACGCTGTTGGATGTTGAAAACTAGAGTTCTTTTTACTGAATTTCTTTTGTAATTTGAAATAATTTTTTTTCAAATTTTAATTTTTTTTAATATGTCAAATTTTTTTTAATAATATTTATGTGATAGTTTTTATTGGATAGTTTTAAATAAATTTTTATTAATACATTTAATTTTATATATCTTAACCTAGCTAATTTTTAAATTAAATTAGTAAATATAGTTGATATATAATTATTATAATTTTAAATGAAAATTTGTATAAAATTTATATTAATAGAAGTTAAAAATATTTATATAAGCTTGTGAGGATCGGCTCGTTAGGTGGGTTGGCTCAGCTCGTTTAATTTGTGGTTTGCGAGTCAGTTCAGGTTGAAATTTTTCTAACCTGGTTCATTAAATTTGGCTCGTTAGGGTTGGCTCGTTTAACTCGTTAGATTCAGTGAGCTGGACTACTTTTGGTTTTGGCTTGACTCGGCTCGATTTGACTCAGATGTCTCGCTTGTCATGTCTAGCTCCTTACATTGAAATATCTAAATTTAAATATATTTCGTTTTCTGATAATACAAGAGAGTAAGTATATTATTATTCTATTAAAAATTGCAGGTTTCACATGTGCTCCCAAATCTATCATGAGATCTCTGTAGACAACACAATTAATGAAGTGTTTTTAAGAAATTCATAATATGACTTGATGTTAATTTCACTTACATTGTTTTAAAACTTTGAAAGTCCACCATTCTTGAGTAAACGTTGTTTCAAAACTTGTAGAATTCTTTTAAGTTTGTTTATCAACAATAGACCTGAAAGCACGAAGAAATTTAGTAAAACATTTCATATAACGATCATGTATACATTTGCTATTCTTACGCTACAAAAGAACAATAATCTCTAGAAATATTTGTGGTGGAAAACACGATCACGAAAGAAGATAGTTATCTTGGAAAATTTGTCATTATTATTATGAAAAATTGATGAGTGTTACACAAACAATAAACTCGATAGAAAAAAAAGAAATAACATTAAGATATATGTGAAAATTCTCACGAGACAGAGAAGAAAAAGTTCACTATAAATTGGGAATCACCACAGATACTTTGTTGTGTAGAAAATAATGGCAATTTTAAAACCTTGAGTAGATACAAAATAATTACAGTTTATATTCAGTTGGTTGCATGCACGGAGGCTGCAGTTGAGAGATAGTTCCTCTCCAAAGACGACTCCTATCGACCCGATTCCCAATTATGCTATATCATGGGCTTTATGTGACAGGCTAAAGTTGAATTCAATATAGCAAACTCTAATGGCAAATATAATTGGCCAAGTTTGAATAGAAAACTCAAGGTTATCTTTCATTCCTCACTTTTCGTTCCTAACAAATCTAGTTCATGTCAAAAGCATATACTTATTTTGGTAAAGACTTTTACGAGCCATAGGCCGTCGTCTCTTGATTCTATCATTTTCTGTCACACAAACCAGCTAAAATTTTGACTCAAACCACCTAAAAAGTTGATTATATTAAAAGATAAAGTGCAATTTAGACCATCATATTTAGGGTCATTTACAACTGCACAATAAGAGAATCCTTTCAGGAAAAAAAAAATCAAAGGTAGAAAAGATACAATTTCACTAGATGAAAGTTAGTACAAATGAGATTTACTATTCAAGTTTATATTTATAATGATAAGTTAGAATTTTGAAAAATTGAGATTCATGTGCAAACTCACTACTGAACTCTAATAGGTTTTTTCTCTCAAAGATTTTCATGTAAAAATCTTTCCATTCTTGTGTTTATTGTTGCGTATTTTGTGTGGTACACTTCTACTCATTAATTTAGGGAATTTTTTGTTTAAAGATCTTCATTGATAATAAATATGAAAGTGATAGTAATACTAATTTTATAAAATATAAAATTAATGCATGACAAATTATTTTTATGATATAGTGCAATATTTTAAATTTAGAGGGTCATGGACCAATGATGGTGTTAAAAATTGAACGAGAAACGAAAAAAGAAAAAAATACAAAAATGAAATGCTAAGATTTACAAGAATAACTATTTCAAGAAAAATTATGTGCGAAGAAGAAACTCACTATTAAAATAGAGGCACAGTTGAATCTTACTGCTGTAATAACCCGGAAATTTCGAATTTTAATTTTTAATTTTCGAAATTTTTAGTTTAATCCCGGTCTGAGTTTTGAGAAATATTTCAACGGGAAAGATTTAAATTATAAAGCTTGAGGCCTACTTTTGCGATTGGTTTTCGGAATTTAAAGTCGGGAGGTCGAGAAATTAACGAAATTTCGGACGATTGAAGCACGTAAGGGCAATTTGGTAATTTGTATTTATTATTGTTTAAAAAAAAAAAGAAAAAAAAGAAAACACCCGAATGGCTTCGGGAAGAAGCCATTCTGCTGGTTTTCTGCAAGCAACCGAGAGCGCCCGAGAGCGATCGTGCAGGGGAGAGCGATCGTGTGCCGGAGTCGGAGTTGCGACGGCCGACGAGCGCGAGTGTGAGGTGTGAGTTGCGAGCAGGGGCTGCTATTCCGATGAAACGGAGCCGTTTGGTTTCAGCAACTCGAGTTCCCGAAGTGAAAGCCAAGTGTTCGGCCGACGACCGCGAGGGGCTGGTTTCCGGCCAATTCTGTCGCCAACGACCAGACGTGTTGCTGGAGTCCTTCTCCCACCCGAGTGCCGGACGCCACCACTTTGTAAGTTCTTCTCTCCCTCTGCTGTCCTGTCCGAATGGACCGAGACTAAGGTTCAGCTCCCTTCCGTTTTTTCTTTGAATTTGGCTGCAAATGTGAGGGGATTGAGAGGGTGAGTGTGTAGGTTAGCAAGTGGACAGCAGGAGACCGGTGAGAGGGAGAGAAATCGAGGGAGAAGGTTGAGCTAAAATTCAGATTTTGTGCTTGATTTCTGATTTCGGGTTAGATTGTGCTTAATAGGTTGAAATGTGAATGTTCGGTGCAGAGAATTTGCGGGATTTGCTCAAAGTTGAGATTTCGACTATTTTTCGTATAAAAACAGATTCTGTTTTTGGTCGTTTCAGCCTACCTTCAGTTGATTGTTTCCAATTCTGTTTTTGTGGTATAAAATAGGTTATTAAAGAGACGTATGGCCGCTGGAATCGTTCGATTCCGACATCCGACGCAAAAGTTATGCGCGTCGGAAGTTTATGACGGAATTTAGTCCAAGTCAAATTAACGAGCATTTTTCGTGGAAATTCGACGTGTGAGAGTAGCATAGCCATTTTGATGCATATAACTAGTTGGGAGTGAGTTTTGGTTGAAGAGAAGTGAAAATGTGAAATTTTAATAAGGGTGGCATATTCGGTTTTTAGCGTTCTTCGCCTATCTGCGGCTTATCGTTTTAAAATCCGTCTTGGTAAGTTAAACTAGGTTCCTAAGGGGACGTTTAGCCACTTGAATCACTCGATTCTGTTAACGGACGTAAAAGTTATGCGCATCCGAACTTTGGGCTAGTTTTCGGCCAAACCAAACCAATGGACCGTTTTAGTTGAAATTTCATGAGTGTAGTTAGAGAAGGTTATTTTTTTTAGCTAATTGGTGAATGTTGAGATAAATGCTGATGTGAAATTGGTTGTGTTTTAGGTTGAGGCTTTCTTTTGGCAAAACTGTGCGTCGAGCGAGCTTGAGACGCTAGGTAAGTAGTGCATGCGTGTGTTTTGCCCAAGTGGGCATACACTGTAGAACTTTAGGATTTATGTGATTGATTGTGGTGTGCGTGCGTATTGTTTGACATGCATCATATTTTTAAAAACGTGAACGAAAATGATTTTTAGCATGTTTTGATGTATGAGGTGAGACGTGTGGTGGTGGTACCGCGGATCCCGCTAGTGTGTGGGCCGGTGTTTCACTAGTCGCAGATCCTACTCGAGGGGTAGGCCGGCTGGGCCGTCATGCGGCGTGAATGTGTTGACGGTGAATATATGGGTAGTGGTACCGCAGATTCTACTAGTGTGTAGGCCGGTGCAACACCAGTCGCAGATCCTACTCGAGGGGTGGGCCGGTTGGGCTGTCGCGAAACGTGTGTGTCTGGCAACTGTGGCCCCGTGCTGGGGAGGCTGGGACGGGGGCGACGTGTCAGGGTGTAGAGTGGCGCGAGGTACACCCTTACCCTGATGTGGTTGCCGTGTGGTGATGCGTGTGTGTGGCTTGTGGGCCTCGTCGCTGGGGAGTCCGGGACGGTGGTGACGTGTCAGGGTGTAGGGTGGCGTGAGGTTCCTTCTTACCCTGGTGCGGCTGCACTACGCGTCACAGATGTGACAACATGAGTATGAGTGTAGAGACTGCATGTGATAGGATTGCATTGTCGGCTTTTACTTTCATATCGCATTACTTACTGAGCGTTAGGCTTATGTTGTGTGTTCTATGGTGTAGGTGCTGACGATACTGCTGGTGAGCCCCGTGTGCCTAGTCTAGAGGCGTAGGATGGTTGGCGGCGTGCGACCGCAGCACCGGATGGCGGATTTTTGTTAGGGCGACCTGACCCGTGAAGTTGGTAGGTTGTGGCATGGTTGGTTTTGGAGGTCTTCTTCTTTTGTGATGATTATGTACAGTTGATGAGATGAGGTGTATATGTGTCAATGTATAGGTATATGGAGTGCGTGTGATTTTGGTGACGTACGCGGATATTTTTCATGTTAGAGTATGATATTACTCTATACTGGGGACTTTCTTCATTTGTATTTGATGGATTTTCGTTGTCTTCATACTCTGATTTGACTATGGTGATTTCTCTAGATGATGGATAGATAAACACTGTTAGTTTGGTGAGCTGTGTGCAGGGTTTAAATTTTGGGATAGTCAGTTTTTAGCCGTTACTCTGCCGAAATTTCGGGAGAGAGGTTGGGAGTCGAGCAGATACGAAATAGGTTGAGGTGTGAACAGTAAATGCTAGAAAAGGGTAGATGAGCATGGAAGCGCGGCGTGATCGCAGGTGCGCGGGGCACGCGGCCCTGCGGGTGCACACGGGTCATGCGGCGCCGGGTGAGGGCGTGCGCGCGGACGTGCCGTACAGAGGCAGGGTGCGTGGGGCATGCGGCGCTGTGAGCGTGCGCGAGATACAGTGACGTTGGATTGGCACGTGCGGCACCGCGAGGGTGTACGCGGGGTGTCAGAGTGGGGACGTGAGTGCTTGAGACCGGACTGGGTAGTTCGTGGGGTGCGTGAGATTATTTCATAGGATTTCAAGTCTTACCGTTTTATCTCAAATTGTTTTAAATGGTTTTCTTTCTGCTGCGTAGTTTTATGTTGAGGACTTCGTGTTTCCTCTTCGGGACGCGAGTTGTTTTCGAATCGAGTTGAAAAATTTTCATACTCACAAATGTTTTTTTTTTGAAAATGGATTGAAAACAAAATGGGTATTAAATTGAGTGAGTTATGTCAAGTGTAGTGTGTAGATGCACTGTAGCGTACCGGGAACGCGGGGTTTTTTCGTGGGGTGTTACAACTGCTCAAACAAAAATATATAGAAAAATGTAAAATCTTTAATATTGAATACGAGCCCGACAAACACAACTAGAATTTGGGTGACACTGAAATCTAACAATTTCTATTTTGACAGGAACTCTACACGAAAAATCTAAAATAAAGGTTTTTCGATGCAACCCAAAATGAAGTTAGAACACCAAACTCTAACAATCTCTACCTTCAAAGAAATTGTGATGCAAGGAACAAATCTACAAAAGTATAATAAAATAACCTCTTCTTACATAAAGACCTTTGTAAGGCTAACTCAATATTTGATATTGATCAAGTTTAAATATTGTTTAAAATTGAGAGGCACACTCTAGAAGAAATCTCATCTTCTTCATTATATCATCAAAATATCAGAGTAGTTACAATGAACTGTATCTGTGTTGAAGACTACCCATTGGAATTGATACACTTGAACACATTCAACACTGAATCCTCTGAACTAGCTTCATTATATTGCCGTGTAGCTTTAACCTTATCTTGGTTATACTTTTTGCAGTACCACTTTGACATGAAACTGAAGTTAGTAATGATGAGGTGATGAAATCATCTTGAACATCTGTACAAGGCTGACTAATCAATTCTATTGTAGATCCAAATCCCAACTTGAACTTTATTTGAAACCTGACTTCTTTCGAGTCTTTTCAAATAATCCATTAAAAGGATAATTCACACATTTAACAGTCTTATTACCAATAACTGTAGAACTCTATAACACATACAAATATACAGACTTTTGTGTCACTTTAACATGACGATAATAACTTTATTGATCTTCAAAATTCATTTACAATAATGTACTTGCACTCTTTCGAATCAAAAATACTTAACGAGATAAAATTATTCTTCAAATTGAAAACGTGTCGCACAATATTTAGTGTCTTGAAAACTCCATCAAATATTCTGATTCTAACAATACCAATATCGGTCATGTGTGTTATTGGCCATAAACATAACACATTCTGAAATAATGTTATATATCAAAAATCAATTCCAATTGTAAAACATAAAAACAAACATGCTGGAACAAGATTCTACTCTATGTTTGACTTTGAGCTTTCTTCTGACACGATTAGAATATCTCCATTATCATGGTTTTCTTCTTCTACGACGACAACTTCACTTGCGTAGTAGGTTGTTTTTTCTTCCCAACAACTCTCTTAATCTCATTCTACAATTTTTGATAGTCAGATTTAATATTGCCCTTTTTCTGACAAAAATATAGGTGTCAAACATTGAGAGTAGGTTGGGGTTACCTACTAGGATCCTTAGGGTTATAATTGCACTATGTGTTTGTAAATAATTGAACTTATCATTACAAAAAAATTGTAAACAAAGTTTGATGTCGACACTTTGTTGGGTTTTATGAACGTAATAAACCAATTCTAAATATATTTTAATTTGTTTTATATTCGTGGTAATAGATTTGTAACGTCCCGAGAACCCACACGTTTCCGGTGCGCTAACTACATCTACACACTGTGATATACAGAGACTCGACGCGAACTCACTTAATTTAATACCACTTTCATTTCTAAATCATATTCAAAAGAACATTTGTAAGTATAAAAATTTTTTTTTGACTCGATTCGAAAACTCGCGCTCCAAAGAGGAAATATGAAATCCTCAATATAAAATACGCAGCAGAAAAGACAATTTAAAATAGTTTTAAAAATAAGACGACAAGACTCGAAATTCTAGGAAGGAGTCCAACACACGCCTCGTGCTACCCAATACAGTGTTGCGCGCCATGGTCTGGCGTCGCGTGACCATGGTCTCGCACCGCGCGTCGAGCACATACACACTCGACCTGGCGCCGCGCGCCCACTCGGCCTGCGAGCCGCGTGCCCACGTCCTCACTGCGCCCAGCTCGTGTGCCCACTTCCCCACTTCGGCGCCCCGTGCGCGCCAACTCGACACCGCCGCATCACGGGCACGCCCACAGCGCCGCGTGCCCCACGCACACTGCCTCTGCGCAACACGTCCGCACGCACGTCTTCACCGACGCCGCATGACTCGTGCTCACTCGCAGAGCCGCGTGCCCTGTGTGCCTGCAATTACGCCACGCTTCTACGCACACCGCCACTCCCTTCGCGCCTCACCGCGCACACCTCGACCTATTCCGTACCCTCTCGACTCCCCGACCTTTCTCCCAAAAATTTTTCAGAGTAACGCCTAAAATCTGGCTATCCCAAAAATTTAAACCCTGCACACAGTTCACTAGAAAACGTAAAAGTATTTATCCATCAAACTATCCAGAGAATCCGCGTAACAAAATCAAAGTTTTAAGACAACGAAATTCATCAACTACAAATAAAGAAAGTCCACAGTATAGAGTAATGACATACTCCAACATATAAAAGTACACACGCGTCTCTAAAACCCCACAACGCTCTATATAATCCTGTACAACCGACATCTATACAAACTCCTCTAACCACATAAATATCCTGACACAAAACAACAACCCGAGTTGCAATAACCCGGAAAATTTCAGATTTTAAATCTAATTTCTGAAATTTTTAATGTAATCTCGGTTGGTGTTTCGGGAAATATTTTAACGGGTAAATTAAGTTATAAAACTCAGAATCTAGTTTTAGTAATGGTTTTTGAAATTTAATGTCAGGAGGACGGGAATTCAATGAAATTACGGACGATAAAAACATGTGAGGGCGTTTCGGTAAATTGTTATTGTTTAAATTAAAAAAATAAAAAAATAAAAAAATAAAAAAATAATATAACAACCGAATGGCTTCGGGAAGAAGCCATTCGACTGTTACAAACCGTGCACCCAAGTGATAGAGAGAGCGACGGAGAGCGGGGTGCGATGGTGTGCTGACGTTCGAGCTCCAATCGGCGGCCGACGAGGGTGAGCGTGAAAGGAAAGCTGCAAGCAAGTGCTACTACTGCGACAAACCAAAGCCATTTGGTTTCAGCGACTCGTGCTTCCGAGGACAGAGAGCCCGAGCACTTTCTGCCGACGATCACGAGGGAGTGGGTTTCCGACCAACTCTGCCACCGGCGATTTGGGCGCCTTACTAGAGTCCTTCTTCTTCTCCCGCCCGTGTGCAGAACGACATCGCTCGGTAAGTCTCTCTCTCTCTCTCTCTCTCTGCTGTGCTGTCCTGTTTTGGCCGAGCTTGATGGTCGGGTTCCTTTCGTTTTGTGGACTTAGCCGAAGTGTTGAGTGAATGTAGGGCTGTGAATGCTGGTGTTAGTGAGGGGGGCAGTGGATGCTCGGTGGGA
>CM039525.1:13442919-13513469 GCA_022433055.1 Begonia peltatifolia | reverse complement strand
CCTAGCTTTGGTTGATCATTTTAAATTTTGTTTTTGTAGGTTAAATTAGGTTGTTAGAGGGATGTATGACCGTTGAAATCGTTCGATTCCGATATCCGATGCAAAAGTTATGCGCGTCGGACGTTTATGTCAGATTTTGATCGGAGTCAAATTAGTGAGCGTTTTTCGTAGAATTGTGACGTGTGATAGTAGCATGACCGTTTTTGATGCGTAAAACTAGTTTTGAGTGAGTTTTGGTTGAAGAAAACAAAAATGTGAAATTGGATAAAAATGGCAGATTCGGTTTCGGGATTTTTCCACCTAGCTGCGGCTTACTGTTTTAAAATCCATTTTAGTATGTTAAACTAGGTTCCTAAGGGAATGTTTAGCCTCTTGAATCACTCAATTCCGTTAAAAGACGCAAAAGTTATGCGCGCCTGAACTTTAGGCTGGTTTTTGCCCGAACCAAATTGGTGACCCGTTTTAGTTGGAATTTCATGGGTTTAGTTAAGAGATGTTATTTTTAGCGATTTAATGAATTTTGAAGCGAGATTGTGAGTGATTGTTTGTGTTTTAGGTTAAAGCATTTTTGTCGAAGCTGTGCGTCGAGTGAGCTTAGGACGCCATGAAAGTAGTGCATGCATGTGTTTTGCCCAAGTGGGCCTACACCGTAGAATTTTAGGATTTATGTGATTAATTGTGGTGTGCGTGCGTATTGTTTGACATGCATCATTTTTTTTTAAAAAGGGAACGAAAATGGTTTTGAACATATTTTGAGTAAGTGGTGAGACGCGTGGCGGTGGTACCGCGGATCCTGCTAGTGTGTGGGACAGTACGTAACCAACCGCGGATTTTGCTCGAGGAGTGGGCCGGCTGGGCCGTCACGCGGCGTGTATATGTTGACAGTGAGGATGATGGGCAGTGGTTCCGCGGATCCTACTAGTGTGTGGGCTGGTGTAACACCAGTCGCGAATTCCGCTCTAGCAGTGGGCCGGCTGGGCTGTCGCGAAACGTGTGTGTGGCAACTGTGGCCTCGTTGTTGGGGAGGCTTGGACGGGGGCGACGTGTCAGAGTGTAGTGTGGCGCGAAGTACACCCTCACCCTGATATGGTTGCTGTGTGATGATGCGTGTGTGTAGCTTGTGGGCCTCGTTGCTGGGGAGTCTGGAACGGTGGCGACGTGCGAGGGTGTGGGGTGGCGCTAGGTTCCTCCTTACCCTGGTGCAGTTGCACTACGCGTCACAGATGTGACAACATGAGTGTGAGTGTAGAGATTGCATGTGATAGGATTGCATGTGATAGTGTGTGAGCTGGTGTAACACCAGTCGCAAATTCCGCTCTAGGAGTGGGCCGGCTGGGCTGTCGCGAAACGTGTGTGTGGCAACTGTGGCCTCGTTGTTGGGGAGGCTTGGACGGGGGCGACGTGTCAGAGTGTAGTGTGGCGCGAAGTACACTCTCACCCTGATATGGTTGCTGTGTGATGATGCGTGTGTGTAGCTTGTGGGCCTCGTTGCTGGGGAGTCTGGGACGGTGGCGACGTGCGAGGGTGTGGAGTGGCGCTAGGTTCCTCCTTACCCTGGTGCAGTTGCACTACGCGTCACAGATGTGACAACATGAGTGTGAGTGTAGAGATTGCATGTGATAGGATTTACATTGTCGGCTTTTACTTTCATATCGCATTACTTACTGAGTGTTAGGCTTATGATGTGTGTTCTATGGTGTAGGTGCTGACGATATTTCTGGTGAGCCTCGAGAGCCTAGTCCTCAGGCATAGTGTCACACCCCCAATTCTCGCACCTAGAATTTTTCGTCTTCTTGGTGGAATGTGCGGCGCCAAGTCCCCGACTTGACCAGCCTTCCTCCTCCTTCGGTGCTTGCGGAACGAATTGCACAAGAGACAAGTGTTTACGGGAGCAAAACCTCCCAACCCTCTTTTCTATTCCAAATAAAAAGAGTAGGACACTCACTCAAGGCACACCACAATAGCTAAGGAATTCCTTTGTCGGATACCTTAAACTTGGTGTCTCAAGAGGCTTATTTACATCTCATGGCCGAGCCATGTCTTTAATTGGACACTAAATGCCCATTGGATGCCCATCTTCAATGCTGGCCGCGCGCACTATGAATGCCCACCGCGCGCCTGCTGCGCGCAGCATTGATGCCCGCCGCGCGCCATCAATGCTTGCCGCGTGCGCCAAGGCTCGGTTGCCAGTCTGCCCAGTGCGCCCCATCTAAAGGTAGCATCCCGCGCCCAGCGCCCATCTGGCACGCCGTGTCCGTCCCGCGTGCCTGCCGCGTACCGTGCGCGCTCGTAACGCCCCGCGCCAACGGGTAGCTGCCGAGGTGTAACGCCTTACCAACGGCTATGTCCGCGCGCCAACGGCTAAGTCACCTGCCGTAACGCCCCAACGGCTATCCCCATGCCGTGTCCAGTCCGTGTCCGCTTCGTGTGCGCCAACTGCGCGCGCCAACTGCGCGCGCCCATAACTGCAGCGCCCTGCTGGAGTGTAACGCCCCGGCTGCGCGTATCGCGTGCGCTAGCCGCGCGCCGCGTACGCCCCGTGTGCACACCGCGTGTTTGTAACTGCCTGCTCAGTAAATGTCCTGCCCAACACTTAGCCAATTTAGCACTTACTTGCATAGCTTCACGGATCTGCCCTTTGGCCCATGTCTGCTTCATGGCCTGCGCACCTTGTGCGTCTTGGTGGGCTGCGCGCCCATCTGCCGCGCCCACTGCGGGCCGCGCGCCTCACTGCCGCGCCCATTGCGGGCCGCGCGCCCGAGGAGTAGCCCAGCTGCTCCTCTCCGTTGGGCCACTTGGCCCTAGCTTTTATGCACCATAGAAAATGGGGTGTAACAATCTACCCCCACCAAATGAAGTCGACGTCCTTGTCGACACCCAAGCTAGGTAGCCGGTGAACTGCCCCCCGAATTGCCATAGGTTGATGCCTCTCTTCCCAGTGGCCTCCTCTTTACCTTCCCATTGCGCTATGAATTCCCGCCGCTCATTCTTCTTGTCGCCTCACATGGTTCGGTGGTCACGAACTTTTGTTACCCTCCTAGCAAACTCCACCCGCAGCCCGGTCCGAGCCCTCGGCACCTGCTCCTGTTTCTTTTCATGATAAAGTTTCCGAATACTTACAAGGAAAGTTGGATGTAGTTTGAGCCTCTTGGGAAAGCATTCTGCCGCGCCATGCCTTAAGCACTCCTTAGAAACCGAGTCCCACGGCTTCTCCTGACTTTGTTGAGGTTGAACAAACCCCTCTTGCTTCTTCCCCTCCGTCTTGTCTTCTTGGCAACTAAGACAAGTGTTGACGTGTCGCCCCACGTCCTCCTCCATCTTTGGCCACATACAGTTGCGAGCCAAAAGTGCCTCCATGCGCCCCTTGCCTGGATGACTCTCCCATCGAGTGTTATGGGTCTCCTTCAAGATTTGTTGGTGCACCCCGCTCTAACAAGTAACAAACACCCGGTTGCCTCGGCCCCTCAATAGGCCATCTTCTAGCCCGTGCCACCGGATCAAGCCCTCCTCGACTTGTTTCGCCATCCGCGTGCACTCTAGATCCCCTTTGCAGCTGCCCTAATTTTCTCCACAAATATAGAGCGTACCTCACATGGTGCTGCATCCCTTGGCAACTTCAACACGGGTTTGGAGGACACCACCTCCCTTGATTCCGCTAACTCCGGAGGTGCCATTCGATTTGGCGCTTGTGCCGGTGGAACCGCCCCTGGTTCGAGTTCTCCCTTGTAATCCACCCCTCGCTTTGGTGGTAGCGTCTCGGGTAACCTTGATGGCATCACTTCTTTGTGCTCCTCAAGCACTTTTAGAACTCCCTTTGGCACCTTGCTAGCTTGGTCTCCCTTGACCTCTCTCAATGCCGCCACGAAGGTGGTCTCGCCTCTCCTTTGGCCCGCCTTCAATTGAGAAGATGTTAGCAAAACATTTTTATCTCCGCGTGTCTCACTCCTGACCATACATGGTGCGGAATCGTTTTGGATAACCATGACTCCAAGATGTGGCAAAACCATCGCCTTGGCTTGCCGGAAGAACTCAAGTCCCAATATGAGTTCAAAATCGTCTAGTGGGACTACCATCAATGGACATTCCCGTCGCCATTCTCCCACGCTCATCAAAGGTTGTGTCGTACCTTTGATCGGCTGTGCACCCGAATTGACAGCCTTGATCCTGCTTGCGCTCTGCGCTATCTCCAAGCCAAGCTCCCGAGCTTTCGTGTCTGAGATAAGGTTGTTGGTTGCACCTGTATCCAACATTGCACGTACCTTCCTCCCCTGGATGGTAATCTCGACATACATGAGTCCCTTATGGGAAGGCCTTGCCTCCTCACTTGTAACCTCGTTGACAAGCTGGACAGGGTTAACCCGAGGTTGGTCCTCCTCTTCGGACTCCTCCCCTTTGATGCTCAAGGAAGCCACCGCCCCCTTTTTTGGACACTCCCGCGCCAAGTGTGGTCCACTGCATATGAAACATCCCGAGCCCTTATTTTGGGAGTGATCAAGTCCCTTTGATGTAGAAGCCCCTTGGAATGATTTCTCCTTTGCCGTGCTTGCACCATTGCGTTTGTCCATGCGCCTCTCTTCCCCACTCCGCCGCTTCTCGGATGGGACCGAGCTCTTGTAGTCCACAAGTGCCTCGGCTATAGAGTTCGCTGTTTGCACATCCTTCACGCCATGACGCCTCAATTCCGCTTGCGCCCACGGTTGAAGCCCCGCCATGAAGTTGAATAGCTTGTCGTCCTCATGCATAGTTGAAATGTCAAGTAAAAGTGAGCTATATTCCCGAACATACTCACGTACCGTGCCTGTTTGCTGTAAGTTCCTCAATGCCTCCTTCGCGGTCCATTCCGAATTCAGCGGTAGGAAACGGTCTCTGAGTTCACTTTCTAGTGCCTCGAAAGTGTCTATGCGTGGCTCCCGATCCTGGTTTTGTCGCCACCATAACTTTGCATCGCCGCCCAGGTACATGCTCGCAATCATTACCTGGTTGTCCTCCTCGACTTAAACTGCATGGGCAAGCTTCCCAATCGCCGGCTTGCTCCTCTAACCGCATTCTTGCCTATCTTGGCAAGTTCCTTGTCTATGCGATCAACGGTGTCCGCGACATGTTGTTCGATCGCCAAATTGTCCGCCCCCACCGATGCTTGGAAATCCTCATTTCCTTCTTCATCAGCCGGATATCCACCACCAATGGCCTATCCTCCGATGTTGCTATTGAAATGCCGACAAAGCTCTCCAACACGTCGAGCCTTGCAAGAATAGCCTCCAAGGTTCCTTGCTCAAGAGATTCCATCTTTGTGGTTGACCGAGCTCTGATACCAGTTGTCACACCCCCAATTTTCGCACCTAGAATTTTTTGCCTTCTCGGTGGGATGTGCGGCGCCAAGTCCCCGACTTGACCATCCTTCCTCCTCCTTCGGTGCTTGCGGAATGAATTGCACAAGAGACAAGTGTTTACGGGAGCAAAACCTCCTAACCCTATTTTCTATTCCAAATAAAAAGACTAGGACACTCACTCAAGGCACACCACAATAGCTAAGGAACTCCTTTGTCGGATACCATTAGTTTGGTGTCTCAAGAGGCTTATATACATCTCATGGCCGAGCCATGTCTTTAATTGGACACTAAATGCCCATTGGATGCCCATCTTCAATGCTGGCCGCGCGCACCATGAATGCCCGCCGCACGCTTGCTGCGCGCAGCATTGATGCCTGCCGAGGGCCATCAATGCTTGCCGCGTGCGCGCCATCAATGCATGCCGCGTGCGCCAAGGCTTGGTCGCCAGTCTGCCCAGTGCGCCCCATCTGAAGGTAGCATCCCGCGCCCAGCGCCCATCTGGCACGCCGTGTCCGTCCCGCGTGCCTGCCGCGTACCGCGAGCGCTCGTAACGCCTCGCGTCAACGGCTAGCTGCCGAGGTGTAACGTCTCACCAATGGCTATGTCCGCGCGTCAACGGCTAAGTCACCTGCCGTCACGCCCCAACGACTATCCCCATGCCGTGTCCAGTCCGTGTCCGCTCCGTGTGCGCCAACTGCGCGCGCCCATAACTGCAGCGCCCTGCTGGAGTGTAACGCTCCGGCTGCGCGCATCGCGTGCGCCAGCTGCGCGCCGCGTGCGCCCCGTGTGCACACCGCATGCTTGTAACTGCCTGCTCAGTAAATGTCCTGCCCAACACTTAGCCAATTTAACACTTACTTGTATAGCTTCACGGATCTGCCCTTTGGCCCATGTCTGCTTCATGGCCTGTGCACCTTGTGCGTCTTGGTGGGCTGCGCGCCCATCTGCTGCGCCCATTGCGGGCCGCGCGCCTCACTGCCGCGCCCATTGCGGGCCGCGCGCCCCTGCCGCGCACCCGAGGAGTAGCCCAGCTGCTCCTCTCCGTTGGGCCACTTGGCCCTAGCTTTTATGCACCATAGAAAATGGGGTGTAACACATAGGATGGTTGGCGGCGTGCGATCGGGGCCCCGGATGGCGGATTTTGTTAGGGCGACTCGACCCGTGGAGACAGTAGGTGGTGGCTTGGCTATTGCGGGTATTTTATTTTGCCGTGTCGATGTACAGTTGATTAGACGAGTTGTAAAGGCGTCGGTTGTATAGGGGTGTATGGAGTGCGTGTGATTTCAGTGACGTACGCGTTTGCTTTACATGTAGGAGCTTGGTATTGCTCTATACTGTGGACTTTCCTCATTTGTAGTTGATAGATTTTCGTTGTCTTTAAACTTTGATTATTTTGTTATGGAGATTCTCTGAATGGTTGATAGATAAATATTGTTAGTTTCTGGTGAACTGTGTGCAGGGTTTAAATTTTGGGATAGCCAGTTTTTAACCATTACTCTGTCGAAATTTCGGGTGAGAGGTTGGGAGTCGAGAGGATATGGAATAGGTCGGGATGTGTACAGTGAGTGTTAGAAAAGTGTGGATGGGAGTGGGTGTGCGACGCGATCGGCCTTGCGGGTGCTCACGGGTCGTGCAGCGTCGGGTGAGGGCGTGCGTGCGGACGTGCAGTATGGAGGCAGGGTGCGTGGGGCACGCGGCGCTGTGAGCGTGCGCGTGACGTGGTGATGTTGAGTTGGCACGCGCAGCACCGTGAGGGTACGCGCGCCGGGCGTCGAAGTGAAGGCGTGGGTGCGCGACACCGAATCTGAGTAGTTCGAGGTATGTGTTGGACTCCTTCCTAGGATTTCGAGTCTTGTCGTTTTATTTTAAACTATTTTAAATTGTTGCCTTTTCTGCTGCGTATTTTTATATTGAGAATTTCGTGTTCCCTCTTCGGGGCGTGAGTTGTTTTCGAATCATGTCGAAAACTTTTATACTCACAAATGTTCTTTTAAATATGATTTGAAAAATAAAGTGGTATTAAATTGAGTGAGTTGTGTCAAGTTTCTGTATATCATAGTGTGTAGACGTACTGTAGAGCACGGGGAACGTGTGGGTTCTCGGAATGTTACACGAGTAAATCTCACCACCACCTACCATCTCCATGAGTCGGGTGGCCCTAACAATCCGCCGTCCAGTGCCTCGATCGTGCGTCGCCAACTGGCCTACACCTCAGGCATAGGCTCTCGAGGCTCACTAGTGACGATATCTGCACCTACACCATAGAACACATAACATAACCTTAACGCTCAGTAAGTAATGCGATATGAATGTAAAAGCCGACAATGCAATCCTATCACATGCAGTCTCTACACTCACAATCATGTTGTTACATCTGTGACGCGTAGTACAGCCGCACCAGGGTGAGAATGAACCTAGTGCCACCCTACATCTTGACACGTCGCCACCGTCCCGGACTCCCCAACAACGAGACTCATAAGCCACACACACGCATCACCACACAACAACCACATCAGGGTGAGGGTGTACCTCGTGCCACACTACACCCTGACACGTCGCTCCCGTCCTAGCCTCCCCAGCAACGGGGCCACAGTTGCCACACACACACATTTCGCGACAGCTCAACCGGCCCACTCCTCGAGTGGAATCCACGACTGGTGTTGCACGGGCCCACACACTAGCAGGATCTGTGGTACCACTGTCCATTGCACAAGCACTTTACACTATCTCTTAAATCACCCCAAACATTCAGCTCAAACCTCACAAAACCGAAAGGAAAACAACCATCACGCTCGGCCTTTAAAACGAAGAGAGACAGAGGAACACTCCCTACCCTCGGCCGGCTTCTGGGTGGGAAAGGCCGGGCCACCAGCTGCCCCCAGCACACACACACACACACTCTAGCTCTCAAAGCACTCCAAAACCGGAGCTCAACCATCGGGAAATTCGGAGACCACCGAACTCCCCACACTCAGTCGACCGAAACCAAAACAAGCGAGGGGCTTACCTTCGGTCTTTCAGAACGAAAAAGTCGAGCCAGCATGTAATGCCCCGTAATTTGGCTGTTACCAACTTGACTTTTCATAAAATTCATAAGAAATTTTTTTTTTTTGAAATTATTGTACATATTCTAGACGGGGCGATGAAGTTCCCCTCACTAGGACGATACATCGGCCCTTCCTTTGTTGTTGAGGCGATGAAACTTTCCTTCCCTTGTATCTCTTTTTCCATACCCTTTATTTTTTTCATCATCAAATCATATTTTTCTATCTAACAACATCATTTAAACTCCTGAAAAAAAATATTTTTAAAGCGTAGCGAAAGACTAAAATCCCAAAATTAGACCCATTCATTTAACCAATCCAAAACCAAACTAGTTCGGAAATAGAACTTACAACTTATAAAATTATTTTATCAAATCTTTAAAACTATATCTATATATATACACACACACACACACATATATGCATTGTACCCAAAATACTTAGAGAACCGCCCACAGGTCAAAATCGCTCTAGTAGCTACAAGCACGCTCCATGGACGTTCCCCACCAACCGCACTGTCAACCATCTTGAGGATTAACGTCCTCACCTGTAATGATATCACCTACACCACAAAGTAACTAATGAGCCTAACGCTCAATAAATGATGTGAAATAAATAATGCATGTTCATGATTATGCTATGTTGTTCGTAAAATATGCAACTGAATTTGTTTTTTATTTCTTACATAACATGAGTTATTGGGGTACTAATTCTAGAGGAGAGAAGACCTAACTAATTGTCCCTCTAGCGGAACGACCAACTCGCTCTAGGAAAAGTGGAATGACATATCTAACAGTCCCTCTAACGGAACCGGTTCCTCTAACGGAACTACCATACTCAGTTCCCTACTCACAATAACTATTTACGTATTTTACGGTATCATATTCTTCCTGTTCTGTTTACATGAAAACGTATGCATAAAACCATTTTCTATGATTTAGAAAAACTATGATGCATGAATGTATGTTACATACACATATCCTCAAGGTTGTAAGTATAAAGTAACATAAACAGATAAACAAATCCATCAATAAACAAGAACTTATCATAATAAACTCACAACCTAAAATTTCTACCCAACCAAAACTCTCGAAACTAAAATCTCCAAGTTCCTTATTTATCCATCAATCTCCTAACTCTTTGTGGTGTAGGCCAATTGGCCAAAACACATGCAAACATACACGTACCTCGCGTTCTGAGCTCAAAATTAGGCAATTGATCAACTTCCATTTTTATTTGCAAACCTAAAACATAGGAATCAAACAACATATATCAAAACGTATCCAATAACCTAAATCTTGGAATTTCCTTTAAATTGGCTACGAATTTCAAAATCGCATAACTTTATCTATACATATGCAAGTTCAAAATTTCCAAAGGCATGGACTTCTTAAATGGTCTACTTTAACATGCTTAACTCAATTTATTAAATAAAACCAATTCAATGGATCAAAATTACAAAATGCCGAACTGCCCTGTAATTCACCATTTTTGATTCAAATTGTACAATTCTATGATTTCCTTCATTTAAATCTACCAACAAGTATTCAAATCCAATTAAACACCAAAACAACTCAGAAATAGAGAAACGCCAACAATTTCCATGGATTATACGTTAGGGTTCATCAAACTCAATAAAACCCAATTATTTCATCTAATATCATGCACTTATCAAACAAATTTGCATAAATATAACCTAAATCAAACCGTTTTACCTTGAAAAATCTAGAAAACTTTGAGAGGAAGAGAAAGGTTTCGAGGAAGGATTTTCAGTGGAGAAAGAAGACAGTTGCGTGCTGGAGGAGAAATTTCAGATGATAATGTTTTAAAGATAAATATGATCAATCTAACTAAAAAGTGTTGTCTTCTTTCTAAATTACTCTTCACAACACACTCCACGTAAAATTTTCTCATTTTTCATTTCTCTCTTCCATTGGACTTTTCAAACTTTTTTTTTTTTTTTTTTTTTTTTTTTTTTTTTTTTTTTTTTTTTTTTGTTCTTCCTTTCACTTCTTCTTTCTTTCCAACGCCAACACCCACTTGTATTTTATTCTTCTTTCTATAATTTCTCATGATATTTAATAATAATTTGACTAAACAGTATGAGTATATATATAAATTAAATCGATAAGATTTTTTGGTGTTACACAGCACCTTCCCTCAGCTCATCGGTGCTCCCTTTGCACTGTCATCGGCTGGTCGCTCGATCACCGGTTCTTCGTTGTGGGCGAACAGCCGAAGAGGAAAACAGAATGGCTTCCCCGTCAAGCCATTCTAGTTTTCATTTCATTATTTTTTTTTAAATTAATTTAATTAATTAAAATTTACTAAAATACCCTCACGTGTTTTTAAATCATCTGTATATTCGTCAAATTCGCGTCCTCCCGACTTTAAAATTTTCAAAAACCGTCACTAAATTTAGATTCCGAGTTTTATAAATTAATTTACCCGCTAAAATATTTCTCGAAATTCCAGCCGAGACTTAATTAAAATTCAAAAAAGTAAATTTAAAATCTGAAATTTCTCGAATTATTACTAAATAATTTAAAAAATGTACACATAATTCATAAACTAAATATTTGATCGTATTAAGTTTGAAGTCTTGATATTAGGCTTAATGTTATTCAATGGTGTTGTCCAATAAAAATGTAACGAATATGGTAGTTAACTTCTGACTTTGGGAGTTCACGTGCATAAAAGGTCATACCCAACCTTATGTCTTCAGAACCAGCTCATGATTTTACAGGCTCTCTCTCTCTCTCTCTCTCTCTCTCTCTCTCTCTCTCTCTCTCTCATCTTCACTTTAGTCAACCAATGAATCTAACTAATCAATCATTAGCTATTAGTTTGAATGCAAATGACTATCATACACTTTCTCACCAGGAACATTAGAATTATAATTCTTCCAGTTTCATTGCATCATCTTGCACAGCTGTAACTTTACCATCTTTACTTTTAAGACCTGTCTCATTATTTTCTTCGTAACTCATACTCTTGCAACTACTTGTAATAATTTCTTATATAATGATACTTGCTACTCTGTACATCAACTTGCACAGCTATCTCCATTGAAATTGCTCAATATAGAGGCTGTCTTTGTCAAAACGTAACCATCTCAAACCTTCCTCTCACCACACTAAACATTATGGATCTTCTTTCAATCTGATAGTTCTATCTCATTCAACATTTTGTATGTCTCAAATCAAATCTCAACTTTGTCACAGGTATCAACCACTTGCTTTTGGCCAGCCACATAAGGTGTCCTATTATTGCTTGCTTTCCAAATTTATACTTGCAAAACTAGCAAAAATATAAAATATTTTCTAAAAATCTACAATTTCAAATGACATTGACAGTCATCTCAAATTGTTTAATATAGAGTCAAGTGCAATCATTTTCAATACACGATGACGAAGCTTAATAATCGACACAAAACCATTCTAATCACCACAACACATTTTTATCTAAACAATATCATTCAAAACATCACATGCAACACGTTCTCATAATGCAAACAACAACTATTCAAACAAGATGACAAAACTCTTAATGCATATGCAAATCCAACTTAATACAAGGATGACATTAAGGTGGCATCAAATTTGGGATTGTTATATGGACCATTGTTTGGCTAATTGAATTCATATGATCGTGTTTTCTAAAATGATAGTCTTATCCGGAACAATATTTGTTGCTGAAATTCATACTACCATATTGATGTGTCCGGGGACCTACTTTTAGACCTTCAACTAAGTGGCTCACTAACATTTTATCTCTCTCTTTTTACAGGATATTAGCTTCAAAATAGCTTGGAGTAAGCATGAAATCCTATGGTAGAAGAGTTATCAAAGCAAGATGTATTTTGGAGGTTAGCTTGAAAGCCAAAGCATGAATCATCTCAAGTGTCTCAAGATCAACCTAATTGGAAGCTAATCTCTCCCAAGCTGAAGATGGCAATTGATGAGCCTCCCTAATAGTTTATCTTGTTGTCCTTAATGTTATTTTAATTTAGTAGTTGTTGGTTTATTTGTGAAAGTTGTTTTAGACTAAGTGCTACATGTGGTTGTCACTCGCCTAGTGTTGATTAGGTGTGTCTTTTCTTGATTTGTTTTAAATGGTTCTCCAATTTTGTAACCCTAATTTTGGACCATAAATAAGCTCCTTTTAGGGTTGGTTTTTGGAAACAAAGTTGTCAAAGAAACCTTTTTTTTTTCTTGTTTGGAATACTTTTTTTACAAAACACCTTCCTCTCAGATTGTTGACAACTGATTGTGTTGTGTGCAAAGTTTAGATTGATTATTTGTGAGTTTGATTAATCTATCTTATTATTGAAACTTTCTCACATTCTCTTTTCTAGGAGTTGAATTCACAGCAAAGTTACACAAAACCCTCCAAACCCAAGTTGGAGTGCTCTCTTCCAAAGAGGAGCCCTAGGACTCAATACTCACGGTTGTGGTGGTTATTCGGCCCAACTTGTGTCTCTTCGTCCATAACTTTTTTTTTCCTTGAGAATTTGGCTAGGATTTTTGGAGAGACTAATCTTCACTTACAAGAGTAAAGCTGCCAAAAATCTCGTCAAGGCGACCTAGGTTGTTATAGTAGGGTATCAACTGTCTGTAAGTCCCACATGTTGTGATAGATGACAAGAATTAATCGACAAAGTTGATAGTCCTACCAATGGATAGTTTGATGATATCCAACCAGGTACCAAGTGACACATGATTGTTACAAAATAATGAATATGAATGGATGAGAGAAAATATTTTTCAGTTGGCTAGTTGTAGAACATTTTCTCAATAGCTATGCAAATAACAAAACTAACAAAGAAAGGTATTTGATTTGCCTGGATCACATGTACCAAGTTTTTTTCCGGAGTTAAAGTGAGACTCGTTATTAGGACCCGATTCTACCAACTGGACCCTGACGAAATAGAGGATTACCAAAATAGGAAAGAGTCAATTGTTGAAAGGATGCTCTATTGACACTCACCTCGCATATGCATAGATCATTATGAGTTAATGAAACATAATTCTTCAACTTCGTATCCTAAATTAGGATGCTCTATTTAAAATCATTATTATTATGTATATTTTTTTTATAAAATTATTTAAAACATAAAACATCCATAGCATGAAGAAAACAACATATATTTTATATATTGAAAATTTACACAAAGATTAGAGTTCTAATATGGAAACTACAACAAAAATAGGTCACTACATGTGACGTTTCAAAAATATTTATATAAAGGAAATCCAAATATCCCACCCAAATAAAAATACCATCTACTTTGATGGTTCTTCTATGCCTCTTTGCAAACTTTATATTGCCTTATGTTTTCCCTCCCGGTGAATGTTCTCGATATCTTAGAAATATGAATTATTCACATAATGAGCATTTAGTCTAGTAAATAAATCTAACACATTGAATAACTAATTCAAACTCTATTAACACCATATATGATCAATTATTATCTTCTACTACAATGATTCTTTAAAAATCATATTTTTTTGAAAGCCATGCAAATGTTGTAAAATTATGCATGCTCGAAATCAATCTTTTGAAATTACTCAACTATTATTTGAAATCATTTTCATCAAATAAATCCAATGTAAATAGAATAAAATTTTCATGATTAAAACCATCCTTTCAAGAAAACTCCAATGCATTTTTTAACAACCAAATGTTTATGTCAAAAACGCAATACACTCTAATTTCAACATGTATAACAATCACACAATCCTACACGTTCCCGGCTTTCTTCGGCAGGGTTGTAGGACTCTATACGTTGTTTTTTTTTTCGAGGTTTAGAGATTTTCAACCCAAAGAGGATATTAAGTTGATCTCCTTCTCATTTTCATAGTCATACACATCGCACACGAAGAGACAAGTCCAATTATTGGATTTATGTGTTACTAAGATTGCCAACTTCTTCTTTTTCTCAAATGCATGCTTTAACACATTTTATAAAGACAATGCTATGTAGACTTAAAACCATGCCACGCACCCAAGCAAATCGTTTTGAAAATCAGCATATCACATTGATTTAAAACAATGTTTTCAAAACATTCATTTTTAACATTATAATATAATTTTAAAACATAAATTTTTTTATAAAACACCATTCATTTCACATCAAAACAACATCCATTTAATCAGTTCAATCCACAATCAAAATTCTAAGCCTAATCAGAATGAAGGGCATACTTTAAATATATCTACATCTAATTAGATTTGAAGAATCTCATCAGATGAGACTTTATTTTCAAATTTAAATTAAACTTTGTTATTTAACAAACTGTTAAATCAGTTTTTTAAAATTTGATTTAAAAAGTATATCTGAAAAATCTGATGAGATGAAATTTAATTAGATAAAATTTATTTTTAAAATTAATTTTTACTAAAATAAATCTGAAAATTTGTTTTTAAATAGATCTATAAAAATTGACAAATAGAGAGAGAAAAATATCTAATCACTTAGACGAAAAATGTGTGACCTTTTTCAGGTTCAATTTTAGGAAAACGTTTTCTAAGATTAAAGAGAGACGTCTCATGTGTTGAGAACATGTCTCTCCACAAATATAAGAGTATGCTCCTAAGTTTGATGCCCATACGTTATGAATTTAAGTGAAAAGATTTTCGAAGAAAACTCAACGGTTTCAAAGTCTTAGAAAAATACTTGATCCTAAGTTAAGATTGTTAAAATCAGAAAGAAGTATCTGAGTAAAAACGTTTTTCAAAAGGTATTTTTCTTTTACATATTTATCAAATTTTCTTTTAGAGTAATGATTCAATTTATAGTTATTTGTTATTTTCAAAATAGTTTTAAAATTACAAGGGCAACACATGTCACTATTATTATGAATAACAAATAACAGTGAATTCCGTCATGCGTGAGAACCATCAAAACTAACCAGAAGAACCCCTTCAACACTCTAACACAGAAATACAGTGATTCGAAGACTCTACAACATATTATGAGTTCAAACGAAGAATAAAAGGTGACGGCGATCTGAACACTAGGTAGCAACACCACCCGTAAAATTATAATTTATCAAACATATCCTGATTAGGTTTAGGAATTTAAAATTGCAATTTATGTAACACCCTGAGAACCTACACGTTCCCGGTGCGCTACAGTATGTCTACTTATACGCACTATGACACACTAAAACTTGACACAACTCACCCATTTTAATACCACTTTCGTTTTCAAATTATTTTTAAAAGAACATTTGTGAGTATGAAAAATTTTCGACTTGATTCGGAAATAACCCGCCCCCCGAAGAGGGAACGCAAGATCCTCAATATAAAAATACGCAGCGGAAAAGAAACTAATTTAAAATAGTTTAAACTAAATCGACAAAATTCGAAATCTTAGGAAAGAGCCCAACGCACCCCTCGAACTACACAAATCCGGTGCCGCACACCCACGTCCCCCATTTCGACACTCTGCGTACACCTTTACGGTGCCGCACGCGCCAACTCAACATCACTGCGTCTCGCGCACGCACACAGCGCCGCGTGCCCCACGCACTCTGCCTCTGTACAGCACGTCCGCACGCACGCCCTCATCCGGCACCGCACGACCCGTGAGCACCCGCAGAGCTGCATGCCCCGCGCACTTGCGATCACACCAAAACAGCTAAAGAACTAACTATCTACTAAAACTAAGGAAGACTTACAGTAGATTCGAGGAAATGGAGAAAATTTGTGGCCGAAAGAGAATCGTCAAGCTTCCCGTGCGAAAGAAGAAGAAGAAGAAGAAGAAGAAGAAGAAGAAGAAAGGGGGGAAATCCGTAATAATAATAATAATAATAATAATAATCCTAATTACTATTTCACTCTTAACCCTTAACCGTTTAATAAATCTGTTATACGGTTTGATTGCGAATGTATTCTCAAATTCTTCTATACTCCATTAGTCTCAAAATAATCTTTTACCTAAGAGTAGAAATTTTTCGTCCACAATTCCGACTATTACTCCGCCGATTACAATCAAATAATTCTGAAACTAATTTAAATAGAAAAATTCTGGGTGTTACATTTTTATTGACACCAAATTAGCTATTTCAATGGTAAATAATTTATTTTCATGCTAAGAGAAAGTATATAGGCACATAATCTTATTTTCTTTTGAATTTACATCATGAACAATGAGGGAAAACCAAGTATGTGAAGACATATAACCAATTGCTGATATTTTTTTAAAGAGTGTGTTAACGTATAAACTTAATTCACTCAATATCTTTTGGTTAATTTATCAATTAGTTCATGTCTTTTTGTTAAAATATGTTTCATTTAATACCATGCATTTGTTAGAAGTCATATCGACAGGCATTGTGTAGGTACATTTACTAGTTAATGGATTAATGTGATTCGTTCATGCTAGGTACAAATGTTTCATGTACTTACGGACTTCATGCATTGTATAATACATGTACCATATAATGATTTAAATATTATATTAGTAGTAGTTTTAGGGGTAAAGCCAATTGAACTAAAGAAATATTTTTTATCAGGCTCTTAATCACATTTCCTCTTTAAAATTCATTGTTGCTTTATTTTCAACACTACAAATGCTTAAGCCAACACTCGAGTTCGTCAAACTTGAGTAACATGACTAAGAATATACAATCGTTCATACTCAAAAAATGTGAAAAACTTGCACGTATATAATAAAAACAGACATGCTTATATATGATATGTCATCATGTTGAGAGATATATTCTTAAATTAGAGTTTTGAACAATGTTCCAACAATGAAATATCATATTTAAAATCCCTTGTGTCGATATAACTTATTACCGTTCTGTTACCACTATGCTAGGGAATATATGATCTCCTATATATTAAACCATTTATTTAACTACACACCATGAATTATCAAAATCAAACATGTAAATAAAATCAAACCAAAACATATGGCCATTTTTATTTATAGAAGACACCCACATTTTAAAAGTCATAACATTTGCATGACTTAAAATAAAATCAACTTTTTTTTTTTTTACAGACTTGAGACATAACTAAACGTAAATACATGATAGAAAAAAAAAATCTACTCCTATGTTGTCTTAATATCCGTAAAACATCTTTGAATTTTCTTCATCATTATTACAACTAGTATTTTTATGATTTATTAATTTTTCTATGACGGGTTTTTTGTTATTGATTGACAATGTGTCATAGGTTGACTGGTTTTTTTGTTTTTACCCACTTTGAATTTTTCATAGTTTTAGACAATTTGATAATTAAGTAAATTACCGTGCAACAAATTTGAGAAAAATTAACATAAGGTAATTGAGAATTTACCTTGTGAATAACTAGGATGACTTTTGCCGTTGTGAAGAAAATAAAATAAGTGAAGGGAGATTTAAATGAGTTTTTATTTAAGAAGATTATAATTTTTTTGATTAGAATTTAAAGGAATAAAGAAAAGGGAATAAAAGGTTTCTCACTTTTGCGCCGCAAACAAGAAAGAAGGAGAACTGAGAGAGAGATAAAGGAGGGAGAGGAATCTGACATCTGATTCGTGTAGCCAAGGTGAAGAACTTCGGGTTTTGGCTGCAAACTTCAATGGTACGCCTGTTTTTATCCTTCCATTTTCATGTTGTATGTTAGGGTTATGTTCGGAGATTTGAGCAAAGAAACTTAGATCTCTTGGTGTTTTTTAGATTTTTGGGAGTATATTGGTGTATGTGAAGTCTTTACAGGATAAATGGCCAAATGAAAGTAAAAATCGACGATTTTCCCTCACTAATGGTTCGTAGAGCCAGTTTTGATAAAAATAAGGAAAGAGGTTTCCTTAACGATTTTATAACATACATGCATAGTTTTGTAAAGAAATCAAGTTTTGAAAGAAAGATAAAAACTCGTTTTAAATTAATTGCATTAGGCATAACGTTTCTGCAGAGTTAGTCACTCACCACAACAACCCCTTCTTAATCCATGTAAAAAGAAAAATAGATAACTTCATGGAAATCGAAGGAGGCTGCTAATAGTTTATTTCATGTTTAACTTTATTGTAATCCTCAGTAAGAATTGGATAGCTTATGTGGACATGTAAACCTAATTGAATGAATACAAATTCCTATTTGAATGAATAGTACTTTTCTACATGGTTCGATATGACTCAGTAATTTATTTTATGTATATTATTTGCTTGGAATTGCACTAGGTGAGATTGACTATGTATTTATCATTAAAATTTTCGGTATTAAATCTAGTCTTGGGCTGGGTTATGCGATTTTTGTCTCGGGAATCAGATGGCACGACCCATCATTTCTGCTCCGATCCGTCCCTGAGTCATGACAATCACCAACTGATCAACAAGTAATACTTCAATATCATCCTCCAAAGCTCAACACAAACCTGTTCTAATAAACAATAATCCAACATACACTTTATTTATTCTCAGTCATGGATATAAAACTTAGTTTAGGTAAGTATAGGTTTGAATTCTTACCTCTGGTATATCTTTTCTTCAAAACTTCTAAGATCTCTCTCAAGTTCCTAAGAAAGCTTTTAAAGTGCTGATCAAATTCTCGTGGGTTCTAAGTTCAAGGTCCATCCCCCGAAATAGTGCAAAGATCTTCAAGCCTAGGCGTCAGGCTCCAAGTTGTGTCCACTTGTCATGCTCATCGCTGCAGCACGAAGGTGTCAAAAACGATAGTTCAACAAGAGGCAGTTTCTACTCTTTTCGGATACGAGATTGGCATGTCAACATCAATTCATGGTTTGAGTAGTGTTAGCTCGAATAAAACCCAAAAAATGAGTTTTTTAAATTAATTTTTTTTATTTTCGACCAGTGGTACTGCTACCACAAATAAATAAATAAATAAATAAAACCCCTATATTATCATCAACCCTCGTGCATAAACTAAATTTTACTTGAATCTAACAACAGAATCCGAAAATCTAACTCCAACAAATTTTGAACAAAACACAAGAAAGCTAAGGCCAGTTTTCAAATCCATTCAAGGAACTCATTGCTAGCGCCTTTCGTAAACATCCGAGACTTGATCATTACTCGATTTTCCCTTCGACAACACATTTTTCTCACTCTCTTGATACCTTCCTCTTTAGTAAACCTTCTTTGTTTCTCTTTATGTCTAGAAAACAACATGCCATAGACCAATTTTCAAAGGGAAGTACCCCTTTTCTTTGTTTAAAGGGAGTGGCTTTTCACTTCGTAAGAACTTTAAAAAAACTAAATAGTTTATTTTGGTATCATATAATGTAATAAAGTATTATAGAATAATAACATTATCTGATAATCAGAATTTTTATTTGTTAGAAATTCAATCATTATCCTAAAAATTATTCACAAGATTATTGACAATATTATCTGAGTTACTTACTTTTGTCCTCTAGTTATCAAACATTTGCTTCATTAATCATATACTAATACTTAACACCATCTTACCATTTTTATGGAATTAATTATTTTTAGACAACTTATTTCACGAAATTGAGATGATGGTGCCGATTTTTTAAATTAAAGTTTATTCTTTCTTAGAAAAACTTGTCCCCAAATATTAAAAGGATTTTAAATGTGTAGCTGAATAGGTGAGAATAATTATTGTACGTTTACTACTCCAATTCTCAAGTCGGCTTTTGCTCGATGTAATATCTCCCTAGACCAAATCAAACTCGCCACACTAGAGTCTCTTAACTGTTGAGTTGTGGAGTCTAATTTAGGTCTGAGGGTATTTTGGTAATATTTACCCTGTTATTTTGTAACCCTAAATTGTCTATTATATAAAGACGTATTTAGGTTATTGGAGATAGAGAGAGTGTGAGGCAAAAACTATTGTAACTCGTTACTTTATTCTTAGTGAAATCTGTCAGCGGCCAGTGGACGTAGCTCTCACAACGAGAGTGAACCACTATAAATCTCTCCGTGTTATTTTTCTTTTCGGTTTTTCGATCGTTCGTTACACGTGGATTAGGGCGTCTAATCCTAACAACTGGTATCAGAGCTTCAGGTTGAAGCTGTTTCGAAAATCAGGGTTTGATTTTCTCGAAGGTTTCGAACGAATCAGATGACAGGCGACGATAGTACAGGATATGGTATTGGAAAATTCGATGGAACAGATTTTGCGTTTTGGAGAATGCAAATTGAGGATTACTTGTACGGGAAAAAACTTCATCTTCCCCTGAGTGCAAAACCAGAAACGATGGAAGACGGTGAATGGAATCTCCTTGACAGACAGGTTTTGGGAGTCGTCCGATTGATGCTAGCCAAAAGTGTTGCTCACAACGTAGTGAAGGAGAAAACCACTGCGAGCCTGATGAAAGCTCTGTCTGATATGTACGAGAAACCCTCTGCGAATAATAAGGTATTTCTTATGAAGAAGTTATTTAATTTGAAGATGATTGATGGTACTTCTGTTGCAGCGCATCTGAATGAATTTAATACTATTGTGAATCAATTGTTATCTGTGGATATTGATTTTGGGGATGAGGTCCGTGCCCTAATTTTGTTAGCATCTCTACCGAATAGCTGGGAACCTATGAGGGCAGCAGTTAGTAATTCAGTCGGAAGCGCAAAATTGGTATTCACCGATGTGAGGGATCTTATTCTTGCTGAGGAGGTCCGTAAAATTGATTCTGGTGAAACATCAAAAGGTTCAGCCCTGAATGTTGAAAACAGAGGCAGAGTCAATGATAGAAACTCCAACCGGGGTAGGGGCAGATCTAAGTCAAAGAATGGAAGAGGTCAGTCTAAGTCCCGGCGAACACTTGAGTGCTGGAATTGTGGCAAGTAGGGTCACATGAAAAAGGATTGCAGAGCACCGAAGAAGAACGGAAATGGCAAAGGTGATGGAGCAAATGCGGTAACAGAAAACATCACTGATGCATTACTTCTTTCAGTCGACAGTCCGATAGACTCGTGGGTTTTGGACTCAGGAGCATCTTTTCACACCACCGCACATAAGGAATTAATGGAGAATTATGTAGCCAGAAATTATGGGAAGGTTTACCTTGCAGATGGTGAGCCATTGAATATTATGGGTATCGGGGACATCAAACTGAGGATGACAAATGAGTCTGTTTGGAAGATCAGTAAAGTGAGACACGTGCCAGGGTTGTTGCGAAATCTGATTTCAGTTGGACAGCTTGATAGTGAAGGTCATCATGTCAGTTTCGGAAACAGTGATTGGAAGGTTACTAAAGGAGCGATGGTTGTCGCTCGAGATCACAAAACAGGTACCTTATATATGACATCGACATGCAGAGACACAGTTGCTATAGTTGATAGCTCGAAGAACACAGAGTTGTGGCATTGTAGATTGGGCCACATGAGCGAGAAAGGAATGAAACTTCTTGTCAAGAATGGTCAAATTCCGGAGCTGAAGTCTGTCGAGCATCAGTTATGTGAAAGCTGTATTTTTGGAAAACAGAAACGTGTCAGTTTTCTAAAAGTTGGGAAGGAGCTGAAGAAGAAAAGACTGGAGTTAATACACACTGACGTATGGGGACCTGCACCCGTTTCTTCTCTTGGTGGATCATCCTACTACGTGACATTTATAGATGATTCAACAAAAAAGGTATGGGTTTACTTCATGAAAAATAAATCTGATGTGTTTAGTGTTTTCAGGAAGTGGAAGGCCTTGGTTGAGAATGAAACGAATCTGAAAGTAAAATGTTTGAGATCTGACAATGGAGGCGAGTACATCGATGCAGATTTCAAAGAGTATTGTGCTGTGAATGAGATTAAGATGGAGAAGACCATTCCTCGAACACCTCAGGAAAATGGGGTAGCTGAAAGAATGAACAGAACACTGAATGAACGTGCAAGAAGCATGAGATTGCACGCTGGACTGCCTAAATATTTTTGGGCAGATGCAGTCAACACAACAGCTTACCTGATCAACAGAGGACCCTCCGTACCTCTAGATTTCAAACTTCCAGAAGAAGCTTGGAGCGGTAAAAAGGTAAACTTTTCTTTTTTGAAAGTGTTTGGTTGCTTATCTTATATTCATATTGATGATTCTGACAGAAGTAAACTTGATCCGAAATCTAAGAAATGTTTTCTTATTGGTTATGGTGACGCCGAGTTTGGTTATCGTTTCTGGGATAATCAAAATCGGAAGATCATTCGCAGCAGGAATGTCATCTTCAATGAACAGGTCCTTTACAAAGACGCTGTTGGCAAGACTTTCGACAGTGGGAGTTCTGTTTTGAAAGAGTCTACTGTGGTCAACTTGAAAGATTTTTCAGCTGATAATACTCCGACTGTCAAAGAAGATCAGAGTGTTATTGAAGAAAATGTTGATGAAAATGTGACTCCAGAGGTAAATCCGCAAACGCCAATTGCAGAACTGAGAAGATCATCCAGAGTCAGCAAACCAGTCCATAGATGGTCTCCGTCTCTTAATTACATCCTGCTGACCGACAGGGGAGAACCGGGATCTTATGAGGAAGCATCACAGTCTAATGATTCGATTAAGTGGGAGGCAGCTATGAAAGATGAGATTGACTCATTGAAGTCAAATCAAACATGGCAATTGGCTGAGTTGCCGAAGGGTAAGAAAGCACTGCACAACAAGTGGGTTTACCGAATTAAAGAAGAACATGATGGGAGCAAGCGGTACAAGGCTAGATTAGTTGTCAAAGGTTTCCAACAGAAAGAAGGTATTGACTACACCGAGATCTTTTCACCAGTTGTGAAGTTGACAACGATCAGAACTGTCTTGGGTCTGGTTGTGAAAGAAGACCTTCATCTTCAGCAGATGAACGTGGAAACTGCATTTCTTCATGGTGACTTAGACGAAGAGATCTATATGAAACAACCACAAGGCTTCGAGGTGAAAGGAAAGCAGGAGTTTGTGTGTAAGCTTCAGAAGAGCTTGTATGGCTTGAAACAGGCTCCAAGGCAATGGTACAGGAGGTTTGATAGCTTCATGAAGAGTAACAATTTTGTGAGATGTGAAGCCGATCACTGCTGCTACATCAAAAGGTTTGATAACTCTTATATTATTCTGCTCCTTTACGTTGATGATATGTTAATTGCTGGAGCAAGCTTGCATGAGATTGACAGGCTGAAAAGGAAGTTATCTGAGGAGTTTGCGATGAAGGATTTGGGAGCTGCAAAATAAATCCTTGGGATGAGGATCTTCAGGGATAAGGAGGTTCTCAAACTCTCACAAGAAGAGTACGTAAAGAAGGTTCTTAGCAGGTTCAAGATGCACGATGCTAAGCCAGTCACTACACCGTTGGCTAGTCATTTCAGACTATCGAAAGATCAGTCGCCCTCGACCGATGAAGAGAAAGACTATATGGCTACTGTTCCATATGCCTCTGCTGTTGGTAGTCTTATGTACGCAATGGTTTGCACACGACCAGACATTGCACATGCAGTGGGAGTTGTCAGTAGGTTTATGAGTAATCCAGGAAGAAAACATTGGAAAGCCGTAAAATGGATCTTGCGATATTTGAAGGGAAGTTCGGATTTCGCTTTATGTTTTCAAAAGTCAGACTTGGGTCTAGATGGATACGTTGATGCTGATAATGGTGGTGATACTGACAGCAGTAAAAGCAGAACTGGGTATATCTACACTTTGGGTGGCACCGCAATCAGTTGGGTCTCGAGGCTTCAAGATGTAGTTGCTCTTTCTAGTTGTGAAGCAGAGTATATTGCAGTGACAGAAGCCGCGAAGGAGATGATGTGGTTGCAGCCTTTCTTACATGAGTTAGGTCAAAACTACGATGTGAGTGTATTGCATTGTGACAGCCAAAGTGCCATCCATTTGGCAAAGAATCCAGTTTATCATGACAGGACAAAGCATATACAGGTGCGTTATCACTTCATCAGATCCGCCTTAGAAAATGGAGTTTTGACACTTGAGAAGATACCAGGGAGTCGAAATCCAGCTGACATGTTGACGAAAGTTGTGACGAGTGAGAAGCTGAAGTTGTGTGCAACTTCAGTCAAACTTCTTGGATGCGATATGAGAATGAAGCCGCTACAGATGGAGAGATGATGAGATTAGTCTCCAAGTGGGAGATTGTTGAGTTGTGGAGCCTAATTTAGGTCTGAGGATATTTTGGTAATATTTACCCTGTTATTTTGTAACCCTAAATTGTCTATTATATAAAGAGGTATTTAGGTTATTGGAGATAGAGAGAGTGTGAGGCAAAAACTATTGTAACTCGTTCCTTTATTCTTAGTGAAATCTGTCAGCGGCCAATGGACGTAGCTCTCACAACGAGAGTGAACCACTATAAATCTCTCCGTGTTATTTTTCTTTTCGGTTTTTCGATCGTTCGTTACACGTGGATTAGGGCGTCTAATCCTAACATTAACTTCTAACTCTAAAATCTGCTGACTTCTCCTTGTACATTGTATTCTCCTAGATTGGAACGTTTGGCAAGAAGATGACATGAGAAGCTTTGGCATGTACTTTACTAACATGGGTACGCAGAGCACATTATGCACATACCACAATTGAGGGGCAGATGCAACATGTATGCCATGTGTCAAATGCTTTCCACAATTTCGAATTGGTCAACAATGTATGTGAGGACTGATTTCTCATTCATGTCTAACCTACTGACACCATTTCTCAATTTAACCTTAAGAAATACAACTTCAAACTTGTTCTCTCTTTTCTTGAGATCAACAAAGCTTATTTATCAACTCTTCATAGTTTTTAGTCTTTCGTTGATGAACTGGACCTTGTCTTAGTCTTCTAGAACATGTAAGGACCAAGAGATGTCTTCTTATCTAGTTTAACTAAATATAAAGATGATTTTATAGTCTCACACATAAGTCCTCATACATTTATACTGGTCATGCAGTTGATTTTTTACTAGTTACGCAATCTTTTTGTGGAGAAAATCTACCACTAGTAGATAGGTCATCAGCTCTTCAATCCAAGATGCAAGCTCGCAATATTCTCTAGAATTTAGACTTTGCCATCTATTGGAGGAGGATGTGTTGTAATGGGTTAGCTTTGTTCTCGTAACTTTTTGTAGAGATCTACAGAACTTCAAGGTAAACCTCAGAACTTATTGAAAAAACCATGCTCAAAGAAACCTAGTGTAACTTGATGTTTTTCATATAATGACGACTTAACTTTAATACGCAGTAATCCATTCTATCCCCAATAACAGACACTACATCATGCCTATGTAGGATCCTCGATAGGCTAGTCACAAAGTCCATTGTAACACTGTCACTCTAGGGTAGAAAAAGGTTATTATTGCAACTCTGCGAATCTCTAGTGCTCTACTTTGACTAGGTGACAAGTCAAATATCGAGCCATAGAATTAGTCATGCCACGCTTCATTTTTATCTAGTAGAACTATCTATTTAGATCGTGATACATCTAAATACTACCATGATGGAACGCCAATCGTGATATATAGGCCTCACCATGGATAGTTGTCTAACTCAAACATCACTTGACATGAACACTATTTCTTTTAAGAGTAACGACCTATCAACATTATCATTCAAACTTTTAAGTTGTTTTCATTCTAAAACTGATTGAACTTCTTCTTGTGCCCATTGTTTTGGACTCAATCCTATAAAAATTCTAAACGAGGGTCATAGTTTTTACTAGGTTGGATGCATAAGATTTCTACCATGCGCACAATAGTACATCTCAAAATCTTCAACTCTCACAAATCTCCTTTCATTCTTTTAGAACCAGACTAGTTAGGGATCATTGGCGATTGTGACTCGAGTTGTCAACTAAAACATTAGCCTTTATAGGGTGATATCTAGGCTAAAGATATAATCGCATATGTATTTCATCCATTGATGTTGTCTGAGGCTCATAACTATAAATGAAAAAATATTTCAAGCTCTTATGATTTGAATAAATCTTAAACTTCAAACGCCATAGAGATACATTGTGATAGTTGAGACCGCAATCCCATATCGATTGGAGGAAAAATATGGATGAAACATATGTAAGTAAACCTTCCCAATATAGTAAGACACGTTTTTGGGACAAATTTGGCAACGGATCCCATAAGAACTTTGTAGTTAAGAATGCTATGGTGAGGGCAGTACCAGGTTGGGTGGCCGACTGCGAAGTTCTCGTTGAAAACAAATCTGTGAGGCCTAATGGGAGAAAGAATCAGCTTTAGAGAAATGAAGAATCAGCCATTTTTGTGCAAAGTATTCAGCTTTTTTGTTAATAGGAGAAAGAAGAGACGAAAAGAAGAAAGAAGAGAGAAAAAGAGGAAGAAAAAATGGGATTTTGAATTTGTTACTCAAAGAAAAATTACTTAGCTTGGTGAGACGGTTCTATAGAACTAAAAATTCTTAACGAAGTGAACTGTGTTTATGACTTTATTAATTTGAATACCATATACTTCAAATATAAGTTATGAACTAATGTGATTATTTTTTTTTAAAAATTTAATCCCACATATATCAACATATATGTAAATTTAAAATTACCCAAATAATCAATAATTTTTCTTTGAATTTATAAAGCATATTGACATGCCTAGGAGGCCTATCACACGTTCTTAAACAAAGACGCTTACTTTACTTAATCTCCTCACCAATGATTTTTTTCTTTTGCAGATATCGATCTTCTAGAAGATTCCAAATGGGAACCAAGCATCAACGTGAATCAACCTCTACACGTTTTGGCTTGGGATGCATAGATGGACTCAACTTAAGGCCCAAGGAGAATTTGTCTTCCCAGCCCATAATTCGTGTAAACGTTTTTGAAATTTGTTTATTTTATTTTTGGCAAACACTAGCTTTTTTTTTTGTACGAATTATATAAATTACATTATACATTAGATTGTTGGTTAGGATTACATGTATGATGGTGGTATGGTTTGTGTTGAAGATCAATAAAGAGGCCCGGTCTAAGAAAGTCCAAAGATCCAAAATTTAAGGTATGATTTATGCAGATACAACGTATAGTGAAGGCAATGATGGATGACATGACAAACACTCTTCCCTTGATCACCATGTTGCAGCAAAGTATATTAACCATTGGATGTGTGCACAGGGATTACGATCTTGACCGTCCATCTTGCACCTCTTCATCAACGGTTCAAGCTTATTCTTTTTCAAATACCTAACCCTAATCATCCACCTTATATTCTATAAATTGCATGGTTATTGGTGTTTGTACAACCTTTTCCCAAAATCAATACATGAGTCACCTTTCCCTAACCGAAGTGTTAGAAGAACCGTTTGGTTATCCACGATCCTTGAATCGTGTGGAGAAGCCATCCATCATTCCCCAAGCTCAACAGTTGCTTGGTGAACTCTTACATTTCTCTTTCCTTTCTCATTGAGAGTCTAAAAGGATCGAGGAGAAAAATCCGTCTCCAAGGTGATTGCATTTCTACGGGAATGCATGCATCCTAGAGCATAACATAGAATATCTCTAAGGGTCCCCTTAGGGGTTGCATTCCATCTTCATTTCATTCCATTTCGTTCTCGGTTCTCACTTCATTTTCATCTTATTTCATCTTTATCTAATGGTTTTGTGCAAAACACCATCACCTGAGCACTTTGCTTCATTTTGTGGGTTACACAGTTTCCTTCTCTAGGGAATCCCGTGTCATATATCTTATAATGCAAATATAAAAATAATCATAAAAATTATTTATCAATTACATGCAATAAAAAATGTTCATAACATTTGTTTGTTGGACATATTATATCCAACAATCTCCTACTTACCTTAAAGCAAATGAGATATGACTTTAATCCCTAATCCTTCTAGATGTTTATCGAAACTTTTCAATTATCTATATCATTCTGAAAATTAGAATCAATATATCTTGTAGAAATCAAATCCCTTCTAGAATATACAAGTATATAATTTCTCGTTCTCTTACGATATTTGAGATTGTGCTTGACTATTATCTAGTGATCTAATCTTGGATTAGATTGAAACCAGTTAACTATCCCTACTACATAGCAAATGTCAAGTCTTGTGCATAACATAACATACATCAAGCTATCAACTACTGATGTATATGGATAGCACCTTATATGTGATATCCAGAATTTTTCTGCTAAAACTACTTTTCAGATTTACGTAATTGTAATCAACGGAGTTTTGGTCGGAATTGAGAGCGGAGAATTTCTACCATTAAGTATAAGATTATTTTGAGACTAATGGAGAACAGAAAATTTTAAGATTTTGACCGAACACGAACCGAATAACAGATTTATTAAACGGTTTAAAGTTGAGGGTGATTTAATAATTAGGTGGTTGTTATTATTATTATTATTAAAAAAAAAAAAGCATAAGAACACCGCCCCCCACCCCATTCTTTCCCTTCCCCACGTGAGAGAGCCCTCCTTCAATGAGTTTTTCTCCTTCTAGCCGGTGATCATCTTCGTTCCTTCATCAATCTTCAAATCTACGGTAAGTTTTAGTTAGTTTTTAGTAGATAGATAGTATTTTATTTGTTTTGAGTGTTAAAAATGAAGTTAGTGAGGATATGAGATAGTTTGGTGAAAACTTAGGAGGGAGATACGAGAGTTTGAAGTTAGAGTTGATTTCTATCAATGTATTGGTGTTTAAGCTAGAAGTAAGAATATATTATGAGTTTATATGGAAAAGATTAAGCGTTTGGATAACCGGATACTCAAATTGTGGAATGGTTTTCGTTTGGCCACATTCGACCAAGCTCTAAGTGTTGGATTAGAAATTTGATTAGACTATTAGAAATTAGACGTCCTCAAAAGTCCGTAGCATTTCGAATCATTTAAATCGGACGAGTATCCGATAAGTTATGCAATTCCGAATCTGGTCAAAAATTGTATAGGATTTTGGGTTTAGTTAGAAATCCTATACAATTAATCTAACTAAACCCAAAATCCATCTAAAACCACATTCTAACAATTAATCTAACTAAACCCAAAATCACATATAAAACCACACATCCATTGATTCTTCTTCGTCCAACTCATAAAACTCTAAGGGGAAACAATGGATGTGTGATTTTGGGTTTAGTTAGAAATCCTATACAATTCCGAATCTCCCCTTAGAGTTTTATGAGTTGGACGAAGAAGAATCAATGGATGTGTGGTTTTATAGGTTCTCCAGTTAGCGAGCCGTATATGGAGTACGAGTTGCTAGGACGCTAGGTAAGTAGTGTAAATAGTGCAATAGATGTTTTGCCTTCGAGCTTACATCACAGTTTAGTAGGAAGCATGCATGTTTACTTTATGTTATACTTTAGTGATTATGCATCATGGTTTTAAAATGCAAGAACGAAACGAAAATGAATTTTCATGTTTTTACGGAATGAAACAGTAGGATGAGATGAGATGAACGAAATGAGAAGATACGTAAAAAGATAATAAAAGTGTGGTTGAGTGGTCTTGTCCCTAGAGATGAACCGCGAGGTATATCACTTCTTCCCCCGCTTTACGTGGTGGTCTTGTCCCATGGTGGGCCGCGAGGTGTGTCACTTTACTAGATCGAGGTTGGCCTTGTCCCGTGAGGTGGACTGTGAGGTGTGTTACCTTGATCTAGCACGTAAAGAAGAACTCAATAGTAAAAAGATAAAGCAGATGTAAGAGAGAGATGAAAACGAAAGTAGAGACGAAATTATAGAAACTGCATATGTTAGGATGTGTTTCATTTCAGTGTTTAAGTTTTTACGTACATTACTTACTTAGCATTAGGGTAATAGATGAGTTCTGTGATGTAGGTGACGAGGCAGTAGCTGGTGAGTACTATGAGCAAGCCCAAGACTAGAAGGTCGTTTGAGAAGTGCGCTCGTGGACGACCTGGCTGGTTGTTAGGGCGTTTTGACCATGGTGGACGTAGGTATAGATTTTGGAGTGTAGTCAAAATGGTTTTGAGTCGTTTTAAGTTGTTTTGAGTTATTTGGATGTATAGACGGATTTCAAACTTTTGTATTCGTTTTGTTTTGGTACATAATGATTTTGAGTCGAACTTCGATCGTTTTTTAGAAGTTCTAAGGTTTTTAGGCAAAATTCTATAAAGGAAGTGTCAAACGATAGGCTGAGTGGTCGACCAAGCCTAGCAAGTGTACACTAGTATATAGAAGGTGTCGACCGCTTAGTGGGAAAATGCATACAGAGTGTCGACTTGCAAGTAAAGGGGGTCGACCAAACTATGTAGGTGTCGACCACTTGGGTCAACTTACGTGGCCAGAGAAAAATGAAGTGTCGACTGGTAGTGTAAAGTAAGCGGAAGTGTCGACCTCATGAATCAACCGACGCGGACAGAGAGAAACGAAGTGTCGATCAGTGCAAGTAAGTCTCGACTGGTAGTGTAAAATAAGCGGAAGTGTCGACCTCATGGATCGACCGACGCAGATAGAAAGAAACAAAGTATTAATCGGTGCAGGCAAGTGTCGACCGGTAGTGTAAAATAAGCGGAAGTGTCAATCTCATGGATCGACCGACGCAGACAGAGAGAAACGAAGTGTCGACCAGTGCAGGCAAGTGTCAATTGGTAGTACAAAATAAGCAGGAGTGTCGACCTCATGGATCTACTGACGCAGACAGAGAGAAATGTAGTGTCGACCGATGCATGTAAGTGTCGACCGATAGTGAAAAATTTGATAGACATATCAACCGGTATTTACTGGGGTTGACCGAAGTTGATTTTTTTTATGTTTAGAAAATTTGAAACTTTATTTAAATTGGTTTTAATCTAAGTCTTCCGCTGCGATGTTTTTAAAATGATCGTTTTAAGTTGAGGAACGAAAGTTTTAAATTTTTAATTGAATTTTTCAGAGCGTATCGTTGTGAGTGGTAGTAGTGAGCGTACCGGGAATGCATGAGTTTTCGGGGCGTTACATTATATCCTCTTCCTTTTGAGGCGTGTCTAGACACTACTTCTTAGAAAGAGTAACTCCATGACGAAAAGGTAAATTACCCTTCTTAGAGTTTTGCATTAAATATGTGACAAACATCTTGTCAATATACAATGTCTGAGACAAGATTAACAACTTATTCTTACTATCTCTAAATAGACGAATCCTAAGAATATAGCTTGTTTCTCCTAAATCTTTTATTTGGAATTGCTTAGCCAATCAAACTTTTATGTCATATAATAATTCCACATTATTCCCAATAAGTAGAATGTCATTTATATAAAAAATTAAAAAAACCACTTGCTTCTATTTTAATGTATACACAAGACTCATCAAAACATTGCAAAAATCCATATGATTTGATTGCATCATCAAATCTCATATATCATAACTTGAATGCTTGCTTGAGTTCATAAATAGACCTATGCAATTTGCAAAAAAAAAAAAAAAAGTCTCCTCAACATGGTCATTAAAAAAAAAAGTCGTTTTAACATCCATCTACCAAATTTCATAATCATAATGAGCAACTATGGATAACAGAATACGAATAGAGTTAAGCATTGCTACTGGTGAGAATGTTTCTTCATACTCAATCCCTTCCTTTTGGTATAACTCTTTGTAACGCCCCGAGAAACCCCACGTTCCCTGTGTGGTACAGTACGTCTACACACTATGACACACTAAAACTGGACACAATTCACTCAGTTTAATAGTACTTTCGTTTTCAAATTATCTTCAAAAGAACATTTGTGAGTATGAAAAATTTTCGACTCGATTCAAAAATAACCCGTGCCCCGAATAGGGAACATGAAATCCTAAATATAAAAATACGTAGCGGAAAAGAAAACAATTTAAAATAGTTTTAAGATAAAACGACAAGACTCGAAATCCTAGGAAGGAGTTTAACATACCCCTCGAACTACACAAAATGGGTACCGCACTCTCACGTCCCCACTTTGATGCCCCCGTGCACCCTCGCGGTGTCACGCGTACCAACTCAACATCACCGCGTCATGCGCAAGCTCACAGCGCCGCGTGCCCCACACACCCTGCCTCCGTACAGCACGTTCGCATGCATGCCCTCACCCGGCGCCGCACGACTCGTGAGCACCCGCAGGGTCACGTGCCCTGTGCACCTGTGACCTGTGCCCTGTGCACACCGCACTCCCACACTCATTTACACTTCTCTAGCACTCACTGTACACATCCCGACCTATTCCATATCTTTTCGACTCCCAACCCCTCTCCCGAAATTTTGGCAGAGTAATGCCTAAAAACTGGCTATCCTAAAAATTAAAACCCTACACACAGTTCACCAGAAAACTAGAAATATCTATCCATCAACCATTCAGAGAAAACTCCATAACCAAATCAAAATTTAAGACAACCAAATCCATCAACTACAAATGAATAAAATCCACAATACAGAGCATTTCCAAGCTCCTACATGTAAAGTATACGCGTACGTCGCCAAAATCACACGCACTCCATAAACACCTATACAACCGACGCCTATACAACTCATCTCATCAGCTGTACATCAACACACAAAAGAAAATACCTACAAAAGAATCAAGCCATTACCTACCGTCTCCACGGGTCGGGTCACCCTAACAAAATCTGCCGTCCAGTGCCTCGGTTGCATGCCGCCAACCATCCTATGCCTCAGGACTAGGCTCTCGAGACTCACCAGCAATATCGTCAGCACCTACACTATAGAACACACAACGTAAGCCTAACGCTCAACAAGTAGTACAATATGAAAGTAAAAGCTGTCAATGCAATCCTATCACATGCAGTCTCTACACTCACACTCATGTTGTCACATCTGTGACGCATATTGTAGGCGCACCAGGATAAGGAAGAACCTAGCGCTACTCTACACCCTGACACGTCGCCACCGTCTTGGACTCCCCATCAACGAGGCCCACAAGCTACACACATGCATCACTACACAGCAACCACATCAGGGTGAGGGTGTACCTCGCGCCACACTACACCCTGACATGTTACCCTCATCCCAGCCTCCCCAGCACGGGGCCACAGTTGCCACACACACGTTTCGCGACAGCCAAGCTGGCCCACTCCTCGAGTGAAATCCGCGACTAGTGTTGTATCGGTCCACACACTAGTAGGATCCGCGGTACCACTGCCCATCATCCTCACCGTCAATACATACACGCCGCGTGACGGCCTACCCGGCCCACTCCTCAAGCAAAATCTGCGGTTGGTTACGTACTGGCCCACACACTAGTAGGATCCGAGGTGCCACCGCCACGCGTCTCACCACTTACTCAAAATATACTCAAAATCATTTTCGTTCCCTTTTTTTAAGAAAAATGATGCATGTCAAACAATACGCACGCACAACACAATCAATGACATAAATCTTAAAGTTTTATGGTGTAGGCCCACTTGGGCAAAATATATCCATGCACTACTTACCTGGCGTCCTAAGCTCGCTTGACGCATAGATTCGACAAAAATACCTCAACCTAAAACGAAAACCATTCACTCATCAATCTTTACTTCAAAACTCACCAAATAATTTAAAATGACATTCCTTAACTACCCTCATGAAATTCCAACTAAAATGAGTCGCTAATTTGGTTCGGCCGAAAATTAGCCTCAACTTCGGACGCGCATAACTTTTGCGTCCGTCAACGGAATCGAATGATTCAAGTGGCTAAACGTCCCCTTACAAACCTAGTTTAACATACTAAGACGGATTTTAAAACGGTAAACCGCAACTAGGTGGAAATACCCGAAACCAAATCTGCCCCTTTTTATTAAATTTCACATTTTTGTTTTTCTTTAACCAAAACTTACTCAAAACTAGTCTTACGCATCAAAGACGGTCATGCTACTATCACACGTCACAATTCTACGAAAAACGCTCACTAATTTGACTCGGACCAAAATCTGACATAAACTTCCGACGCACATAACTTTTGCTTCGGATATCGGAATCGAATGATTGCAGCGGCCAAACGTCCCTCTAACAAACTAATTTAACCTACAAAAACAGAGTTGAAAACGATCAACCGAAGGCAGGCCAAAACAGCTAAAAACTGAATCTGTTTTTACACAAAAACAAACCAAAATCCCGTCATCCACCCGATTTCTACAAATTTCTTCACCAAACACCCACATTCCAACCAATTAAGCATAATCAGAACAAAATCAGTGATTTCAAACTCAAAACCCGAACCCCACAGCCAACAAATCTCGAGTTTTTCCCTCCCAACCTGAGCATTCGGCCAAATCAACAGTTAAACACGGTTGAGGCCCCCTTCCAAACGTCCTGGTTACACGCTCGAACTTCAGAAATCTAGCTCAAGGCATACCGACCACAATTGTTCGCAAAAACCGAAAGATAAATAGGGGAAGGTTACCTGTTTCTCAGTCAAATTTCTAACACGGAGAATCGAGCCACCAGCTAGCTACAATTAGCCGGAGCACCCTGCGCGCTGGCTTCCCACTCACGGCAGTCGATCGTCGGCACTTCCTCTCCTGTTCTCGCTCTCCCTCTCGGTCGCTCACGCCCTCTTGTTGTTAAACAGCCGAATGGCTTCACTTCGAAGCCATTCGGTTGTTTTAAAAAAAACAATAAATAAAAAAAATAAAAAAAAACTAAAATAAAACAATAAATTTTAATCATTAAAATTTACCAAAATACCCCCACGCTTTAACCGTCCGAAATTTTGTCAAATTCGCTTCCTCCCGACTTTAAATTTCAAAAACCATTACTAAAACTAGATTCCGAGTTTTTATAATTTAATTTATCCGTTAAAATATTTCCCGAAACACCCATAAAAAATAAATTAAAAATTTCAGAAATTAGATTTAAAATCTGAAATTTTCCGGGTTATTTCACTCTTAGCCACCAGTCTAGCTTTAAATGTCTTTGCATTCTCATCTACTCCAAGTTTCTTCTTATAGATCCATTTACACCTAATGAATTTTACTCCTTCAAGTAAATTTACAAGATCCTAGACTGAGTTGGAATGTATAGATTCCATTTCAAGTTCTATAGTTTCAAGTCATGCTTCTTTCTCAAAATCTTCCATTGCTCATCTATATGTCAATAGATCATCATTCCCATCATTAGTGATAGCAACTTGTGTTTTACTATCATGTTGATATCGAGATGGTAGTCGTACTACCCTTTTGTTATGATTATGTGTAATGATGAGCTGATTAGAGAAAGTGGTGTTTTCTGTTCTTTTTGGATCAACAACTGTTGTTGTAACAGGTATAACTTGGTCAGATAGAATCTCTTCTAAGACAATCTTACTATGACGTTTGTAATTTGTTATATAGTCATGTTTTATGAATATGACATTTGTAGATACAAATACCTTATTATCTTTAAGACTATAAACCAAACCTCCTCTTATGTCTTGCACATATTCAACAAACATGCAAACCTCAGTTCTTAGTTCCAGTTTCCCAGTCTTACCTACTAGCACACGTGCTGGATATCTTCATATGCGAAAGTGTCTCAAACTAGGTTTGTGACTACTTCACAACTCTAAAAGTGTTTTAGGTGTAGACTTAGATGGAACTGCATTAAGTATGTAGGTTGTTGTTTGTAAAGAATATTCCCAAAATGATTTTGGAAGACAGCAATAGCTCATCATAGATATTACCATATTAAGCAATATTCAATTTTTTCTTTCAACAACACCATTTTGCTAAGGCATGTCTGGTGCTGTTAGTTAGGATACTATCCCGTTTTTCAAAAAGATAATCCTTGAATTCAATGTCAAGGTACTCACCTCCTCTATCTAATCGAAGACACTTTAATTGGTTCTCAGCTTCATCTTTAAATTCTTGAAACTTTCTAAAAGTTTCAGATTTAAGCTGAATTAGGATTGTGTATCCATAACTTGAGTAATCATCTATAAATGACATTAAGTACTTATAGTCACCTCTGGGCAGTGTTGATATTGAGCCATATATATGTAAATGTATTAGCTCGAGTGTTTCTTGAGCCTTTTTGCCCTTTCCAATAAAAGATCTCTTGGTTATTTTACCTTCCAGATAAGATTCATAAATAGGTAAAGATCTAACACAAATAGGTAAAGTTCTAACAGTTAGATCTTTCAAAGGATCATCCTTAAAAATTCTGTTAATTCTATCAAGGTTAATATGACCAAGTTTAAGGTGTCATAGATATATATCATCAATATGTGAAATCTTTTGTTTCATGGATTTAAGCAATTCAACTCTCATCATTTCAAATATTCAACAGTAATGAGTTTATGATGAGCTTTATCATAAAAAGTCCATTTTTCATTGAGCTAAAACAAATATTTAAACCATTTCAAGAAATAATAATTGCATTATTATTAAAAAAAAATAACATATAATTATTCAATTATTCGAGAAACAGAAATGAGGTTTCTAGTAAATCCTAGAATAAAATAAATATTTTCTAAAAATAAAAATTTATTGTTGTCAAATAAATTTTGGCTTCTCCCACTGCTGAAGCAGAAACAATCGCCCTGTTGCCAACTCTGAGTGTGAACTCTCCATCAGCTAGTTTCCTGTAAGAGTTTCGCATCTGCAAAGAACAACAAACATGATTAGTGACACCTAAATCAACTATCTAGGGTGATAAATCACTTTCAATCAAACAATACTCAGTAACTAGTAAATAAAATTTACTTTTTTTCTTTTTCAGCTTCTTGAGATACTGCTTACTATTTCTCTTCCAATGACCATTTATCCAACAGTGAAAACATTTTTCTTTGTGCTTTGGAAAGTTTGAGCTTTTTTTGTTTGACTTGTTCTTTTTCGTGAGATTCTGAACTTCTTTTTGTTGACCTCTCTGACCTTTGGCTTGTTTCTGTAATCTCTTTCTCTTAAGAGAAAAATTAGATAAAGAAGGTTCCACAACATTTGCTTCACTCTTCTTTTCCACATAAATAAACTAAAAAATGGTCAGTTCATTCCGTAACTGAGTTAAATCGTAACTCAATTTATTCATAAAATAATTACTTTTGAACTAGAGGAATTGTGAGTTTAAACTTTCTAAAATCATACCCACTTGGGCTGTCTCAACAATATGAGCTCCATTAATTTCAGCTTCATGAATAGTACAGATCATCATCATAACATGTTGATGTATGAGAACTCCTGCTTTCATTTTAGAGTTAATAACTCTTTTTATTGCTTCATGACGAGTTTGTTCAGATGGTCTGCTAAACATGCCTTGAAGAGACTTCATTATCTCATAGGCAGTCTCACGATTCTCAAATTTTGCACTCAGAACATTAAACATGGTTGTAACACACCGAGAACCTACACGTTCCAGATGTGCTACAGTACGTCTGCACACTATGACATACAGAAACTTGATACAAACTCACTTAATTTAATACCACTTTCATTTTTCAAAACATATTCAAAAGAACATTTGTAAGTATATAAAAATTTGACTCGATTTGAAAACAATTCGCGCCTGGAAGAGGGAACACGAAATCCTCAATATAAAATATCCAGCGGAATAGATAATATAAAGTAATTTTAAAAATAAGTTAACAAAACTTAGAACCCTAGGAGGGAGTCCAACACATACCTCGAACTACACAAATTCGATGCCGCGCACCTACACCCTCACTTCGACGCCTCGCGTACACCCTCAGGGTGCTGCGCGTGCCAACTTAACATCACCACGTCACGTGCACGCTCACAACGCTGCGTATCCCACGCACTCTGCCTCTGTACAGCACGTTCGTACGCATGCCCTCACCTGACACCGCACGACCCGTGAGCACCCGTAGGGCCGCGTGCCCCGCAAACCTGCAACCACGCCGCTCTCCAATTTCACATTTTTTGTTTTCTTCAACCAAAACTCACTCAAAACTAGTTTTACGCATAAAAAATGGCCATGCTACTATCACACGTCACAATTCTACGAAAAACCCTCACTAATTTGATTTGGATCAAAATCCGACATAAACTTTCGAAGCGCATAACTTTTGCGTCGGATATCGGAATCGAACGATTCCAGTGGCCATACGTCCCTCTAACAATCTAATTTAACCAATAAAAATAGAATTTAAAGCGATCAACTGAAGCTAGGCCAAAACGGCCAAAAACAGAAACTGCCCCTACACAAAACAGAGATCCGATTGTGATTTCAATTCAAATTTCACAATTTCTATATACAACTAGGCACATTTTAGTCATACACTTCGGCCATGCTTATTGGAATTGAAAGGAGGCCGAGCACTAAGCTCGGCCAAAGCAGGAAACCGACAGGACTCACCTTCGGTTTCCTTCAATTCACGACATCTCCCTCCTACTCCTCTCCAACTTTGTGCCCAATTTCATCGAAAATGAAAGAAGGCCGAGCTTCCCAATTTCATCGAAAATGAAAGAAGGCCGATCACTAAGCTCGGCCAAAACATAAAAAACGGAGAAGGGCGGCAAAAGGGAAGAGCTTACCGCAGCGTCGTTGTTCACTCAGTCGAAGGGAGAACAAGACACAGCCGAGCACCTAGTCGCCGGCGGTTTCTCCCACGCTCACGTCCGTTGGTCGAAGATCGGAGCTCGAAGATCGGTGTCGATGAGTAACAGACGAATGGCTTCCTCCCGAAGCCATTCGGTTGTTATGTTATAATTTTTTTTTAATTTAAATAATAAGAATTACTCAAACATCCTCACTTGTTTTAACCGCCCGTATTTTGTTAAATTCTCATCCTCCCAACTTTAAAATTTTGAAAACCATCACAAAATTAAACTCCGAGTTTTATAACTTAATTTACCCGTAAAAATATTTCCCGAAACCCAAACCAAGATTAAATTAAAAACTTTAGAAATTAGATTTAAAAATCTAAAATTTTTCGGGTTATTACAATGGTTGCAAGCAAAAAACAACGAGATTTGATGTTTGCTTTAGTCAATGTATTATAAGCATCGTTCAGAACTCGTTGAGTATTAATCGCAAGAATAAAAGGACATTCCTCCATCAGTACAAATTTCAAGTTGTCATATACGAGAATCAAATTCATATTCTTTTTCCATTTAACAAAATTATCGCCGTCTATCTTTGTAGTTACAAACAAATTTATTATTAATTGAGATATGATGTTGTAATAAATAAATAAAATTATAATCAATTTTATGTTTTAAAATTCAAAATGTTATGACATGTTAATATGATGCATGAATATACTCATCACAAAAATATGTAAATGCTACTATAACCTGCACAACATAATAAATCTTCCTAGGGTAAAAATATTATTAATTAATAAATTTAATCAAAATATCTCATATTTATTAAATTTATTAACTTACCGAAAATTTTGATTAAAGTATAACTAACACTTTTAGTTATATTTTCATGAGTGTAACTCAATGTTTTTAGACTTATGAAACTTAACTTATATTCCTCGCCTTAGGGTTGAACAACCATAAAATACATTTCACATATGCTATCTCTAAATAATCAACTTTTGTATTGACTTAAGTGAATACTCTCATTAGGGAGAATGATAATCAAAGTCATTTTGGAGCTCTATTTAGATCTCACGATATTGTTCCAATAATGGAGAATATGAGATGTTACGCCTAACTTCTCGCCCCCACTTATTATTTTGAATTAGTGATTATGGAACGCCAAATATTCCATTATAATGATAAATTAATCATATTAATTTACCATTATTTAAATTATTAATATTATAATCATATTATAAAATTAATAATTTCAAATAATCAAATTATTTGATTTTTTTAAAAATAAAGTAAATTTTTAATATCTTAAAAATTACTTTATTTTACGTTTCATATCATTCATTAAATGAATCAATATTAATTTTAATTAAATTAAAATTAATTAATTTAATATGCTCCTTATCAAATTAATATGCAATTTAATATATGTTTAAATGTATGACATGTGAGAAATATAAAATAAACCTAAACATGCAAAATTTATATGACATGTGAATGCATGATAATATATAAAAAATTATATCAACACGTAAAAATAAATAAAATATTAACCGGGTTGACCTTTGGATATTTCTAAAATTATAATACAAAAATTAAAATAAAAATAAAACTAAGATTCTAAATATTGATTTTCTTTAAAACTGCATCATCTAAATGATCATCGTCAAAACTTCACAAATCAAATTTATGAATTCGCATTTGTTTGTGACCACCATTTACTTTCATTAATAGATCAAATCTGCGACGAATACTCCATCCATGGCCTTATAAACTCAGAACTTCATCGTAAGATTACGAATTGTGTAATAATAAAATATACAAAATTTATATAAATCCTAATCCAAATAAGCGACTTAATTTCGATCACTATTTTATGTCATGCAAACATACATCAATATATATATATAAGCATAAAATCTACTTATAATACATATCATAATTTACATTAAATTGTATTATCAAAAATATTTTGAGACTAATAAAACAATGGCTCTGATACCAATTGTTAGTTTTGATCGTTCCCACGCATGACGGAATTCACTGTTCTTCATAATAATAGTGACATGCATAACCCTTGTGATTTTAAAAATAACAAATAACCATAAATTAAATCATTAGTTTAAAAGAAAATATTTTTGAAAAATATGTAAAAGAAAAATATTTTTTAAGAAACGTTTTTACTCAGATACTTCCGTCTGATCTTAACAGATTTAACTCAAGATCAAATATTTTTTGAAGACTTTGAAACCGTCGAGTCTTCTCTGAAAATCTTTTCACTTAAATTCCTGGCATGTGTGCATCAAACTTACGATAATAACACACTCTTATATTTATGAAGAGATGTGTTTTCAACACATGAGACGTTTCTCTTCGATTTTAGAAAACGTTTTGCTAAACCGAATCTAGAAAATGTCACACTTTTTTCCTCAAAGGATTAGACATTTCTCACTCTATTTGTCAAATCTCATTTGAAAATTTGTATAGATCTATTTAAAAATAATTTTTCTGATTTATTTCATCTGATTAGATTTTTTAGATCTACTTTTTAAATTAAAGTTTGAAAAATTGATTTAATAGTTTGTTAAATAATAAACTTTAATTTAAATTTGAAGATAAAATATTAATTGTTGAGATTTCTCAAATTTAATTTAAATCTCTTAAAATAATCTAATCTAATAAGATATTTTATTTTGAATTCAAAATAGAAAAACTATTTCTATGTAATAACCCGGAAATTTCGAATTTTAATTTTTAAGTTTTAATTTTTGAAATTTTTAGTTTAATCCCGGTTGGAGTTTTGATAAATATTTCAACGGGAAAGATTTAAATTATAAGGCTCGAAGCCTACTTTTGTGATGGTTTTCAGAATTTAAAGTCGGGAGGTCGATAAATTTACGAATTTACGGACGATTAAAACACGTGAGGGTATTTTGGTAATTTTGTAATTAAATTAAAAGTTAAAAAATAAATAAATAAATAAATTATGTTATATGGTGGAATGGCTTCGGGTGGAAGCCATTCCACCGTGTTGTCGCGCGGCCGAGAGGAGAGAGCACCCGAGAGAGAACCAGTCGATCGAAGAGGGAGTGTCCTGCTGACGAACGACAGCTGTGCGGAAGGGGTGCCGACGAGCTGGAGTGAAGAGCTGTTTTGCCTCCCTACGCTGAGAAACCGAGGGTGAGTTCTTCCCTGTTTTTTTTTCGGTTCTGTCGACCGAGCGTGGAAGTTCGGTTGTTCTTGAACTCCCGACGGTTAGAGCTCGGTTGTTGGGGCATTTTAGAACCGAGTGTGTGTGTGTTCTGGAGCCAGTGTGTGGCTCGACTTTCCCGCGACGAAACCGACCGGGAACAGGGAGTTTCCCTTCGATTTCACCCTGCTCTGATGGCCGAGCGTGGGGTTGTTTCGACCTCTGCATTTCAGGGGATTATGAGATAAATTTGGAAGGAATGAGGGAGGGGTTCAGGGCTCAATGAACCGATTGAAGATTTCTCGGTTTTGGGAAGAAAACCGTGAAGGTTTTTGGTACTGCCACGCTGTTTTCCAATTAGGAACTCCCCAAATTGTTAATGTATGCATTGGTAGATCGAAATGTGATTGTTCGGTTGATGGAATTGGCGAAATTGGATCGAAGTTGAATTTTTGGCTATTTTTCGCATAAAAACAGCTTCTGTCTTTGGCCATTTCAGCCTATGTTCGGTTGATTGTTTTAAATTCTGTTTTTGTGTGATAAACTAGGTTGTTAGAGGGACGTATGGCCGCTGGAATCGTTCGATTTCGATATCCGACGCAAAAGTTATGCGGGTCGGAAGTTTATGCCGGATTTTGGTCCAAGTCAAATTAGCGAGCGTTTTTCGTGGAAATTCGACGTGTGAGAGTAGCATAGCCATTTTGATGCATATAACTAGCTGGGAGTGAGTTTTAGTTGAAGAGAAGTGAAAATGTGAAATTTGATAAAAGTTGCAGATTCGGTTTTAGCATTTTTTCGCCTGTCTGCGGCTTATCGTTTTAAAATCCGTCTTAGTATGTTAAACTAGGTTCCTAAGGGGACGTTTAGTCCCTTGAATCATTTGATTCCGTTGACGGACGCAAAAGTTATGCGCATCCGAACGTTGGGCTGGTATTCGGCCAAACCAAACCAATGGACCGTTTTAGTTGGAATTTCATGAGTGTAGTTAGAGAAGGTTATTTTTAGCTAATTGGTGAATGTTGAGATAAATACTGATGAGAAATTGGTTGTATTTTAGGTTGAGGTTTTCTTTTGGCGAAGCTGTGCGTCGAGCGAGCTTAGGACGCCAGGTAAGTAGTGCATGCATGTGTTTTGCCCAAGTGGGCCTACACGGTAGAACTTTAGGGTTTATGCGATTGATTGTGGTGTGCGTGCGTATTGTTTGACATGCATCATATTTTTAAAAACGGGAACGAAAATGATTTTTAGCATGTTTTGATGTATGAGGTGAGACGTGTGGCGGTGGTACCGCAGATCCCGCTAGTGTGCAGGCCGGTGTTTCACCAGTCGTAGATCCTACTCGAGGGGTGGGCCGGCTGGGCCGTCATGCGGCGTGAATGTGTTGACGGTGAGGATATGGGCAGTGGTACTGCGGATCCTACTAGTGTGTGGGCCGGTGCAACACCAGTCGCGGATCCTACTCGAGGGGTGGGCCGGCTGGGCTATCGCGAAACATGTGTGTGTGGCAACTGTGGCTCCGGCTGGGGAGGCTGGGACGGGGGCGACGTGTCAGGGTGTAGAGTGGCGCGAGGTACACCTTTACCCTGATGTGGTTGCCGTGTGGTGATTCGTGTGCGTAGCTTGTGGGCCTCGTTGCTGGGGAGTCCGGGACGATGGCGACGTGTCAGGGTGTAGGGTGGCGTGAGGTTCCTCCTTACCCTGGTGCGGCTGCACTACGCGTCACAGATGTGACAACATGAGTGTGAGTGTAGAGACTGCATGTGATAGGATTGCATTGTCGGCTTTTACTTTCATATCGCATTACTTACTGAGCGTTAGCCTTATGTTGTGTGTTTTGTGGTGTAGGTGCTGACGATAATGCTGGTGAGCCTCGAGAGCCTAATCCAGAGGCGTAGGATGGTTGGCGGCGTGTACCCGAGGCACCGGATGACGGATTTTTGTTAGGGCGACCCGACCCGTGGTGGTGGTAAGTGATAGTGGATTTATCATTTCATGTTGGGTATTTGTGTAGATAGCGGGGTTGTATAGACATTGATATTTTTGAGTGTTTTGGGGGACTTTTTTCATTTGTATTTGATGGGTTCTTGTTGTCTTCTTACTCTGATCTGGTTATGGTGATTTCTCTGGATGATGGATAGATAAACATTGTTGGATTATGTTGAATTGTGTGCAGAGTTAAAATTTTGGGATAGTCAGTTTTTAGCCGTTACTCTGCCGAAATTTCGGGAGAGAGGTTGGGAGTCGAGTAGATACGAAATAGGTTGAGGTGTGAACATTAAATGCTAGAAAAAGGTAGATGAGCGTGGAAGTGCGGCGTGATCGCAGGTGCGCGGGGCACGCGGCCCTGCGGGTGCGCACGGGTCATGCGGTGTCGGGTGAAGGCGTGCGCGCGGACGTGCTGTACAGAGGCAGGGTGCGTGGGGCACGCGGCACTGTGAGCGTGCGCGAGATACAGTGACGTTGGGTTGGCACGTGCGGCACCGCGAGGGTGTACGCGGGGTGTCGGAGTGGGGACGTGAGTGCTTGGTACCGGACTGGGTAGTTTGTGGGGTGCGTGGGATTCTTTCCTAGGATTTCAAGTCTTACCGTTTTATCTCAAATTGTTTTAAATGGTTTTCTTTTTCGCTGCATAGTTTTATGTTGAGGATTTCGTGTTTCCTCTTCGGGACACGAGTTGTTTTTCGAATCGAGTCGAAAAATTTTCATACTAACAAATGTTCTTTTGAAAATGATTTGAAAACGAAAGGGGTATTGAATTGAGTTAGTTATGTCAAGTGTTAGTGTGTGTGTGGTGTGTAGATGCACTGTAGCGCACCGAGAACACGGGGTTTCTTAAGGTGTTACATTATATATTTCGAATTATAATGTATTCATTTGAGTATAATTATATATTTATTCTTATAACATGAAATTTTATATAATGATATAAGATAACAGAGGTACCGATGGACTTATAGTTCTAAGCTCCAATGTTAATGAATATAAACTTTTTATATTAATTAACATAATTATTAACTGTAAAGTAATTCTACTAAATACTTAAAGTTGTACTCTTAAAACTATAGAGTATATTTACTTAAAGTAATGTCTATTGTGTAATAACCCAAAAATTTCTGGAATTTAAATTCTTTCTCCGTTAAGATTTTTGGGAAGGTTTTTACTTAGAAAATTATTTTATGAAACTTAAAATTTAATTCGTAGAAAAAATTGTGAATTTTAAAGCTGAGAGGACACGAATTCGACAGAAACACGGAGGTTCAAAACACGTGGGGCCATTTTGGTAATTTGAATTAATAAAAAATAAATACATAAATAAAATGAAAACCAAAATGGCTTCACGAGGAAGCCATTCTGATTTTCCTCTTCGGCTGTTTGCCCGCAATGAAGAATCGAGGACCCGAGTGATCAATCAACAGTTGGCGACTGTGCGAAGGGAACCGACGGTGTGGAACAGAGGGTTTCGGCAAGCTGAGCACACGTGGACCGGTTTTTCTTATTAGAGGCCTGAAGGTGAAATTTTCTCCCCTGTTTCAGTTCTTTTCGTTCGTGGAGTTACCTATTCTTCTTCGTTTTTTTTTTTGTAAAGTTGGCCGAGTGTTAAGTGTGTGTGTGTGTGTGTGTGTGTGTGTGTGTGTGTGTGTGTGTGTGGGCGCGCGTGCTTAAGCCGTGCGCGGTTAAGCCTGAAGCTCGGCGGGAACTGAGAGGAAGTTTTCCTTCAACCACTTCAAATTTCTCAGGTTTGAAAACCTGAATTTGATTAGATTAAGCCTGAATGGAGGAAATGTGATAGATTGGTGGAAAAATTTGTGAAAATTGGGCTGATGTTGAAATTCAGATTTTTTTGTGTAAAATCATTTTTTGTTTTTGGGGGTTTAGGCCTAGTTTCGGTTATTTGTTTAAAGTTCTATTTTATTGGGTTAAATTAGGTTGTTAGAGGAACGATTGACCACTGGAATTGTTGGATTCCAATAACCGACACAAAAGTTATGCACGTCAAAACGTTAGGTCGAGTTTTGAGCCGAGTTGGGTTAGTAAGCGTTTTTGGTAAAAATTGTGACATGTGATGTTAATGTTGATGATTTTTGTGCGTAAGGTGAGTTTTGTTGAAGAACCGAAGATGTGAAATTTTTGAGTGAATGACAGATTTGATTTTTGGTCTTTTTCACCTAGTTGTGGCTTATCGTTTTAAAATACATTTTAGTATGTTAAACTGGGTTCTTAAAGGAGCGTTTAGCCTATTAATTCTTTTGATTTCGATGACGCACACAAAAGCTATGCGCGTCTGAAGTTTAGGCCGATTTTCGCCCGAACCGAATTAGTGACTCGTTTTAGTTGGAATTTCATGGATTTAGTTGAGAGATGTGATTTAAAGACAACAAAATCGAAGTTTAAATACGTACCCTGCCTACGTACAGTACGTCTGTACGCACGCCCTCATCCGACGCCGCATGACTTGTGAGCACCTGAAGGGCCGCGTGCCCCGCGCACCTGCAACCACGCCGCACTCCCACTTCCATCCACACTTCGCTAACACTCACTGTACACATCCCAACCTCTCTCCCGAAATTTCGGCAGAGTAACGCATAAAAACTGACTATCCCAAATATTTAAAACCCTGCACATAGTTCACTAGGAAATTAGAAACATCTATTCATCAACCATCCAGAGAAAACTCCATAACCAAATCGAAGTTTAAAGACAACAAATCCATCAACTAGAAATAAAGAAAATCCACAGTACAGAGCATTACCAAGCTCCTACATGTAAAGTATACGCGTACGCCACCAGAATCACACGCACTCCATAAATTCCTATACAACTGACGCCTATGCAACTTGTCTAATCAACAGTACATCGACACAGCAAAAGAAAATACCCGCAAAAGAATCAAGCCACCACCTGCCATCCCCACGGGTCGGGTCGCCCTAACAAAATCCGCCGTCCGGTGCCTCGGTCGCACGCTGCCAACCGTTCTATGCCTCAGGACTAGGCTCTCGAGGCTCACCAGCAATATCGTCAGCACCTACACCATGCAACACACAACATAAGCTTAACGTTCGTAAGTAGTACAATATGAAAGTAAAAGCCGACAATGCAATCCTATCACATGCAATCTCTACACTCACACTCATGTTGTCATATCTGTGACGCGTAGTGTAGCCGCACCAGGGTAAGGAGGAACTTAGCGCCACCCTACACCCAGACACGTCGCCAGCGTCCCGGACTCCCCAGCAACGAGGCCCACAAGCTATACACACGCATCACCACAGAGCAACCACATCAGGGTGAGGGTGTACATCGCGCCACACAACACCCTGACACGTCGCCCCCGTCCCAGCCTCCCCAGCACGGGGCCACAGTTACCACACACACGTTCTGTGACAACCTAGCCAGCCCACTCCTTAAGTGGAATCGGCGACTGCGGTACCACTGCCCATCATCCTCACCGTCAATATATACACGCCGCGTGGCGGCCCAGCTGGCCCACTCCTCGAGTGAAATCCGTGGTTGGTTACGTACAGGCCCATACACCAGCAGGATCCGCGGTACCACTGCCACGCGTCTGACCACTTGTACAAAATATGTTCAAAACCATTTTCGTTCCCTTTTTAAAAATATAATGCATGTCAAACAATATGCACACACATCACAATTAATAACATAAACCTAAAGTTATACAGTGTAGGCCTACTTGGGCAAAACACATGCATGCACTACTTACCTGGCGTCCTACGCTAACTCGACTCACAGCTTCGCCAAAAAGTGCCTAAACCTAAAACGCAAACAATTCACCCATCAATCTTTACTTCAAAACTCATCAAACAATTTAAAATGACATTCCTTAACTAAATCCATGAAATTCCAGTTAAAACAGGTCACCAATATGGTTCGGTCGAAAACTAGCCTAAAGTTCGGACGCGCATACTTTTGTGTCCGTCAATGGAATCGAACGATTCAAGTGGCTAGACGTCCCATTAGGATCCTAGTTTAACATACTAAGACGGATTTTAAAACGGTAATCTGCAACTAGGTGGAAAAACCCTAAAACTGAATCTGCCCCTTTTTATTAAATTTCACATTTTTGTTTTTCTTCAACCAAAACTCAATCAAATTTAGCTTTACGCACCAAAAACAGCCATGCCACTATCATACAGCGCAAATCTACAAAAAACGCTAACTAATTTGACTTGGACCAAAATCCGATATAAACATCCGACGCAAATAACTTTTGCGTCGGATATCGGAATCGAACGATTTCAGCGGTCATGCGTTCCTCTAACCACCTATTTTAACCCACTAGAATAGAATTTAAAACAATTAACCATAGCCCCGTCAAAGTCCCCAAAAACAGAACTGTTTTTATACAAAAAATATCTAAAATTCAACATTAACCCGATTTTCACCAATTTCTCCGCCAATCAATCACATTCTAATCTATTAAATATGAACTAACCATAATTGAAGGTTTCCAATTCAGAAAACTTGAATTTGAAAATCCCAGCCCCTCGGTTTATTTTTATTTTTTTTCCAGCAACCGATGCTCCCCACCACAATCTCTTAACCCAACAATTCTCGACAATTCCCACCATCAATCGACCGAAAAGAAGAGCATCACGCACTCCCCACCTCGACCAATAGAATAGAAAAAGAAAGCGGGGCGGGGGGGGGCCTCCGAGCTCTTGGCTCTATGCTCTGCTGCCCACGGTCACGCGACACATACACACAGCATAAACCAACCCAACACTCAGCTTAACATTCAGAAAGATTAAAGGAAGACGACCATCAACTTGGGCGAATAGTGCCAGAGCAGGGGAGGAAGCATACCTTCAGTATTCAGCTCGGGAAACCGAACTCGTCCCCACCACAGTCCTCTTGGCTAACTGGCATTCGGTTCTCCTCCGTCGTCGGCGTCGACAGATCACCGGGTTCTCTCCCACCCTCTCACGGCTTCTCGCGCCCTCTCTCTCGGGTCTCTCTTCTCTCGGCCACGAGATAACACAGGGTGGAATGGCTTCCACCCAAAGGCATTCCACCTTATAATTAAATTATAATTATTAAAATTTTAATTTAATTACAATTTACCAAAACGCCCTCACGTGTTTTAATCGTCTGTAAATTCGTTAATTTCGGGTCCTCCTGACTTTAAAAATTTCAAAAACCGTCACTAAATCTAGATTCCGAGTTTTATAACTTAGTTTATCTGTTAAAATATTTCTCGAAACTCCAACCGAGATTAAATTAAAAATTTCACAAATTAGATTTAAAAATATGAAATTTTTCGGGTTATTACATCCCCCCCACCTTATAAGAATTTTGCCCCCAAAATTTACGTAACCAGTAAGTTGGGATACTGCCGCTCCATATCATCATGCTGCTCCCAAGTAGTTTCCTCCACACCATGACTGCGCCACAACACCTTGACCAAAGTGATCTCCTTGTTGCGCAGCACCTTCACAGCTGATCCTAAGATCCTCACTAGCTTCTCCTCGTAGGACAGTGTCAGCTGAATCTCTATATCCTGTTGTGGCACTACCTTAGAGGAATCGCACATACACTTCCTCAGCATCGAGACATAGAAAACATCATGGATGACATTCATCGACGAAGGTAACTGAAGCTGGTACACAGTTCTCCCAATCCGCTTGACAATCGGGAATGTTCCCACAAACCGAGGGTTGAGCTTCCCCCGCTTTCCGAACCTCACCACTCCCTTGAACGGTGATAACTTCAGAAATACCTCGTCACCCTCATTAAACTCCAACTCCTGACGCCTCTGGTCAGCATAACTCTTCTGTCGACTCTGAGTTGCTTCAATCCTCTTCCGTATCACAGAAATTTAGTCGACAGTCTGCTGTAAAATCTCAGGACCTATCAATCGGGCCTCCCCAACCTCATCCCAATACAATGGCGACCTGCACTTCCTTCCGTAGAGAGCCTCGTACGGCGCCATACCAATGGTGGACTGGTAGCTGTTATTATATGAAAACTCCACTAACGACAAGAACTTACTCCAAACCGTCTAAAACTCCAACACACAGACCCTGAGCATATCCTCCAGAATCTGTATAGTTCGCTTTGACTGCCCATCGGTGTAACACCCAAAATTTTTTCGTTTAAGTTAATTCGGAAGTACGTGATTGTAATCAGGGGCGTAATGGTCGGAATTATGGGTGGAAAATTTCTACTCTTAGGTAAAAGATCATTTTGAGACTAATGGAGGAGAGAAAAATTTAATAATCCAGTCGGAGTTGGACGGTATAACAGATTTAGAAGCGGTTAAGGGTTGAGGGCGAAATAGTAATTAGTAATGATTATATTTAATAATATAATTAATTTTAATAAAATAAAATAAAACAAAAGGGAAGGATCAAAAATCCCCCCTGTTTCTTCTTCTTCTCCCGCACAAGGAGCTCGACGTTTCTTTCAGCGGCGGTTTCCTTCCGTTCTTTTCTGCTTCTTCAAATCTATGATAACTTTGGTTAGTTTTTGATAGATAGCTAGTACTTTAGTCATTTTGAGCGATAAAAGTGGAATTAGGGAGAGAGTTGGGTGAGCCCTAGGAGGTAGATACGAAATTTGGGGGCTATAGTCGATTTTTGTACGTATGCTGATATTTAAGCTAGGAATAGGAGTGGATTATAAGTTTTATGTAGAGGATTGAGTGTGTAGATAACCGAACGACTCGGGTTACGGAACGGTTCCGTTTGGCCACATTTGGCTAAGCTGTATGAGTGAGATTAGGAAATTGATGAGACCATTGGCAGAGTTATGAATTTTTAAAGGGTTAGTCGGAGCGTTAGTTAGAATTTTGGTTTAGACTGAGTGAGAATTTAGTGGTTGATTCCTTTAAAGTTTTACAGAGTAAATGGAAAGTAAAGCTAATAGATGTGTGGTTTTATGGGTTTTTCAGTCAGTGTACGAGATTTGGATTACGAGTGCTAAGGACGCCAGGTAAGTAGTGTAGTAGGAGTTTTGCCTTCGGGCCTACATCACAGTTCAGTAGGTTGCATGGCACGTTTACTTTATGTAATGCTTTGTAATATGCATCATGGTTTTAAATTACGAAACGAAACGAAAATGAATTTCTATGTTTTTACAAAGTGGAACAGTAGGATGTGATGAGATTAACTAAATGAGAAGCTATATAAGAAGATACTAAAGGTGAGGTTGAGTGGCCTTGTTCAGTGAGGTGGATCGCGAGGTGTATCACTCTTCCTCCGTTTTACGCGGTGACCTTGTCCAGTGAGGTGGACAGTGAGGTGTGTCACTTTACTATATCGATTTTGGCCTTGTCGAGTGAGGTGGACCGTGAGGTGTGTCATATCGATCTAGCACGTAAAGAAGAACCCAGTAGTAAGAAAATAAAGAAGACGTAAGAAAGAGACGAAAACGAAAGTAGAGACGAAACTGTAGAAACTGCATTTGTTAGGATGTGAATGTTTTTCCGTGTTTAAGTTTATATGCATTACTTACTTAGCATTACGTTAATAGTTGAGTTCTGTGATGTAGGTGACGACGCAGCAGCTAGTGAGTATCCCGTGTATGCCTAGGACTGGGAGGCAGTTGGAGGAGAACGCTCGTGGAACGACTAGGCCAGCTATTGAGGCGTTTTGACTATGGCGGGTGTAAGCACGGGTAATGAGGTATTTTGAGTCGTATTTAGTTATTTTGATGTAAAAGAGAGATTTGAATTTTGGGTTGAGTATTTGGCGTGCGTAACAGGTTTGTAAATTGAGTCGAGAAGTGGATTTATGGTTTTTAAACGTTTCATCAAAATTCGTGTTGTTTTGTTGAATTTTGTTAAAGTTTCTGGGTGTAAAGTGTCAACCGAAGTCCATAGGTGTCGACCGGTCAATGTAAAATAGAGGGTGAGTGTCGACTGCGAGGCTCAACCTGTGCAAGGCAGAGACGAAGTAGGTGTCAACCTCTGGCTACAAGTGTCGACCGGTCTGTGTAAAATTGACAGCGGTGTCGACCCTCGACTTGCGCGGACAGAGAGGATCAAGTTATAGACCTGCGACAGCGGGTGTCGACCCCTCTCTAAAATGGGTGTAGAAATGTCGATCGGTATCCCCGGTGTCAATTGAGGAAAGGACCCGAGAGGTATGTAGTGTCGACCGATAGAAACCCGAGACGGTGTCGACTTGTCTTTTATTTTTATGTTTTTAGAATGTAAAGTTTTCTTAAAACGATTTTAAACGAGTTTCCGCTGCGACATTTATGCATTTTCCTTTAGAAGATGTTTTAGAAAAAAAAAAAAAGTCATTTTCGGTCGAAAAAAATAAAGCTTTCAAATTTCTAGGAAATATTTAGTAGAGGATATGAGGGATGGTGACGAGTAGTAGTTGGTAGCGAACCGGGAATCATGGAGGATTTTCGGGGCGTTACAATCAGTCTGGGGATGAAAGACCGTACTGAAATCTAATCTGGTGCCCATAGCCTTATGCAGACTCCTCCAAAACTTGGACGTGAACCTGGGGTCTCGGTCTGAAACAATCGACATGGGAATCCCATGAATTCTGACTATCTCCTGAATACATAACTGGGCAAACTAATCCATGGTATAAGTCATCCTCACAGGCAAAAAGTGAGACGACTTCGTCAACCTGTCCACAATCACCCAAATCGCATCATGGCTCTTGGCAGTCCTCAGCAGTCTCACCACAAAATTCACAGTGATCCGCTCCCACTTCCACTCCGGTATTGGCAATGGTTGGAGCATCCCAGACGGTTGCTGATGTTCCGCCTTCACTTGCTGACAGACTACGTAGGTCTCAACATACTCAGCCACTGCTCGCTCCATATTAAGCCACCAATAGTGTTGCTTCAAGTCCCTGTACATCTTAGTGCTTCTGGGATGCACAGAGAAAGGAGATGAATGAGCTTCTGATAATATATCTTTTCTCAACTCCTCATCCTTCGAGACGTACCACCTATCCCAAAATTTCAAAATCCCGTCCTCTGAATAGCTGAACTCAGAATCAGGCCTGACCTCCATACTTGCCTTCAGCTTGCTACACTCCGAGTCAGTCTTCTAGGCCTGTCTGATCCTGTCTAGAATAGTCGGCCTCAACGACAAGGTCGAAAGAGTGGCGGCCAGATCAGAAATCACCTCCAGGCTAAAACTCTGCATCTCTGTCATCAACTCAACAAGCACTATCAAAGTCATGGCAGAAGTCGAAGCTGTCACCCGACTCAAGGTATCCGCCACCGCGTTCGCCTTTCCCAGGTGGTACCTGATCTCCACATCGTAATCCTTGACCAGCTTGAGCCATTTTCTCTGTCTCAAATTCAGCTCCTTCTGCGTGAAAATGTACCTCAAGCTCTGATGGTCTAAGTAAATCTCGTACTGCTGCCCATAAAGATAATACCTCTAAATCTTGAGTGCAAATACAACAGCAGCTAGTTCCAAATCGTGAGTGGGATAATTCTGCTCGTAAGCCTTCAACTGCCTAGAGGCATAGACAATGACTCTCCCACCATGCATCAAAACACACCCCAAACCAATCCTGGAGGCATCACAATAAATGCAGAACTTCTCTCCTTCCACGGGCAGTGTCAGTATAGGAGCCGTAGTCAACCTCTGCTTCAATGTCTGGAAGCTATTCTCACACCTGTCGATCTATTCATACTTCGCATTCTTTCTGGTCAGCTGGGTCAAGAGGGCCGAGATCTTAGAGAACCCCTCAATAAATCTCCGATAATATCTAGCCAACCCTAGAAAACTGCGTATCTCGCTAGCATTGGTCGGTCGCGGCCACTCCTTTACAGCCTGAACTTTCACCGGTCAATACTTCGCATGCCCCAATAAGTGAATCTTGTCCAACCAAAATTCACAGTTCGAGAACTTAGCGTACAGTAGATGCTGGCTCAGAATAGTTAATACGGTCCTCAAGTGCTCCCTATGCTTCTCCTCACTCCGCGAATAAATCAGAATGTCGTCGATAAACACGATCACAAACTTGTCCAGGTACTCCCTGAACATTCGGTGCATCAGATCCATAAATGCTGCAGAGGTACTGGTCAACCCGAAAGACATAACCAGGAACTCAAAATGCCTGTACCTCGTCCTGAAGGCCATCTTCGGTACATCCTCTTCCTTCACCTTCAACTGATGATAGCTGGACCTCAGGTCGATCTTAGAAAACACTCGGGCACCCTGTAGCTGATCAAACAAATCGTCAATCCTCGGCAATGGATACCTATTCTTCATCGTCAACTTATTCAGCTCCCGATAGTCAATACACATACGTAGGGATCCGTCCTTCTTCTTGACAAATAGAACTGGCGCACCCCAAGGTGAAAAACTAGGGCGTATAAAGCCCTTATCCGTCAGTTTCTCCAACTGAGCCTTCAGCTCCTTAAGTTTGGTAGGTACTAACCTGTACCAGTTTTTGCACACCTGCTTGGCACCTGGAAAAACATCTATCTCGAATTCGATCTCCCTATCAGGGAGCAACCCTGGCAAATCATCACGAAACATCTCTGGGAACTCCTGCACAGCAAAAATATCATGTATCCGAGTATCACCCTGTGACTGCGCATCCTCGACACTTGCCAAAAACCCTTGGCAACCCTTGCCCAACAACCGTGGAGTCTGACGAGAAAAGATAGCAGAAATCCTGGCAAGACCTTTACCTGCTTTAAATGTGTAGCTCTCCCCGCCTGGGGGCCGAAGATGAACCTCTCTGGTCCTGCAGTCAATCTTCGCATGATGTCTGAACAGCCAGTCCATTCCCAAGATCACCTCATAACCGCTCATATGGAGTATGACTAACTCGGCATATAACTGCTACTTCCCCACTGTTACCACATTGCCCCGCACCACCTGTTCCGAATACAAATGTTCTCCTAATGGCAAGGTCACATCGTAATGTCACTTGGCGGGACTGAACTCCAAGTTTGCCTTAACAACAAAACCCGTCGACATAAACGAGTGCGTAGCGCCCGTATCAATCAAGGTATAAGCTGCCACACCAGAAACAAAACTGTTATCTACAATCACTGATGGCTGGGCAGCATCATCTGGCTAGAAAAAGGCAAAGACCCTTGGTGTAACTCTGGCTGACGTCTTGCTCGCAGCTGGGCATCTGTTGGCAAAGTGTCCCACCTCATTGCAATTAAAGCAGCGGTTCTGACGCGGCTTCTGGCGCTCTCTAGACATGTGGCCCACCTCGCCACAGTTATAACACCGCATCGGGCCCACTCTACACTCGCCCAGGTGGCTCCTCTGACACTTTGGTCACACTGGAAACTGTCCTGACCCCTGCGGCCTCTTGGTGCTCCCCTGGCTGCTAGAACTATCACTAGGCCTCTTCAGGCCTTTCTGTATAGACACCCCCTCCCCGCTCGACTGTGGCAGTGACTCTCTGAATGATCTCTGAGGCTGCTCCTTAGGCACCTCTCTATAACTACGAAGCTTCGCCCTAGCCTCCGCAATGTCTAGAGCCTTCGCTACCACCTCCTCATATGCCATGCCTCGAGTCCCCGCAATCCGCATGCCCATATAAATATCCGGCTTTAGGCACTGCACAAACTGATGTACCTTATTCTCATCGAGTCTCACCAAATGCCCTACAAACCGCGACAAGGCCTCAAACTGTCGTACATACTCGGCCATAGTGCCGGTCTGCCTCAACTGCGCAAGCTCCACCATCTTCTGTGTCCTGACAGAATGACTGAAATACTTGCCGAAAAACACCGACCTGAACTCCTCCCAGGTCATGGTCTCCACATCTCTCGTGGCCACTACAGTATCCCACCAATGGCTCGCATCCTTGGCAAGATAGAATGCCGCACTGGAAACCTTGTCTTACTTCTCCACCTTTGCGAAACCCATCATTCTCTCCATGCTCCTTATCCACTCCTCAGCACTGAGAGGATCTGGAGATAACCTGTCAAAAGTCGGGATCTAAGTCTATGCAGCCTATCGCCCCCTCTGTCAGACGAACCTTGGGCGTTAGACTGTCCCTGGTCGTCCCTGCTCATAAATCTCTCCAGCTGTTGAGACTTACGGTGGACTAACTCGGTAAGCTGCCGGACGGTATCATCCATATCGCCCACAGCTCTAGGCGCCTCTCGTCGTGGTCGGCCTCTACCTATGCCTCTCGCCTCTCCTGATATTTCCTACCTTTAACATATACAAAACTTACATTAGTTTTATAATAACTTTAAATCTAAACACTTACAGTTGGTGGAGTGCTCCCGTGCAGCGGCTGGCGGTGTTAGGTAATCCTCTGAACGACGTCGACTCCGTGGCTCTGATACCATAACTGTAACGCCCCGAGAACCCACACGTTTTTGGTGCGCCACAATACGTCTACACACTATGACACACTGTAACTTGACACAACTCACTCAATTTAATACCACTTTATTTTTTCAAATTATATTTAAAAAAACATTTGTGAGTATAAAAATTTTTGACTCGATTCGAAAACAACTTGCGCCTCAAAAAGAGAACATGAAATCTTCAATATAAAAATACGCAGCGGAAAAGACATCAATTTAAAATAGTTTAAAATAAAACGACAAGACTCGAAATCCTAGGAAGGAGTCCAACACATACCTCAAACTACATAGATTCGGTGTCGCGCACCCACACCCTCACTTCGACGCCCCACGCGCACCCTCACGGTACTGTGCGTGCCAACTCAACATCACCACGTCACGCACATGCTCACAGTGCCGCGTGCCCCACGAACCCTGCCTCTGTACCGCACGTCCGCACGCACGCCTTCACCCGAAGCCGCGTGCCCCGCGCACCTGCGACAACACCGCACACCCACTCCCATCCACACTTCTCTAACACTCACTGTGCACATCCTGACCTATTCCATATCCTCTCGACTCCCAACCTCTCTCCCAAAATTTCGGTAGAGTAACGGCTAAAGACTGGCTATCCCAAAATTTAAACCCTGCATACAGTTTACCAGAAACTAACAATATTTATCTATCAACCATCTAGAGAATCTCCATAACAAAATCATCAAAGTTTAAAGACAACGAAAATCTATCGACTATAAATGAGGAAAGTCTACAGTATAGAGCAATACCAAGCTCCTACATGTAAAGCAAACGTGTACGCCACCGAAATCACACGTACTCCATAAACCCCTTTACAACCGACGCCTATACAACGCGTCTAATCAACTGTACATCGACACAGCAAAATAAAATACCCACAATAGCCAAGCCACCACCTACCGTCTCCACGAGTCGGTCGTCCTAACGAAATTCGCCGTCCGATGCCTCAATTGCATGCCGCCAACCATCCTATGCCTCAAGACTACGCTCTCGAGGTTCACCAGCAATATCGTCAGCACCTATACCATAGAGCACATAACATAAACCTAACGCTCAGTAAGTAGTACAATATGAAAGTAAAAGCCGACAATGCAATCCTATCACATGCAGTCTCTACACTCACACTCATGTTGTCACATTTGTGACGCGTAGTGTAGCCGCACCAGGATAAGGAGGAATTTAGCGCCACCCTACACCCTGACATGTCGCCACCGTCTCGGACTCTCCAGCAACGAGGCCCACAAGCTACACCATACGCATCACCCCACAGCAACCACATCAGGGTGAGGGTGTACCTCGTGCCACACTACACCCTGACAAGTTGCCTCCGTCCCAGCCTCCTCAGCACGGGGCCACAGTTGCCACACACACGTTCTGCGACAACCCAGCCGGCCCACTGTTCGAGCGGAAACCGCGACAAGTGTTGCACCGGCCCACACACTAGTAGGATCCACGGTACCACTGCCCATCATCTTCACCGTCAACACATACACGCCGCGTGGCAGCCCAGCTGGCCCACTCCTCGAGCAAAATTTGCGGTTGGTCACGTACCGGCCCACACACTAGTAGGATCCGCGGTACCACTGCCACGCGTCTCACCACTTTTACAAAATATGATCAAAACCATTTTCGTTCCCTTTTTAAAAATATGATGCATGTCAAACAATACGCACACACACCACAATCAATAACATAAATCCTAAAGTTCTACACTGTAGGCCCACTTGGGCAAAACACATGCATGTACTACTTACCTGGCGTCCTACGCTCACTCAACGCACAGCTTCGCCAAAAAATGCCTCAACCTAAAACGCAAACAATTCACTCATCAATCTTTACTTCAAAACTCATCAAACAATTTAAAATGACATTCCTTAACTAAATCCATGAAATTCCAGTTAAAACGGGTCACAAATGTGGTTCAGCTGAAAACCAGCCTAAAGTTTGGACGAGTATAATTTTTGCGTCCATCAACGGAATTGAACGATTCAAGTGGCTAGACGTCCCCTTAGGAACCTAGTTTAACATACTAAGACGGATTTTAAAACGGTAAGCCGCAGCTAGGTGGAAAAACCCCAAAACCGAATCTGCCCATTTTTATTAAATTTCACATTTTTGTTTTTCTTCAACCAAAACTCACTCAAATTTAGATTTACGCACCAACAACAGCCATGCCACTATCACACGTCGCAATTCTATGAAAAACGCTCACTAATTTGACTTGGACCAAAATTTGACATAAACTTCCGACGCGCATAATTTTTGCGTCGGATATCAGAATCGAACGATTTTAGTAGCCATACGTTCCTCTAACCACCTATTTTAACCCACTAAAACAGAATTTAAAACAATTAACAGTACCCCCGTCAAAGTCCCCAAAAACAGAACTGTTTTTATACAAAAAAAATATGAAATTCAACATTAACCCGATTTTCACCAATTTCTCCACCAATCAATCACATTAAAATCTATTAAATATGAACTAGCCATAATTGAAGGTTTCCAATTCAGAAAACTTGAATTTGAAAATCCCCGCCCCTCGGTTTATTTTTTTTTTCCAGCAACCAATGCTCCCCACCACAATCTTTTAACCTAACAATTCTCAACAATTCTCACCATCAATTGACCGAAAAGGAGAGTATCACGCACTCCTCACCTTGACCAATAGAACAAAAAAAGTAAGCAGGGGGGGCCTCCGAACTCTCGGCTCTGTGCTCTGCTGCCCACAGTCACGCGACACATACACACAGCATAAACCAACCTAAAACTCAGCCTAACATTCGGAAAGATTGAAGGAAGACGACCATCAACTTGGGCAAATAGAACCAGAGCAGGGGAGGAAGCATACCTTCAGTATTTAGCTCGGGAAACCGAACTCGTCCCCACCACAGTCCTCTCGGCTAACTGGCATTCGGTTTTCCTCTGTCGTCGGCGTCGACAGATCACCAGGTTCTCTCCCTCCCTCTCACGGCTTCTCGTGCTCTCTCTCTCGGGTCTCTCTTCTCTCGGCCGCGAGACAACATAGGGTGGAATGGCTTCCACCCGAAGCCATTCCATCTTATAAATAAATTATAATTATTAAAATTTTAATTTAATTACAATTTACCAAAACGTCCTCACGTGTTTTAATCGTCCGTAAATTCATTAATTTCGGATCCTCCCGACTTTAAAATTTCGAAAACCGCCACTAAATCTAGATTTCGAGTTTTATAACTTAATTTATCCGTTAAAATATTTTTCAAAACTCCAACCGAGATTAAATTAAAAATTTCGAAAATTAGATTTAAAAATCTGAAATTTTTCGGGTTATTACAAACAAACAAGGAAATATTGTATTATGGATTTTATTATATTAGTGTCAGCATTTCCAGCTACTCATTTAATTTATTGTCAAACTACAAATCTTGTATAATGTAACTCATACAAAATTATACCGATTAAATCAAAAAATAAAATAAAATGAAATAGCAGTCTACTAAATACAATGAATTAAGATAATAGATATATGATCATCATTATGATAAAATTAATTGTTCTTCATTTGACGAATATTATAAGAACAATATAATTTCATCTGATCTAGTCATAAGTAATCATATTATATAAAATGTAATTACTTTATGTCACTACATATATAGTTGGGATATGACTATATGTTCTCAACAAACTGAACTGTATTTATAATTTTATTAATTTGAAAATCATATACTTTAAATATAAGTCATGGAATAATGTGATTATTTCTTTTAAATTTAGTCCCACATATATCAACATATACATAAATTTAAAATTACACAAATAATCAATAGTTTTTCTTTGAACTTATATAGCATATCTTATAATACAGAGATAAAAATTAATCATAAAAATTATTTATTAATTACATGCAATAAAAAATATTCATAACATTTGCTTGTTAGGCACATTATACCCAACACTTCTATGATCCTATTTTTTTAGTGAGATGATTTTAAAATAAAAGATACCATTATGACCTATTTTAATGTAGTCGTTTATACATACAATAACGTTTTAAATAATGTCACATTGTTTGCTTGTGGAGCTTGTTTTTAATGATAAGAATGAGTTTTCTTAAAAAAAATGTTTAAAAATCATTTGTTAAATAATCATGTTATGATATGAAAAGTAAAAGAAATTTTATTAGTATAGTTTTTCCACTGAGTTAGTCACTGACTTCAAACGACCCTTTCTTTTTCCAAGCAAGGACATGAGCGGTTAGCTGTGGTTGTGTGAGACTTCCTTATCCCATGTTTTCTTTTATTTCTCGTTTGAATATTTATTAGTTTTCTAGTGATAACTTCTCTTTTATTTTGATTTGAATAATATTAACTTAACTGGACTTGAATATTTAGATTTTATTAAAATTTTGTTTAATTATCTAGTGTTATGTTTGTAATCACTATGTAAATTTTTGGAATTTGATAATGTGTTCAAATATTCTACTGTAAACTAAGTTTTGAGCTAGACGATCGGGTTTTTTTCAAAAATCGAGTTATCAAACTCGATGTTTTGTTAGGCGCGTCTCTGGGTCGTTTAATGTATCACTTAAAGTACCTTATGTCATGCAGTCAAAATCTATTGGATGGTCTGATTATTTGGTCCCCATGTAGGTGGTGACAAGTAAGAAGAAAAGAAATGGATAAAGAAGTAAAGAAGTGGAGCATAAAATAGGAAGTGATAAGAGCTACCACATTCTGTCTTCTGACCATTATGATCGATGACATTCTGAAGAATCAATTGCTCAGAGTCTCTTCTCTTTCAAAAGCTAGTCTTTCAACACTCAAGTGGAAGTGGACATGCAGACGAAGAATGAATTTCATATTCCTTTTTCGAATCTACACATTCTTTTGACACCATAACTAGCTAAACCTTCCACACGCACAGATAGATATACACAGAGAGAGAGAGAGAGAGAGAGAGAGAGAGAGAGAGAGAGAGAGAGGTAGTGGATAGAAACCAGTGGAGCTATCACATGGCATTTTACAGGGTAGTATAGTTGACCAGACTGTGGAAAAGAACAACAATTTTTAGGTTTGAATGCAACTTTTTGTAAAGCACGAGAAGAAGGAATCCATTTAGTCAAAAGAAACCCTCTCTCCCTCTCTCACCCCCTCTCTCTCTCCCTTCCCTTCTCTCTCTAACTTTCCCATGGTTCTGAAGTCAAACATGTTGAAGTTGTTCTTCACTTTTCCTTTCCCGAAAGTAAATAAAAATTAACTTTTGATGCAAATTTCTCTTCTTTACTTCTTTTAGTTTTAGCCAAACCCTCCTCTTATTTGCATTTACTTGTTCTTGTTGTTCCACGTCAAAATCCAAAGTTTTGGATCATGTATAAATATGAGAAGATTCTCTTACTCTTAAGATAACTTTTGGAGAGAGTTCTACCTCTTAAATCTATCATGGTATCAAAGCTAATAAAACTGTACGATGTGAAAACCAATTAAACACGCTACACGTAAAGAAAAGAAAACCTATCATACTAGACGTGTGGGTGGGTGTTATCCCACATCGACGTATCCAAAGTCTTGGATCCAAAGAAAACTCACTCCTTAAGCTATCTTTTGGAGAGAGTTCTACTCCTTACAATCTATTAGTTCTTCTCTTTTGCTTGCTTTTCATCTGGTACAAAACCTAGGATCAAATTGTTGTCATCAAGATACCTTCTTTTGTCATTTCTTTGATCGAATTTCAAACCTCCTCCACTCAACCAAAAGTTTATTTCATTTACCAAATGGATTTCCACTTCATATCAAGTGGGATTTTTTAACTTTTTTCTCAGTAAAAAAAAAATCTAAGATGAAGTTATGAGAGAGTAGAAATCTCTTGATTAAACGAGAGTTTTTTTGTTCAATATATTGACAATGAATATAATAATTTTGAAAGAAAGTCCTAAAAATAATAGATCAAAAACCCTTTAACATAAATTAACGTAGAGATTCATTATATAAATCTATTTTAGAAAATAAATTATGTAATAAAAATGTATCATTATTGAAAGAGTAAATATGGATAACAATTTAATATACAAACTGAAAAGGACATCATCTGTGTAATATGCTAGTCATTGTCATAATAGGGTACAAAACTAAAAAAAATATTCAAATTTATAAATATACAAAAGATATTCGATCTTAAGCTTTTGAAGTTATAGGAGTTGAAATAGAAAACAAAATACATGGTGCAATCTATCATGTATAACGTGACGCATCACTTTTGTCTCACCATAACTTCACTTGTTTTGTGTGTGTTGAAAATCAAATATGAAACGAAAAAAGAAAAGCACAAAAACAAGAACACTTGTATTTACATGGCAAATTATTTTAGAAAAAAATTACGGGCAGAGAAGAAATTTATTGTATCAAAAATCAAGTTACAATAGTGCCACTGAGTTTTTTAACTCAAGCGTCAATATATAAGAAAACTACAAAACTATAATATTGAAATATGAATCCGACTCAGTGTAACTGGAATTCGTGTCACAGTGAACTCTAACTATCTGCACCTTGACACGAATTCCACATGAGAGATCAAATGTAGGCTTTTCGACTTGACCCAAAGCGAATTTAGAACGTTTAACTTTGATAATCTCCATCTTCAAAGAAATTCAGTGCAAGGAAATAAAAATGCAAAACTCTAATGAAGTAATAAGAATAACTTCCTCTTCCACAAAGGTCCATGATTGGCCAACTCAAGAACTGATACCATTAAAGTTTAAGCCACAGTTAAATTTGAAAAACATGCGCGAGAAGAAATCACTTCTACTCTTCCATAGTATCACTGAACTAGTTGTCATAACAAACTGCATATGAACATGTTGAAGACTCTCCTAACACATTCAATGCATAACTTATTGAACTAGTTTTACTATATTGTCTCAGAGTTTTAACATTTCATTTGATTTTGTCTTTTACAATACCACTATGGCATGAAATTGAAATTGGTGACGATGTGATGATGATGACCTCACCCTAAACATTTGTAATAGACTGATACATCAGCTTTGATGCAGATTCAGATCCTAACTTGAAGTTCACCTGAAAACCTGATTTCTTCTAAGTCTTCTCAAACATTCTTTTGGAAGGTGAATCAACAAACTTCGTAGCCTTATCACAAATAACTATAGAACTCTGCAACACATACAAATTTGAAGACTTTTGTGTCCCTTTAACATCACAAGAGCAACCCTATTGATTTTCATAACTCTACCTACAACGTTGTACTTTCGAATCCAGAGTACTCAATAAAATCAAATTTTTATTCAATTCGAGAACATGTTGCACATTATCCAGTATTCTCACAATTCTACCAAATATTCTGATTCTGATGGTACCAATACCACCTACTTTACAAAGTGTTACTACCCATTAACACGATAGCTTCTGAAATGGTCTCATTTGTTAAAAACCAAATTCGTCATAACTCATATTAAACGAATAAGTCGTATCCAAAATCTAAATTTTATTTAGCTTTGAGTTTTCCTCTGACACAACTAGAAGATCTCCATCGCTATTATCTTCTTCTTCTACGACAACAGCTTCACCAAGTGTCATTAGTTATTTTCCCTTCTCAATAGCTTTCTTAACATTCTGCAATTTCCGACACTCAGAACTATGATCATCATCACTGTCTTTATTATTTGATTCTCTTGTTCTACTCTAAAAGACGAGTCCCTCTATGCAAGATCGGATCTGACAACAATCTGCTTTATCTTCTCGTTTGATAACAATACACTATAAACTTCTTCCAAAATTAATATATGTACTATGCTTTTACACATTTTTTTTCAACATGGTTGGCATTTTATTTCATCGGTCACTCGTATTTATCAGAGTTATTGAACTTATAAATGAAGCAGCACGATATCGTGTATTCCAGTCAAAATCTTTAGATTGCCGATGAGGAATCATCTTTCTTGACCCCCTCCTCCCTTAGTATAAATAGCTATACCCTCTCCCAATTTTCTTATCAAGCTCCCTTTCAGTATTTTTCAATAAAATAATAGAGCGTCACGGATGGAATATAGAGTTGAGTCATCTGAAGCTTTAAGGTTCTCTCTCTCTCTCTCTCTCTCTCTCTCTCTCTCTCTCTCTCTCCTCTCTCTCTCTCTCTTCTGTAGTTTAGCCTAATGTGCATTAAGTTTTATGAAGAGTGATTCTGAAAGCACAGGAACAAGTGTGCAGCATGCTTCAGGCAATTCAACAAAATGGAACACCTTGTGGAGCATATGAGAATCTCATATCACTCGGTTCATGAACCCTCATGCGGCGTTTGTCATAAACATTGTAGATCTTTTGAGTCTCTTAGAGAACATCTCATTGGTAAGAAATTTTTTTAACAAGAATCGAAACAAATAAATGGTTTTTTAAGCTATGTTGAATGTTTTCATGTTCTCGCAGGTCCACTGCCAAAACAAGAATGCAAAAACATATTCAGTGTACGAGGTTGCAAGTTCTGCTTATCCATTCTTGATAGCCCTTATGCTTTAAGGGTTCACCAAGATAGGTGTCAACTCTCTGGTGTAAACGCTGTAATAATAACCAACAAACTAATACTCGATAATTTCATGCGGAGAAGTTGATTACCCATAACCAGCAGTAAACATAGGCAATGTTTTCTCTCATTTTAGGGCCTGCTTGCTCGATTGGCGAACCTTGGTTTTCGAGATAACTTGGGTATGGAGGATGGGAGAACAAAAGGGCCAGACGTCGTGGCATTGGCATGCAAAATGGTTGGTGGCGGCAGTGATTCCTCCATTGATATCTGTGCTAGAGTCTGTCTCATTGATGAAAATGAAACAATACTCTTCCAATCTTATGTGAAACCAATCATCCCTATCACTAACTATAGGTAATAAACTATAACATACGCGCACACAACGCATGCATCAAAGAATTTAGTCAATTCCTAACATATTATTATAAATGTTTGCAAGGTATGAATCAACGGGGATTCGTCCGGAGCATTTGAGGGATGCCATGGGACTGAGGCAAGTGCAGAAGAAAGTTCAAGACTTTCTCTGCAATGGGGAACCCATGTGGAAGATTCGACCCAGGAGTGGAAAAGCAAGGATTCTAGTGGGTCACGGTTTGGATCATGATCTTGATGGTTTGCAAATAGAATATCCATCCCTAATGATCAGGTTAAACTAATCATCTTCTACAACCAAAAACTTTTTTATTTAAACTTCATCTGAACTGATTCTTTATTTCCACTCAGAGATACTGCAAAATATCCTCCATTAATGAAAACAAGCAAGCTCAGTAATTCGCTCAAGTACTTGACTCAAGCATATCTAGGGTAAGCGTTTTTTAAAAGTTAGTAATAACAATGTGCCTCATGTTTGGTTGATCTTAAAACCCTCTATTTCTCCCTATACCATGATTAAGGTATGATATTCAGAATGGAATACAAGAACCGTACGAGGATTGTGTCGCAGCCATGAGACTTTACATGAGAATGAGGAGCCAAGCTCACAAGACAGAGAACCACCCATTTCCATCTGACCAACAAAGCAGGAATAATTTTGCAGTATCAAGACAGAATGAGCTCGAGAAGATGACTCCTGAACAGATGCTCGATATTTCAAGGTCTGATTATTACTGTTGGTGCTTGGATTTGAAGGGTTAAAAAAAGCTTTCTGTTGCTACCACTTCCTATGCTACTCCGATTGTTTGGGTTTGGGTTTTGGGTTTGGATTTCAATCCAATTCTAGTGTTATGTGATTCTTCTCTTTAAATAACTTGTTAGTGCTTTTCATTTCTCTTTGAAATGCATTCCATTAGTACTACTATCACATGTGTTCTTTCTTCTAAAAAATTTTGAATTATGAAAATGGATTATATTAGCCGGCCTATAATTAAAAATTAACTTAAACTCAAAAACTTAAAAGATTGTTGGAAATTAATCATGATATCATAATATGAAATATCAAGTTTGAATTCTTTCATATTGTAAAATAATAAATTAACTTACACATATTTAACTCCTTGAATTTTTTAAACACCTCACGCTCGAGCCCAAGACAATAAACAAATTTAACTCTATGGTAATAGAATTTGTTTACTAAACGTGAAAGAATTTTCAAATGTGAACCGTCACCCATGGCTCACTCGGTGAGTGACAACTCTTTTCCATCTTCCTCTCTTCTCTCTAGACCACCCACATAGATTGTTCACGATATAGCTTAATATGCTCACAATTATCATTTAATTTGCTCACAATCCTAATTCTAATTCGGTGTGTTAAATGTTCAAATATATTCAAAGAGCTAATTGTCAATAACCAAAGTTGAAGGATGTAAATGTTGGTTCGCAATTTCGGTGAGGCTTGGTTTATTTAGACGGTTTTCCTCATACTTTTAGGAGTTGTATTACTATGTTATAAATAAATAGATGTTGCGAAAAATACTACGAATGCAAGTGAACGTGCCACAAAAGTATTAAAATACGTAAGCACGAGTAGATCTCATGAGGACTAGTTTTGCAAGTTATTAAACAAAATTAATTTCAATTTAATTTGAATAATAAGAGTTTAATTTTTAATTAAAATAAAGCAGCAAAACAATTTAATTAAATAACAGAAAATTAAATTAATTTGTAGAAAATAATATGAGAGAAACTTAAGGTTTACGAGTTCACTTAAATTAATCATGTTTAGTATTCCTAATCCAATTCATAAATTTTTATTCCTATGTGTTAATGACAATTTCACGAATATATTTATCAGTCTTTCCCAATTACTGATGAACTTATTCAATTAACGAATTTTTACCTCCCGGTCTCAATCCCTAAAAATTATCTAAATACTTTACGAATAAGAAATTATAACATCATATGAACGCATTATCTATCCCTAGTCTAATATCTTTTTCATGGTAAATTAACCAATGCATGAGTATTTATCTCCTCTCAGTCTCAAAATAACTCTACGAATATGCTATTATTGATCGGACAATAGCAAACATTAAGAACATAATAAATTACTCGACACAATATCATAATAGAAAATTAAGAAAGTAAATTAAAAGAAAAACTAAACGATCATAATCCGGTTACATCGTAGCCCTAGAAAATAAAATTAGTTCATGCTAGAGTAAAGAAAGACAACGAGAATAATAAAGATAATCATAATTCAGAAGAGAAAGACAAAGAAAAACTATGCTGAAATTCAGTTCTTGAAGATCTTGCTTTGTTCCGGTTTCTGTTTCTCCAGTCTCTAAACTCTCTCATCTCTCTGAATGATGAATGATGCCTTTAACCTTGATTTTATAGCTCAATCGTGAATTAGGTCTTGAAGTCCACAATCTGACGGTTGAGATTGATTTGTCATTAAAATCTCATAAAAACCTAATTTTAACTCGTCGATAGTTGATCGATCATCGCTCAATAGCCGATCGATCGACACAACTTTTACCTTTTTCTTCACCTTCAGCGACGTCTTGGCCGATCGATCGCCTGCTGTGTGGCTGATCGATCAGCAGTCTTTTTGCTTCTCTATTCTTTTTGCTTCAATGGCCAATCAATCACTCCTTCTTGGTTGATCGATCGGCAAGTGCTTTAGTTTCTCTCTCACTTTTCTTCCTTTTCACCTTGTTTTTGTATTCAATTCTTTTTGTTTAAGTACTGACCTGTTAATATTCACTTTACCGGCGCACTTACACCAAAAACATCAAATTCTCACAAACACTTAAGAAATACTTATCAAATCAAGTATAAACGAGTACAATTAAGTATGTAGAATACACACCTATCAATAGATCAATGAGTTGAAGGTTAATTAATTAGAACTAAAAATAAAGAGTGAGTCAGAGAGAAAACAGAGAGCAAGTTAGCTCAGAAAAAAAAAAAAAATTTCTCATATTCACGAGTAATGCTTTGTTTGATGTTATAGGATTACATAAACACTTGTTTTTTTTACTCTTTGATAAATTCGTTGTAGGAGTCTTATGCAATAGATGTAGAACGATTTTGTGTGAATCACGTAAATTTATATTCTTGATTTATTTTCAATCAAGTAAATCAAATTTGTTTATTTAATTTTTAATCATTTACAACAAGTCAAAAAAATTAGAAGTAAAAAATATTACTTCAAATTACAATATAATGTAAAAAAAATAAGATATAGTCTTCAACATCTAAATTTTTAAAATTTTCAAGTACTTTGTTTTCTTGTTGTTGATCTTTTATCTTGGTGTCGATTCAATATTTGATGCTAATGTCTGTTTCCATGGTTTCAAGTGCAAATCATCCTTTCATTCATTGTACATGTGAGTTATGCTTCATAATTTAAAGGCATGTTAGAAGAATGTGTTGATTTGGGGTATGGTTAGAGTGAATATTAAGTGATGATTGGGGGCACAATGGCAATTTGGCTAGAGTGAATATTAAGTGCTTGTTATCGAGTTTAATGTCAGTTGTTGACAAGGAGAGAAATTAGAAAGGGGTTTTTCTTTCTGGTGCAAAGAGCGATTAGGGTTTCACTGTTTTCTAGTTCTGGTTTTTCGATTTGATGAAGGTAAAGTTCTTAGGCTTGGTTTTACATTTTAGAGATTTGCTTTTCATGCTGCTTTAGCTATACTTCTTTGATCTTGACTAATAAGAGAAGCTGGACAATGTTGGATCCGTGAATGTAGGATAAATTTTGAACCACGTTAAATATTGTGTTTGATCTTTCTTTATTTCTTTGCTTTGTAGTGTATATTGTAACACCCGGAATTTTTCCGCTTAAACTATTTTCAAATTTACGTATTTGTAATTGGTGGAGTTTTGGTCAAAACTGATAGCGGAGAATTTTTACCACTAAGTAAAAGATTATTTTGAAGCTAATGGAAGAGAGAAAAATTTAAAAATCCAACCAGAATAGGACTGTATAATAGATTTATGAAAAAGTTATGGGTTAATGGTGAAATAGTAATTAGTATTATTATTATTATTATTAATAAAAAAATGAAAACAAAACACCTCAATAGTGTTTTCTCCCTAGCGCAGCTCCTCCCCTGTTTTTCTTTCCCCTCCCCCGTGTAGAAGCTCGGCGATCCTCCTTCCAGCCACAGTTCTTCTCCGATTTTCCATCAATCTTCCAATTTACGATAAGTTTTAGTTAATTCTCAGTAGATAGTTAGTGCTCTAGTGATTTTGAGCTGTAAAAAGTGAAGTAGAGTGATTAGGGGGTAGTTTTAGTAAACCCTAAGAGGAAAATAAGAAATTGGAGGTTTAAGTCGATTTGTATTCGTGTATTGGTATTTAAGCTAGGAGTAGGAATATATTTTGAGATTTCTGAAGAAGATTGAGCGTCTGGATAGTCGAGGGCTCGAATTTTTGGAATGGTTTACACTCGGCCACGTCCGGCCCAACTGTAGGTGTTGAATTAGGGAATGGATAAGACTGTTAGAAGATAGACGTCATGAGGAATCAGTAACATTTCAAATCGTCCAAATCAGATGAGTATTGTGATCGCTATGAATTTTGAAGGTTAGTCAGAAATTGAGTTAGGATTTCGGTTTAGGCCAAGTGGAAGGTTTAGTTGTTGTTTCCTTTAGAGTTTTATAAATTTAATGGAAAGTAGAGCTAATAGATGTGTGGTTTTATAGGTTTTCCCAGTTAGCGTACGAAGTTACGAAGTGCGAGAAATTTCTAGGACGCCAGGTAAGTAATATAGTAGAAGTTTTGCCTTCAGGTCTACATCACAATTCAGTAGAATGCATTGCACGTTTATTTTATGTTATGCTTTCATGGTTGTGCATTATTGTTTTAAAGTAGGAGAACGAGACGAAAATAAATTTCCATGTATTTATGAGACGAAAACAGTAGGATGTGAGTAATGAAGAACGACATGAGAAGATACGTAAGAAGATAAAAAAGGTGGAGTTGAATGGTCTTGTCCCTAAAGGTGGACCGCGTGGTATATCACTCTTCCTACGCTTTACGTGGTGGCCTTGTCCCCAGAGGTGGACTGCGAGCTGTGTTACTTTACTAGATTGAGGTTGGCCTTATCCCCAAAGGTGGACCGCGAGTTGTGTCACCTTGATCTAACACGTAAAGAAGAACCCAGTAGTAAGAAGATAAAGAAGATGTAAGAAAGAGACGAAAATAAAAGTAGAGACGAAACTGTAGAAACTGCATACGTTAGGATGTATTTGTTTTCAGTGTTTAAGTTTTATACATTACTTACTTAACATTAGGCTAATAGTTGAGTTCTGTGATGTAGGTGACGACGACTTAGTTGGTAAGTACCACGAGCATGCACAGGACTAGAAGGCGATTGGAGGAGTACGCATGTGTACGATCTGGTCGGCTGTCAGGGCGTTTTGACTATGGTAGGTGTCACACGCCTATTTTTTTCGCTTAGGCTTGTGCGGCGCCGAGTCCTTGACTAGGCCAGCCTCCACCT
>CM039525.1:13158356-13442909 GCA_022433055.1 Begonia peltatifolia | reverse complement strand
GGCCCTTGGCCCGTGCCTTCATGCTTCACGAGAAAGGGGGTGTGACAGTAGGCATAGGTATGGATTTTGGGAGTGTAATTATGAGGGTTTTAAGTTGTTTTGAGCTGAATGAGTGTATAGACAGATTTCAAAATTGAGTAGTTATTTTCCTAATGTAAATAATGATTTGAGTTGGTGGAAAAGTGTGTGTTGTATTATTATTAGCATTGAGCTAAAGTTCGATCGATTTTGTGAAGTTTTTAAGTTTTTTAAACAGAGTTCTGGGGAGGAAGTGTCGACCGATAAGCTTAGTGGTCGACTAGACCTTGCAAGTGTCGACCGCGAGGGTCGACCTGCGCGGGCAGAGCCGAATTAATTGTCGACCTATGGTTGTAGGTGTCGACCGGTAGTGTAAAAATGGCAGCAGTGTCGACCGCGAGGGTCAACCTGCGAGGACAGAGAGGATCAAGGTGTCGACCTGTGAAAGCAGGTGTCGACCACTCTCTGAGATGAACTTAGAAGTGTCGACCGGTGTTCTCAGTGTCGACCGACAAAAAGACCCGAGAGAAACGTAGTTGCAATCGGCGTTTGCCAGTGTCGACTGATAAATCCGAGACAACCCAAGTGTCGACCGATGCTTACAGTTGTCGACCGGTGTCTCTGTTTTATGTTTTAAAAAGTGAAGTTTATTCAAACTAATTTTAATCGAGTTTTCCGCTGCGATGCTGTTTAAAATATTTTCATAAATGTTGTTTTTAGTCGAGGAACAAAAGTTTTAAATTTTATTCTAATTTTCCGAGTGTAGGGAATGAGTAGTAGAAGTGTGCGAACCGGGAATCGTGTAGGGTATCCGGGGCGTGACAGTGATGGTATCAGAGCAGTGAACGAACCAGAAACGAGTAGCTTTTCAGGGCGTTATATATATGTTGTGTTCATCTCCGCTCACCATTACAATTGGTAAGGTGAGTGTGGATAGAACACGCGACCTTCAGATACGGGTTGTCTGTTCTTGAGGGACTTGAGTTCTATGGTTTCAAGAAAGGATTTATTCAAGGTCTTTGGTTCTCTAGTTAAAGATATGATTAAAGATTCTAAATGGCTAAGTTTGAGGTGGACAAGTTCACCGGTGACAATGATTTTAGCATATGGAAGATTAAAACGAAGGCTCTACTTGTACATCAGGATTTGGCTCAGGCCATGGAGAAATTGAAATTTAGCGCAAACAATAAGGCAAAGGAAATTGAAGCTAAGGCACACAGTGCAATTTTATTTAGGCTTGGTAATGAGGTCCTTAGAGAAATAAACGAGGAAGCATATGCCTTTGTTGTTTAGATGAAATTGGAAGCATTGTACATGAAGAGATCTCAAACATATTGTATTTGAAGAAAAAAATTGTATACATTGGCTATGGACAACAATAAGGAGATGATAAGGCATTTTCACGACTTTAACAAGATAATCTTAGATTTAAACAATATAGGGTTCAAGATTGTCGAGGAAGATCATACCATTATCGTGCCTAGCTCCTTACCGAGGGTGTACAAACACTTTGTAGATACAATGTTGTAAGGGAAGGAAGCGCTTATGATGACTGAGGTAAAGGCAGCCTTAAATTTAAAGGAGCTTCCGAAACGGTCTATTGGAAAGGACGGTTTTGAAGGTGAAGGTCTTACCATTAGGGGAAGGTACCTCGAGCTGAAAATCAATAACAAATATGAAGGCGTCCAGCTGAAGAAAATGAGCTTCGAGATAGAGATCAACAAGTTGAAAATGTTGAGGAAATGAGTGATGAGGAATTGAGTGATAAGGCTGATGTTGACTACCAATTGACAAAGGATCGGTCTACGAGAGTTATAAAGCCCACACAAAGGCTTGCATATGCTGATATAATAATATATGTTCTTCTCATTGTATCGGACATTGAGAATTCAGATTCTACCTTGTTTTCGGATGCTATGTTAAGGAATGATAAGTGTCACGATCAGAAGGCAGATTGGAGCAGAAACGCTGGATCAAGCAAACCGATTCTTGAGAAAGGATCTGATCACCCAATCCAATGTTATATTTGACTGCATAAGTCTTTAAGGTAATTACAATCAAGCCCATATAAATAGATCTCAAACAGATAATATAAGAAAGATAAATACTTAAACAACATTAACTCGTGCATGAAAGTAATGTAAATTAAATTCATAAGTTATGGTTACATACCCAAATCAAATACTAAAATATTATCAAGGAAATACAAATAAAGTTTAATAGAAAATAAACAGCTCGCATCCTCTCTCAAATCTCTACAAAAGCTAATCAATATTCTCTTCACATGGATAGGGAAAAGATCGTTAGGATGAGTGACTTACTCAATAAAAACTTTATACCTACTACACCTTATTTTAAAAATGAGATTTCTATCTTTATTTAAAACCATGATTAAGCTTCAAACTTTGCATGAGTTATAAAACAATTAAGGAAAACCTCTTTCCTTCTTTTTAACAAAATTGGCTCCACGATCCCTCAACGAGATAGTCATAAAACCTGATGCGTACATAGGTGGCTATACAACGAAAATATCCTCATTATTTTCCTCAAAAAATATTCAAAGTGAAAATGGAATGTCACACAAAGAAGCACTTCGAGACACTATCGTAAAAAGACGGTGATTTGAAAATCAATTAATGTCTCATTAGGCCGAAAAAAACCATGATGGTGATCTAATGATCCAACCCATCACCCGAATGGCCGGCGACTGACAGTCTGCCGTGACACCAACATGAACTATAAACACACTGATCAAATTTAGGGATTCCAAACCCAATGAGCACGTCATCACACCCTACTACCAGTTTTCCGTACATGCATACAATAGCGCCCTCATGCAAAAGAAGGTGTAATGGGATTTTCTCATGACACTTCGACGCCAAGACTGTTTAAAGTATCAAGATGATTTGTAATAACTCAGAAAATTTCAAATTTTAAATCTAATTTTTGAAATTTTTAATTTAATCTCGGTTAGGGTTTCGAGAAAATATTTTAACGGATACTTTAAGTTATAAAACTCGTAGTCTACTTTTGTGATTGTTTTCAAATTTTTAAAATCGGTAGAACGAGAATTTAACGAAGTTACGGACAATAAAAATACGTGAGAGTGTTTTGATAATTTAATTAATTAAATTTAAAAAAAATTAATAATAATAATATGACAGCCGAATGGCTTCGGGAGGAAGGCATTCTACTGCTACTTATTGACGCCCGAGAGGTGTGAAGCCCGACCGAGGGAAAGAAAACTCCGAGCTTCGATTGGCGGCCGACAAGGGTGAGCGTGAAAGGAAGGCTGCAAGCGAGTGCTACTACTCCGACAAACAGAAGGCATTCGGTTTCAGCGGCTCGAGCTCCCGAAGACAGAGAGCTCGAGTGCTTTCTGCCGACGGCCGCGAGAGAGTGGGTTCCGCCCAACTTTGCCACCAGCGATTTTGGCGCCTTACTGGAGTCCTTCTTCTTCTCCCGCCGGTGTGCAGAACGACATCGCTCGGAAAGTCTCTCTCTTTCTCCCTCTGCTGTCCTGTCCTGTTTTGACCGAGCTTGATGGTCGGCTTCCTTTCATTTTGTGGACTTGGCCGAAGTGTTGAGTGAATGTAGGACTGTGAATGCTGGTGTTAGTGAGGGGGGCAGTGGATGCTCGGTGGGAGGGAGAATGACCGAGAAGAAGGGGGGGGATTGAGCAAAATTTGGGCTGGTGCTCGAATCTCTGATTTTTGAGTGGATTATGCATGAATGAGTGGAATGTGGCTGACTGCATATAGAAATTATGGAATTTGAACTGAAATCAAAATCGGATTGTTGTTTTGTGTAAGAGCAGATTATGTTTTTCTGTAAGAGTTATGCGCATCTAAACTTTAGGTTGGTTTTCGGCCGAACCAAATTAGTAACCTGTTTTAGCTGGAATTTCATGGGTTTAGTTAAGAGATGTTATTTTTAGCTATTTGATGAATTTTGAAGCAAGATTAATGAGTGATTGTTTGTGTTTTAGGTTGAGGCATTTTTGGCAAATCTGTGCGTCGAGTGAGCGTAGGACGCCAGATAAGTAGTGCATGCATGTGTTTTGCCCAAGTGGGCTTACACTATAGAACTTTAAGATTTATGTTATTGATTGTGGTGTGCGTGCGTATTGTTTGACATGCATCATATTTTAAAAAGGGAACGAAAATGGTTTTGAACATATTTTGTGTAAGTGGTGAGTCGCGTGGCGGTGGTACCGCGGATCCTGCTAGTGTGTGGGCCGGTACGTAACCAACCGCGAATTTCGTTTGAGTAGTGGGCTGGTTGGGCTGTCACGCGGCGTGTATGTGTTGACGGTGAGAATGATAGGCAGTGGTACTGCGGATTCTACTAGTGTGTGGGTCGGTGCAACACCAGTTGCAGATTCCGCTTTAACAGTGGGCCGGCTGGGTTGTCGCGGAACGTGTGTGTGGCAACTGTGGCCCCGTGCTGGGGAGGCTGGGACGGGGGCGACGTGTCAGGGTGTAGTGTAGCGCGAGGTACACCCTCACCCTGATGTGGTTGCTCTGTGGTGATGTGTGTGTGTAGCTTGTGGGCCTCGTTGCTGGGGAGTCCGGGACGTTGACGACGTGTCAGGGTGTAGGGTGGCGTTAGGTTCCTCCGTACCCTGGTGCGGCTACACTACGAGTCAGAGATGTGACAACATGAGTGTGAGTGTAGAGACTGCATGTGATAGGATTGCATTGACGGCTTTTACTTTCATATCGCATTACTTACTGAGCGTTAAGCTTATGTTGTGTGTTCTATGGTGTAGGTGCTGACGATATTCTGGTGAGCCTCAAGAGCCTAGTCCTGAGGTATAGGACGGTTAGCGGCGTGCGACCGGGGCACCGGATGACGGATTTTGTTAGGGCAACCCGACCCGTGGAGATGGTAGGTGGTGGCCTGGTTGTTTGCGGGTATTTTTCTTTTGTGGTGATTATGTACAGTCGATGAGATGAGTTGTATATGCGTCAGTGTATAGGTGTATATGGAGTGCGTGTGATTTTGGCGACGTACGCATATATTTTACACGTAGGTGCTTGGAATTTGCTCTACACTGTGAATTTTCTTCGTTTGAAATTGATGGATTTTCGTTGTCTTCATTCTCTGATTGTGTTATGGTGATTTCTCTGGATGATGGATAGATAAATATTATTAGTTTTTGTGAACTGTGTGCAGGGTTTTAAATTTTTGGGATAACTAGTTTTTAGGCGTTACTCTGCCGAAATTTCGAGAGAAGGGTTGGGAGTCGAGAGGATATGAAATAGGTTAAGGTGTGTACAGTGAATGCTAGAGAAGTGTAGATGAGCGTGGAAGTGCGGCGTGATCGCAGGTGCACGGGGCACGCGGCCCTGTGGGTACTCACGGGCCGTGCGGCGCCAGGTGGGGGCGTGCACGCGGACGTGCTGTACAGCGGTATGGTGCATGGGGCACGCGGCCTTGTGAGCGTGCGCGAGACACAATGACATTGAGTTGGCACGTGCGGCACTGCGAGGGTGCGCGCGGGGTGTCGAAGTGGGGACGTGAGTGCGTGGTACCGGATTGTATAATTCGAGGGGTGCGTTGGATTCTTTCCTAGGATTTTAAGTCTTACCGTTTTATCTTAAACTGTTTTAAATGGTTTTCTTTTCCGCTGCGTAGTTTTTATATTGAGGACTTCGTGTTCCCTCTTCGGTACGCGAGTTGTTTTCGAATTGAGTCAAAAATTTTTCATACTCACAAATATTTTTTTGAAGATGATTTGAAAACGAAAGTGGTATTAAATTGAGTGAGTTATGTCAAGTGTTAATGTGTCGTAGTGTGTAGATGCACTGTAGCGCACCGGGAACGTGAGTTTTCTCGGGGTGTTACACCGTTATAGTGCCGAGTCAAGCAAGGGGCTGGAGAGTCAGCTTGCTTATTTAACACTTTTAATTCAGTTTTCATTTTGAAAGTAATAAGTAATTGCTAGTAGATCATACTAAAGTAAGACATAGTTAAAGACATTGACTTTAGAAAATCAACATCAAGGTGTTTGATTATGTTTGGAACATAAGGATAGTCTTAATTAGAAACTCAGTGCATTGTCTACAACAGAAGTTGATAGTGCAACTACAAAAGATTATAAAGAAATTTTATAATGCAAAATTTCTTTCAAAATTAGGTTAGAAATAAGAAAAATACACGTGGTAACCGCTGAATTTCAAAAATTTAAGTCACAAACCTTTAAAGTTTCTTTTAATGTGAATGGTTACCACTTTTGGTGGTTACAAGTGATATGCTTCCGACGAATGGACTCATTTCCATTCAAAAGGTGTTCATTTCCATTTCAACCTATTTTTTTCAATGGAGTAGAGAGCTTGGGTGCCGCTTGTTAGAGCCAAAAAGTGGAATTTCTAAGTAATTATGAGAGATTGCCATGGGTGAGTTTATTTTATTTATCATATTGTTGTTATTTGGAAGGTTACAAATTGTTAGTTAGTTATTTGATTCAATTTCAACATTATACAAAATGTGCCCAAGTTTGCAATCTAGACAAGTTGATTTTCAATGTTTCCCTTAATTATAGATGAAGGTAAGTCGCAACTTTAACCCAATTTTTTTGATATCTTGATTGAGATTTGAAATTTGATGTAAAAGTTTGGATTTTTGAATAATCGACTGGTCCAACCGATCAATCTAGTTTTAAGTTTGGTCAACTAGACATGTAAATTGTCTCCTGGTGTGGTCAACTGAATTCTATCAACCAGGTATGTTTTAGGTTGAACTTTTGTGGATCCAATTAGATTCAATAATCTTTTGACGATTTTGATGTTCAACTAGAACCCAAGTTTTGTTATTCCCCAAAGAATCGATTTCTTCTTGCATGACAATGTACCATTTATCCTTATTGTAAAATTTGGCATTTTTGTAAGAAATTTAATTTTCATTTTTTGGAAGAGTAAGCAAATTTGAATAGATGTCACGTTTTGTCATTTTAGCCACGTTGAAATTTTTAGAGTTTTGGTCAATTCGATAATTAGGTAAATTATAGTGTTGTTAATTTGAAGAAAATTAAGACCGAGTAATTGAGATTTTACCTTGGATTAATATTTGGAATTCAATGGTGTTGCATTTTATATGTTAATGGATTAAATGGAAGAGTAAGCAAATTTATTAAAGAGAGGGGTAAAATGGTAAATAAGAGAAAGTTGATAAAAAAAGAGTTTGGGAATCCTAATTTCCCATTTTCCCTTCTGTAGCCGTTGAAAAGAAAAAGAGGGAAAGAGAGAGAGGCACAAGGTGGGTGGGTGAAATGCTAACTTTTGAGGACACAGAGACGTTGGCCAGATCTCCACTTGCGACCTTCGTGAAGGGACTTCGAGGGGAAGTCGAGTTCTGCCATTTGTTTGTGGATTTAAAGTTTAAGTTTATTTGAGGTTTGGATTTGAGCAAATGAGCTCAAATTCCTAGTTGTTTTATGGATAGTTTGAGAGTATATTGGTGTATGTAAAGTCATTGCAGGATAAATGGTCGAATTGGAGCAAAAATTGACGAAAAAAGGGCACAATTTTTGTGACGTTTCGTCTCTAGAAACATCACCCCCTGTAGACTGCTAGTGAAGCCTCGACGACCGCATGAGGAATAGACTTGACTCATGGAATTCAAGGACAACAAAAGACCAGTCTAACTGGCTATCGAGGACAACAACAAACTAGTCTAGTAGACTGTGAATTGATCTGGTCGACTGCGGATCGTTCAAGATGGCCACATACCAACCCAGTTGACTGCAAGCCAGTCTGGTCAATATTGGTTATCTTTGTAGATAAGAGAGATTTCATGACATTGGTATTCTTTGTAGGCTCGGACGAGTTTGCTTAATTTGAGTTAGTACCTGAGGCTGCTACTCTTATAAGGAAGAGAAATAGTCATCGTCGAGGTAGAAATTTTATATTTTCTGCATTGCAGAGCATGTTTTCGAAAAACAGTATTCTGGTGGGTTGCTACTTATAAAAGTTTGACGAGACCTAGTCACAAGCACGTTGGTTCTATACGTATCGCATGATTTTCTCACGTTTAATTTCAACATAACATGATTTGAGTTTTGCTGTGATATATTGAGAGGATGAATCATGTAACACCCCGAGAACCCACACGTTCCCGGTGCACTACAGTACATCCACACACTATGACACAATAAAACTTGACACAACTCACTCAATTTAATACCACTTTTGTTTTCAAATCATCTTCAAAAGAACATTTGTGAGTATGAAAAATTTTCGACTCGATTCGAAAACATCCCGGGCCCCGAAGAGGGAACACGAAATCCTCAATATAAAAATATGCAGAGGAAAAGAAAACAGTTGAAAATAGTTTTAAAATAAACCGACAAGACTCGAAATCCTAAGAAAGAGTCCAATGCACCCTCGAACTACATAAATCTAGTGTCGTGCACCCACATCCTCCCTTTCGACACCCCGCGCGCACCCACACAGTGCTGCGCGTGCAAACTCAACATTACCACGTCACGCGCATGATCACAACGCTGCGTGCCCCATGCACTCTACCTCCGTACTATACGTCCGTATGCACACCAGCACCCGACGCCGCACGATCCGTGCGCACCCGCAAGACCGCGTGCCCTTCGCACCTGCGACCACGCCGCACTCCCGCACCCATCCATACTTCTCTAGTACCTCACTGTACACACCTCTACCTATTCCATATCCTCTCGACTCCCAACCCTTCTCCCGAAATTTTGGCAAAATAACGCCTAAAAACTAGTTATCCCAAAAATAAAACCCTACACACAGTTCACCAGAAAATTAGAAATATCTATCTATCAATCATCCAGAGAAAACTCCATAACCAAATGAAAGTTTAAAGACAACAAATCCATCAACTACGAATAAAGAAACTCCACAGTACAGAGCATTACCAAGCTTCTACATGTAAAGTACACGCGTATGTCACCAGAAACACACGCACTCCATAATCCTTATACAACTGAAGCCTATAAAACGCGTCTAATCAATTGTACATCGACACAGCAAAATAAAATACCCGCAATAGCCAAGCCACCACCTACCGTCTCCACGGGTCGGGTCGCCCTAATAAAATCTGCCATCCGGTGCCCCGGTCGCACGCCGTTAACCATCCTATACCTCAGGACTACGCTCTCGAGGCTCACCAGAATATCGTCAGCACCTACATCATAGAACACACAACATGATCTTAACGCTTAGTAAGTAATGCGGTATGAAAGTAAAAGCCGACAATGCAATCCTATCACATGCAGTCTCTACACTTACACTCATGTTGTCACATCTGTGACGCATAGTGTAGCCGCACCAGGGTAAGAAGGAACCTCACGCCACCCTACACCCTGACACGTCGCCACCGTCCCGGACTCCCCAGCAACGAGGCCCACCAGCTACACACACGCATCACCACACGGCAACCACATCAGGGTAAGGGTGTACCTCGTGCCACTCTACACCCTGACACGTCGCCCCCGTCCCAGCCTCCTCAGCACGGGCCCACAGTTGCAACACACACACGTTTCGCGACAGCCCAGCCGGCCCACCCCTCGAGTGGAATTCGCTACTGGTGTTGCACCGGCCCACACACTAGTAGGATCTGCGTACCACTGCCCATCACACTCACCGTCAACACATTCACGCCGAATGACGGCCCAGCCGGCCCACCCCTCGAGTGGAATCTGCGATTGGTGAAGCACCGGCCTGCACACTAGCGGGATCCGCGGTGCCACCGCCACACGTCTCATCACATACTCAAAACATGCTCAAAATCATTTTCGTTCACGTTTTTAAAATATGATGCATGTCAAACAATACGCACGCACACTACAATCAACAACATAAAATCCTAAAGTTCTACGGTGTAGGCCCACTTGGGCAAAACACATGAGTGCACTACTTACCTGGCGTGCTAAGCTCGCTCGACGCACAACTTCGCCAGAAGAAAGCCTCAACCTAAAACACAAACAACCACTCATCAATATTTATCTCAAAATCCACCAAATAGCTAAAATAACCTTCCTCAACTACACGCATGAAATTCCAACTAAAACGAGCCATTGGTTTGGTTTGGCCGAAAACCAGCCCAGAGTTCAGACGCGCATAACTTTTGTGTCCGTTAACGGAATCGAGCGATTCAAGTGGCTAAACGCCCCCTTAGGAACCTAGTCTAACATACTAAGACGGATTTTAAAACGGTAAGCTGTACACATGTGAAAAATGTTAAAAAAATGAATCTGCCACTTTTATCAAATTTCACATTTCCACTTCTCTTAAACCCAAACTCACTCGCAACTAGTTATACGCATCAAAACGGCTATGCTACTGTCACGCCCCGAAATTTGGTCGTTACTGACTTAACTTTTTATAAAATTCATAAGAATTTTTTTTTTTTTGACACTGTTCATGTGAACAGTGCCGAGGCGATCACTTGCCCCTTGGGGCGAACAATCGCCCCCTCCACTATCCTTTGGGCGATTGTTCGTCCAGTGATGAACTTTCTGCCCCTGCTGGGGCGATTGATCGCCCCTTTTAGGCCGATTAATCGGCCCTTTTTCTGCCTCTTCTCTCGTATCTCCTTTTTCCTTCATACCCCTTGTTTTTTTTTTTTTATCCCAACATCGTTTAAACTTATGAAAAAAAACATTTATAAAGCTTATCGAAAAACTAAAACCCCAAAATTAGACTCATTTATTTAACCAATCCAATACCAACCTAATTTGAAATTAGACCTCATAACTTATAAAATTATTTTGTCAAATCTTTAAAACTATATATATACACACACATATATATGCATTGTACCCAAAATACTTAGAGAACCACTCGCAGGTCAAAATCGCCCTAACAGCTACAAGCACGCTCCATAGACGTTCCCCACCAGCTATACTCCCAATCATCTTGAGGATTAACGTCCTCACCTGTAATGATATCACCTACACCACAAAGTGACTAATGAGCCTAACGCTCAATAGGTGATGTGAAATCAAGAATGCATGCTCATGAGTATGCTATGCTGTTCGTAAAATATGCAACTGAATTTGTTCTTTATTTCTTACATAACATAAGTTATTGGGGTACTAATTCTAGAGGAGAGATGGCCTAACTGATTGTCCTTCTAGCAGAACGACTAACTCGCTCTAGGGAAAGTTGAATGGTATATCTAACAGTCCCTCTAACGGAACCGGTTCCTCTAACGGAAATACCATACTCAATTCCCTACCCACAATAACTATTTACGTATTTTTCTGTACCATATTTTTCTTGTTCTGTTTACATAAAAACGTATGCATAAAACCGTTTTCTATGATTTGGAAAAACTATGATGCATGAATGTATGTTACATAGACATATTCTCAATGTTGTAAACGTAAAGTAACATAAACAGATAAAACAAATCCATCAATAAAGAAGAACTTATCATAATAAACTCACAACCTAAAATTTCTACCCAACCAAAACTCTCAAAAATAAAGTTTTCAAATTACTTATCTATCCATCAACCTCCTAACTCTTTGTGATGTAGGCCAATTGGCCAAAACGCATGCAAACATCACCTATCTCGTGTCTGAAGTTCGGTTTCGACAATTTGCTTAGCTTCCTTTTTAACTTGCAAACCTATACGATTACATCGATTATCATCAATACCAAAACTCATTTCCAGTAACAACCTATGCATCAAACATTACACATTTCAAAACTTCATCAAATTGAAAGAACATATCCAAATAACCTTCTGAAACATCCCATTCAAATATCTCAAAACATTTCACAACCTAAAACCATCACATTAATAATCAAACAAACCAAAATGAAGGAAGAGGAAACCCGTTTTCGTGCTTCATTTATGATTTATCAGTTCATCACAAAATTCAAGCGAAACTCTACTTACCTTTGAATTTAGAAGAAGAAATTGATATTTAATCGGGAAGGGAGATCCTCAAAATGGGGAAGCTTGGCGTGGAGAAGAAGCTGAGGGTTTAGGTTTTCTTTTCTATATTAAATACTTGAAGGATAAGTGTTAAAAACCTAACATTTCTCTCATTCCCAAAATTACCCTTCACTTCATTTCTCTCTCCTCCAACAGAAATGATTTCTTTTTCAGAGAAATTTCTTCTCTCTGTCGCCAAACAACAAGTTTTTGACCCTTTTTTTTTTCACTTATTCTTTCTTTCCAACGCCAATACCCACCCTGCATATCATTCTTCATTCTAAAATTGATAATAATCTGCCTAAACAACATGCTTATATATATATATATATATATATATATTAAATTAAATTGAATCGATAAAATTTTTGGGTGTTACATTCTACCCTCCTTAAATAAAATTTTGTTCTCAAAATTTACGTACCGAATAATTCTGGGTATCGGGTTAGCATATCTTGTTGCCTTTCCCAAGTTGCCTCCTCGACATTGTGGTTGCGGCACAGAACTTTTACCAGCGGGATTTCTTTGTTGCGTAGTACCTTTACTGTTGATTCAAGAATTCACACTGGTTTTTCCTCGTAAGTTAGAGTTGGCTGAATTTCAATTTCTTTTTGCTCCACAATCTGAGAAGGATCGTGTACACACTTCCTTAATATAGAGACGTGGAAAACGTTATGAATCCCGTCCATAGAGACTGGTAGCTGCAACTTATATGCTGTTCTTCCGACTCTTTCTGTGATTATAAAAGGTCTCACATATCTCGGACTCAACTTCCCTTTCCTTCCAAACCTCATTACTCCTTTTAATGGCGAGATTTTCAAAAACACCTCGTTATTCACATTAAACTCCAATTCATGCTCCTTTGGTCTGCATAGCTTTTCTGCCGGCTCTGAGCTGTTAAAATTCGTTGTCTGATAATTGCAATCTTCTCCGCAGTTTGTTGCAAAATATCTGGACCAACTAATCTTGCTTCGCCGAGTTCATCCCAATATAAAGGAAATCTACACTTCCTGCCGTAGAGTGCTTCATAAGGGGTCATGCCAATAGTGGATTGGAAACTGTTGTTATAGAAGAATTCCACTAACGGCAAATATTTGCTCCATGACCCTTGGAACTCCAAAACACATGCTCTCAGCATATCCTCCAATATCTGAATTGTTCTTTCTGTCTGCCCATCCGTTTATGGATGAAAGGCCGTACTAAAACTCAATTGAGTTCCCATAGCTTTATGAAGACTTTTCCAGAAACTTGAAGTAAATCTGGGATCTCGGTCTGATACAATCGAGATTGCTACCCCGTGTAGTCTAACAATCTCCTGGATAAATAATTCAGCAAACTGATTCATTGTGAAAGTCATCTTTCCCGGTAGAAAGTGGGCCGACTTAGTTAATCGATCAACAATTACCCAGATTCCATCATATCCTCTTGTTGTCCCCGGCAGCCCGACAACAAAATCCATGGAAATTTGCTCTCATTTCCATTCTGGAATCGATAATGGTTGCAATGTCCCGGCTGGCCTTTGATGTTCTGCTTTAATTTGTTGACATACCATACAGGCCTTAACATGCTTTGCAACGTCTCTTTTCATATTTGGCCACCAGAAGTGCTGCCTTAAATCTCTGTACATTTTCGTACTTCCAGGATGTACAGAGAAGGTAGATGAGTGTGCTTCTGTTAAGATCTTCTTCTGCAAATCTTTATGATTAGGAACGTACCACCGGTCTCTGAATTTTAGGATACCATCTTTGGAATAATTAAAATCTACAGAATTATTAGATGCCTCTACAGATTTATGACTTTGACACTCTGGATCCCTCTGTTGTGTCTCTTTGATTTTATCCAAAATTGTTGGCCTTAGAGTTATAGCAGATAGCATAATTGATAAGTCAGAGACTATCTCAATTTCAGACCTTTGAATTTCTGCTTCCAGTTTTACAGACATCGAGCAAATTGCAGATTGCGTCATAGTATGCATTCTACTCAATGCGTCCGCCACTCGATTGGCTTTTCCTGGGTGATACTTTATCTCCAAATCATAGTCTTTTACAAATTCCAACCATCTTCTTTGCCTCATATTCAACTCTTTTTGGGTGAAAATATATTTCAGACTCTTGTGATCAGAGAATACTTCACATTGCTGCCCATATAAATAATACGCCATATTTTCAGTGCGAAAACCACTGCTGCTAACTCCAAATCATGTGTGGGATAGTTCTGTTCGTAAACTTTCAGCTGTCTGGAAGCGTAACCCACAACTTTTCCATCCTGCATTAAGACTCCGTCTAAGCCTGTCTTGGAAGCATCACAATAAATGCTGAATTTTCTGTCTTCAATGGGCAATGTCAGTACAGGAGCGGTTGTCAATTTCTGTTTAAGCTTCTGAAAACTGTTTTCACATTCTTCAGACCACCAGAATTTCATAATTTTCCTGGTCAGTCAGGTTAAAGGAAGGGCTATTCTAGAGAAACCCTCAATAAATCTTCTATAATACCCTGCTAAACCAAGAAAACTCCGTATGTCACCAACATTTTTAGGTTGTGGCCAGTCAACAATAGCTTGAATCTTTGAAGGATCAACAGAAACTCCTTCCTTCGAAATAACATGTCCAAGAAAATTAACTTGATCAAGCCAAAATTCGCACTTAGAAAATTTTGCATATAGTTGATGAAGCTTTAGAACTGATAAGACCACAGTTAAATGCTCCTCATGTTCTTTCTCAGTTTTAGAATAAACCAAAATGTCATCAATAAATACGATTACAAATTTGTCTAAATACTCGTGGAATACTCGGTTCATAAGGTCCATAAAAGCTGAAGGAGCGTTGGTTAAACCAAAAGACATCACTAGAAACTCGTAATGTCTGTACCTGGTTCGAAAGGCAGTCTTGGGAACATCTTCCCGTTTAATCTTCAATTGATAATATCCAGATCGAAGATCAATCTTGGAAAATACTCTTGCACCTTGGAGTTGATCGAATAAATCATCAATACGTGGCAGAGGATACTTATTCTTGATTGTCAACTTGTTCAATTCTCTGTAATCAATACACATTCTCAGAGATCCATCTTTTTTCTTTACAAAGAGAACCGGCGCTCCCCAGGGCGAAAAACTAGGGCGAATGAAACCCTTATTCACCAGTTCTGCCAGCTGTAATTTTAATTCTTTTAATTCCGTAGGAGCCATACGGTACGGATTCTTTGATACTGGTGCAGCTCCCGGATATAAATCAATTACAAACTCTATCTCTCAGTCTGGAGGTAACCCAGGCAAATTGTCTAGGAAAACTTCTGGAAAATTCTGAACAATTGGTACTTCCTGAAGTTTTACTTTGTTCTGCCTCTCGGTATCCACCATACTTACTAGATACCCAGTACATCCATTCCTCAATAGTCGCTGAGCTTTAATGGAGGATATCACTGACATAGTACTGGTATTCTCCACTGCTCGAAAAGAGTATTTTACACCATTCGGGGGTTGAAAACACACTGTTCTTGATCTACAGTCAATAGTGGCAAAATGCTTAAACAACCAATCCATTCCCAGCATAACATCATATCCTTTCATGTCGATAATTATTAAATCAGCAAACATCCTATAATCTCCCACAGACATAATACAATTACGGACTATTTGGTCTGAATGCAATTTTTCTCCAGATGGCAGCATAATATAGTAAAAGTGTTCAGCAGGTAGAGGCAATAAATTTAATTTGACCACGAAAGCCATAGAAATAAATGAGTGCGTGGCCCCAGAGTCAATCAATGTATAAGCATCGACATCATTCAATAGAATTGTACCTGAGATAACTGAAGGTCGTTCCTCCTCGCCGACTTCAATAAGAGCAAACACCTTTGGCGTCACGTTCAACTTTGTCTGACTCGGGTTACCCCTTGGGCAGTCTTTAGCAAAATGGCCAACTTCATTGCAATTAAAGCATCGGTTCGATCCGAGCCTGCATTCCCCAGGATGACGTTTCTGACATTTTGGACACGGCAGGTATTGTACAAAAGATCCCTGTACTTGCTTATCTTTTCCTTGTGTATTCTTTCCATCATTGGGTTTTTTCACCCCTCTCTCTTGTTGTTGCTGCTGCTGTTGTTGTTGTGGTCGTTGCCATGCTTTGTTTTGTTGTTGCCGAGGCTGGACTTCTCGAAAGAATTTCTTGGTAGACTCCCTTTGCTTATAAAATTTATGTTCCGTTTCTTCCACCTCCAAGGCTTTAGCTACCACTCTAGAATAGGGGACGTCTTCGGTTCCTGCTATCTTTACTCCTCTATAAATCTCTACCTTTAGGCCCTGGACAAACTGGTAGACCTTATTCTCATTTGTACTCACCAAATGAGTGGCAAATCTGGACAGAGATTCAAATTGGCGAACATAGTCAGCTACAGAGCCAGTCTGGCGCAGTTGTACAAACTCCACCATTTTACTTGTTCTTACAGCACGACTGAAGTACTTTCTATAGAATGCCTCCTTAAACTGTTCCCAGGTCATCCCTCTCACGTTAGTTGTAGCCTTAAGGGTATCCCACCAAAATCCAGCATCCTTAGAAAGATGGAATACGGCACATGTGACCTTGTCTACTTCTTCCACCTTTGCGAAGTTAAACATTCCTTCAATGGTCCGAATCCATTCCTCAGCATAAGCTGGATCTGAAGACTGTCCGTCAAAAGTCGGAGGCCTGAGCCACCTAAATCGATCTCCACTCTGATCGCTCGAACCTCCATTGTTGTGATTTCCCCCTTGCTCTTCTCTATTTATAAGTCTTTCCAACAACTGAGATTGGCGATCACACAATTCAGTTAGTCGGTTGATGGCATGGTCTCTATTATCCATTTCTTTTCGTGGTCACCCTCTTCGCATACTGCTAATCCTAAACAAATTTATAAACAATAAATTTCTAAAACAATAAATAAATGCTTAAACATACTTACAGTTGATGAAGATTATTCATGTTGCGGCTTGTGCTGTTAGGCAGTCTGCAGAAACAATTTTGACCTGGGCTCTGATACCACAACTATCACGCCCTGAAATTTGGCCGTTACTGACTTAACTTTTTATAAAATTCATAAGAAATTTTTTTTTTTGACACTGTTCATGTGAACAGTGCCGACGATTACTCGCCCCTTGGGGCGAACAATCGCCCGCGGCACTGTTCAAATGAACAGTGCCGAGGCGATCACTCGCCCCTTGGGGCGAACAATCGCCCCCTCCACTGTCCTTTGGGCGATTGTTCGTCTAGTGACGAACTTTCTGCCCCTGCTGGGACGATTGATTGCCCCTTTTGGGGGGATTAATCGGCCATTTTTCTGCCTCTTCTCTCGTATCTCCTTTTTCCTTCATACCCTTTGTTTTTGTTTTTTTTATCCCAACATCGTTTAAACTTCTGAAAAAAAAACATTTCTAAAGCTTATCGAAAAACTAAAACCCCAAAATTAGACTCATTTATTTAACCAATCCAATACCAACCTAATTCGAAATTAGACCTCATAACTTATAAAATTATTTTGTCAAATCTTTAAAACTATATATATACATATACACATATATGCATTGTACCCAAAGTACTTAGAGAACCACCCACAGGTCAAAATCGCCCTAACAGCTACAAGCACGCTCCATAGACGTTCCCCACCAACCATACTGTCAATCATCTTGAGGATTAACGTCCTCACCTGTAATGATATCACCTACACCACAAAGTGACTAATGAGCCTAACGCTCAATAGGTGATGTGAAATAAAGAATGCATGCTCATGAGTATGCTATGTTGTTCGTAAAATATGCAACTGAATTTATTCTTTATTTCTTACATAACATAAGTTATTGGGGTACTAATTCTAGAGGAGAGATGGCCTGACTGATTGTCCTTCTAGCAGAACGACCAACTCGCTCTAGGGAAAGTGGAATAGCATATCTAACAGTCCCTCTAACGGAACCGGTTCCTCTAACGGAACTACCATACTCAATTCCCTACCCACAATAACTATTTACGTATTTTTCTGTACCATATTCTTCTTGTTCTGTTTACATAAAAACGTATGCATAAAACCGTTTTCTATGATTTGGAAAAACTATGATGCATGAATGTATGTTACATAGACATATTCTCAAGGTTGTAAACGTAAAGTAACATAAACAGATAAAACAAATCCATCAATAAAGAAGAACTTATCATAATAAACTCACAACCTAAAATTTCTACCCAACCAAAACTCTCAAAAATAAAGTCTCCAAACTCTCAAAAATAAAGTCTCCAAAATTCTTTATTTATCTATCTGTCGAGTTCGGTTTCGACAATTTACTCAGCTTCCTTTTTAACTTGCAAACCTATACGATTACATCGATTATCATCAATACCAAAACTCATTTCCAGCAACAACCTATGCATCAAACTTTACACATTTCAAAACTTCATCAAATTGAAAGAACATATCCAAATAACCTTCTGAAACATCTCATTCAAATATCTCAAAACATTTCACAACCTAAAACCATCACAATAATAATCAAACAAACAAAAATGAAGGAAGAGGAAACTCATTTTCGTGCTTCATTTATGATTTATCAGTTCATCACAAAACTCAAGCGAAACTCTACTTACCTTTGAATTTAGAAAAAGAAATTGATCTTTAATCGGGAAGGGAGATCCTGAAAATGGGGAAGCTTGGCGTGGAGAAGAAGCTGAGGGTTTAGGTTTCCTTTTCTATATTAAATATTTAAAGGATAAGTGTTAAAAACCTAACATTTCTCTCATTCCCAAAATTACCCTTCACTTCATTTCTCTCTCCTCTAACAGAAATGATTTCTTTTTCAGAGAAATTTCTTCTCTCTGTCGCCAAACAACAAGTTTTTGACCCTTTTTTTTTTTCACTTATTCTTTCTTTCCAACGCCAATACCCACCCTGCATATCATTCTTCATTCTAAAATTGATAATAATTTGCCTAAACAACATGCTTATATATATATATATATATATATATATATATTAAATTAAATTGAATCGATAAAATTTTTGGGTGTTACAGCTACTCTCACACGTCGAATTTCTATGAAAAACGCTCGCTAATTTGACTTGAACCAAAATCCGACATAAACTTCCGACGCACATAACTTTCGCGTCGGATATCGGAATCGAACGATTCCAGTGGCCATACGTCCCTCCAATAACCTATTTTAACCAATAGAATTTGAAATGATCAACCGAAACCAGGCCGAAAACAGAATCTGTTTTTATACGAAAAATCTGAAATTCAACCTTAACCCGAACTTTCACAAATTTCTCTGCCAATCCATCACATTCTAATCTATTAAACATAAACTAACCAAAATTGAAGGTTTCCAATTCAGAAAAAACTAAATTTTGAAAATCACAGCCCCTCGGTTTATCTTCCCCTTCTTTCAGCAACCGATGCTCCCCACCAAAATCTCTTAACCCAACAATTATCGACAATTCCCACCATCGATTGATCGAAAAGGAGAGCAGCGTCACGCACTATCACCCTCTACCAACAGAATAGAGAAAACAAGGGGGGGGGGGGGGGGAGGTTGCTCCGAGCTCTCAGCTCTGTGCCCTGTTGCCCTCGAACACGCGGCACATACACACCACGTACACCAACCCAACGCTCGACTTGACATTCAGAAAGATTGTGGGAAGACGGCCATCAAATTTGTCGAACAAAAATCAGAGCAGGGGAGGAATCATACCTTCAGTATTCAGCTCGGGAAACCGAACACGTTCCCCCACCGCAGTCCTCTCGACGAACTAGCGTTCGATTCTTCTCCGTCGTCGACGTCGACAGACCACCGGGATCTCTCTCTCTCTCACGGCTACTCGCACTCTCTCTCTCGGTCTCGCTCTCTCGGCCACGCACAATACGGTGGAATGGCTTCCATCCGAAGCCAATCCACCATATAACACTTTTTTTTTTATTTAATTGCAAATTACCAAAATACCCTCACGTGTTTTAATCGTCCGTAATTTCGTAAATTTCCCGACCTCCCGACTTTAAATTCCGAAAAACATCGCAAAAGTAGGCTCCGAGGCTTAAAATTTAAATTTTTCCGTTAAAATATTTCTCAAAACTCCGACCGAGATTAAATTAAAAATTTCAGAAATCAAAATTCAAAATTCAAAATTCAAAATTTCTGGGTTATTACAAACGGCCTGAGCTCGGCTCGACTCATTTACCTTTGGAGTCAGTTTGAGTTGAATTTTTTAGGTGGAATCATTAGATTTGGCTCATTGAGTTGAGTAGGCTCCGGTCATTTAACTTATTAGGCTCAGCATGTCATCTTTTTTTAGAGTAAGCTCACCTCGTTTGTCACCCATAATTATAAATTATTAGCAATTAGATAGATATCAAGTTTGTTATTATATGTAATTTGTAATGATACAATACTAACAAATATTTGTAATTTTATTCATGTGATACTTTTTTAATAAATCATCTTGAAAAATATTTTTTACTAAATATTGTCATTTTATAAATTAATCAAGCAATTTTATTAACTAAACAACTTCCTATTATATTTTAACATTCTAATCATAAATAATATTAGTCGGCTCGGCTCAGCTTGTTCAACTTTAGCTAGCGAGCAAGTTTGAGTTAAATATTTTTTTGGTTATTAAGCTCGGGTCATTGAGCTCGATAGACTTGTTAGGCTAGACTCATTTAACTCGAGACGCTATATTTGTTTAAGCTCGCTTGATTTTGCTCGACTGACTCGTTTGTTATTTGTTAGTTGACTTAAGATTTACCTCTAAAATACATGTGAATTCACTTCACAATATTTTAATGTACTTTGCTAAAATTTGATAAAAATTTATTAACGATATCAACAGCTTATAAAATATCATGTCTCGTACAAATCATAAAATACATTAAATTACCATCTATTGAGGCACACAAATGGGTCCCGACTTGTGAATCTAGCCCACAATTTGATTTCTTGTATTTGTTTATGTTTTTAATATTTTTAATTGTCTCTCCTTTGACTTATGTACGGTTGTACTATTGATGAAATGACTATTGAAATTGATGTGAGAGTTTATTTGGGAGACAATTCAAAGCTTATGAATAAGAAAATTATGTATTTCTCTTTGCAAAAGACACATTATACAAGTATTTTTTATAAATATATTGTTAAAAATTAATGATGAATCAAATTATGTTAATGCGGAAGATGTTTATTACTAAGAATACAGGAAATGATATAATTTTTAAATAAGAGATCCATAAGAGGAAAGAGAATATAAATACTAAAAATATGAAAGAAATTTGAAGTTGAGATATTAAAAGAAAGAAAGAAAAAATTTGTTTTAGATTTTAATTTTGAACTATTGCAGCAAACCAAGAGAAGAACATGGTAAAAAAGAAAGAGGACGCAACAATAAGCATAACCGTGGAGAAGGATAAAAGAAGACAGACACAAAAGTAAGGATTCACCAAGGAGCATCCATCAATCTACAATGAAGAAGAAAACTTGCATTTTCTTCTCATTTCTACTATGTTGAATATTGTGGTGTATTTTCTTTCTTTCTTGTTTTACAGAATGTTGTAATATTAAATTGAATAATTCAATATCTGTTTATTTATTATTTTGTTCAATAAATGTCACGTAAAATAAGAATTAAAATTTTTATTTTATATGCCCTAAAATAGGCATTAGGACTTGTGTTGAATTGCATTAATATTAACTCAACGTGGAATGTGATAATTTTAAGTATTTTCATGTCGATTTGGTTAATTAAAATGGAATAGTATTTCATTAAAATTGTAAGTAATATTTATTTTTCATAAATTTAAAAAAAATATGAAAAAAAAATTAATTAACTACTTATGCCAAGCCTATAAGATTTTCTAAGTCATTCAATCTGCTGTTATAATTTTCCCTATAGATTTTGTAGTAACGAGATTATTTAGTAATGAAAATCGATTCAAAATCATATTTCTCTTATTTGATTCTCAAATTCATTTTATTATTATTGTTTATCTTAATTAGTTAAGATATTTTTGTTTAATCTCAATTGCATTTATTCCACAAATCATTTAGATTTTGATATATTTGTTCTCGTGAGATCGATCACTTATTTACTACTTGATTGCGATACATATGCTTGCGGAGTGTACTTTTTGCACAAATATCAGGCCGAGCGAGCAGATTGTCTCAATGCTTGTAAATGAGGACTACTTAACATCTATAGCTTCACCCAATTATAGTAGTTTTGTGACCCAATGACATTTTAACAATCTAGAGAATTTTGAAACAACACGTTCCTAATATGCTACATTAGGATAGTCAAAGATTGCATTTCACGACATAGAGGGATACAGATACAAACAGAGGAGGGGGATGAAACATTAAGTTTGTTAATGATGTGCAGTGGGGTGACTTTGATGAGCACGACATTGACGAAATTCCAATTGTAATAATCCGAAAATTTTGAATTTTAATTTAAAATTTCTGAAATTTTTAATTTAATCTCAGTCGGGGTTTTGAAAAATATTTCAACGGGAAAATTTAAATTATAAGACTCGGAGCCTACTTTTGCGATGGTTTTTAGAATTTAAAGTCGGGAGGTAGGGAAATTAACGAAATTACGGACGATTAAAATAGGCATTTTGGTAATTTAATAATTTAAAAAAAAAAAAAAACACTTAACAACCGAATGGCTTCAGGAAGAAGCCATTCAGCTGCTTCAATTGTCACCCGAGGGAAGCAGAGGGGAGACGCGAGGGAGAGAGGGCGATCGAGAGCTGAGGTTTTGATCTTCGATCGGTGGACGTCGAGCTCGAGGGAGTGAGCGAAACCGCGACCGAGTGTTTCTTCTCCGACGATCGGGGTCGTTTAGTTGCTGTAGCTCGAATTTCCGAAGATAGTGAGCCCGAGCGTTTTCTGTCGACGACCGCGAAGGGCGGGTTGCATACTAATTCTGCCACCGACGATTTGGGCGCCTTACTTGAGTCTCTCTTCTTCTCCCGTTGTGTGCAGAACTACATTGCTCGGTAAGTCCCTCTTCCTCCCTCTACTGTCCTGTCCGGTTTGGCCGAGTGTTAGGTTCGGCTTCCCTCCCTTTCTGTGAAATTGGCCGCAATGTCAAGGGGGGGAAGGTGCTGTGAATTGAAGTGGGAAAACCGAAGGTGAGCCCTGTCGGTTTCCCTAACTTGGCCGAGCTTGGTGCTCGGCCTCCTTTCAATTCCGACAAGCTTGGCCGAAATGTATAAGTGGAATGCGACTAGTTGTACATAGGAGTTGTGAAATTCGAATTTTAAATCAAGAATCAGACGTTTTTATTTTGGGGCAGCTTCTGTTTTTGGCCATTTCAGCGTACGTTCGGTTGATCGTTTCAAATGTTGTTTTCGTGGATACAAATAGGTTGTTAGATGGACGTATGGTCGCTGGAATCATTCGATTCCAATATCCGACGCAAAAGTTATGCACCTTGGATGTTTATGTTGGATTTTGCTCCAATTCAAATTACCGAACGTTTTCATAGAAATTCGACGTGTGAGAGTAGCATAGCCGTTTTTTATGCATATAACTAGTTGCGAGTGAGTTTTGGTTGAATAGAAGTGAAAATGTGAAATTTGATAAAATGACAGATTCGGTTTTTAGCATTTTTCACCTGTCTGCGGCTTATCATTTTAAAATCCGTCTTACTATATTAAACTAGGTTCCTAAGGAACGTTTAGCCACTTGAATCGTTCGATTCCGTTGACGGACGCAAAAGTTATGCGCGTCCGAACTTTAGGCTGGTTTTCGGCCAAACCAAACCAATAGACCGTTTTATTTGGAATTTCACGAGTATAGTTAAGGAAGGTTATTTTTAACTATTTGGTGAATTTTGAGATAAATACTGAGGAGAGATTGTTTGTGTTTTAGGTTGAAGCTTTCTTTTGGCGAAGCTGTGCATCGAGCGAGCTTAGGACGCCAGGTAAGTAGTGCATGCATGCGTTTTGTCCAAGTGGGCCTACACCGTAGAACTTTAGGGTTTATGTGATTGATTGTGGTGTGTGTGCGTATTGTTTAGCATGCATCATATTTTAAAAACGTGAACGAAAATGATTTTTAGCATGTTTTGATGTATGAGGTGAGACGTGTGACGGTGGTACCTTAGATCCTGCTAGTGTGCGGGCCGGTGCTTCACCAGTCGCGAATTCCACTCGAGGGGTGGGCCGGCTGGGCCGTCATGCGGCGTGAATGTGTTGACGGTGAGGGTGATGGGCAGTGGTACCGCGGATCCTACTAGTTTATGGGCCGGTGCAATACCAGTCGCAGATCCTACTCGAGGGGTGGGCCGGCTCGGCTGTCGCGAAACGTGTGTGTGTGGCAACTGTGGCCCCGTGCTGGGGAGGCTGGAATGGGGGCGACGTGTCAGGGTGTAGAGTGGCGAGAGGTACACCCTTACCCTAATGTGGTTGCCGTGTGGTGATGCGTGTGTGTAGCTGGTGGGCCTCGTTGTTGAGGAGTCCGGGACGGTGGCGATGTGTCAGGGTGTAGGGTGGCGTGAGGTTCCTCCTTACCCAAGTGCGGCTGTACTACGCGTCACAGATGTGACAACATGAGTGTAAGTGTAGAGACTGCATATGATAAGATTGCATTGTCGGCTTTTACTTACTGAGCGTTAGGCTTATGTTGTGTGTTCTGTGGTGTAGGTGCTGACGATACTGCTGGTGAGTCTCGAGAGCCTAGTCCAGAGGCGTAGGATGGTTGGCGGCGTGCGCCCGAGGCACCGGATGACGGATTTTGTTAGAGTGACCAGACCCGTGGGGATGGTAGGTGGTGGCCTGGTTTGTTTGCGGGTATTTTTCTTTTGCCGTGATGATGTACAACAGTCGATGAGATGAGTGGTATATGCGTAAGTGTATAGGTGTATATGGAAAGCTTGTGATTTTGGCGACGTACGCATATATTTTACATGTACGAGCTTGGAATTGCTCTATACTGTGAATTTTCGTCGTCTTCATACTCTGATTTTGTTATAGTAACTTCTCTGGATGGTTGATAGATAAATACTGTTAATTTTTAGTGAACTGTGTACAGGGTTTTAAATTTTTGGGATAGCCAGTATTTAGGCGTTACTCTGCCGAAATTTCGGAAGAGCAGTTGGGAGTCGAAAGGATATGGAATAGGTTGAGGTGTGTACAGTGAATGGTAGAGAAGTGTAGATGAGCGTGGGAGTGCGGCGTGATCACACGTCGAATTTTCCACGAAAGACGGTCACTAATTTGACTTAAACCAAAATCTCGCATAAACTTCCGACGCGCATAACGTTTGCGTCGGATATCGGAATCGAACGATTCCAGCGGCCACACGTTCCTCTAACAACCTATTTTTAACTCGCAAAACAGAATTTAAAACGATTAACTAAAACTAGGCCAAAATGGCCAAAAACAGAATCTGCTTCTAACCTAAAAATAGCCGAAAATTTAAATTCGATCCAATTTCGTAAATTCCTTCACCAAGCGGCCGCATTCCAGTCCAAACCAAATCAATCATTTCATTGTCTCGAGTGTCAACGTGACTGGTTTTTGGTCCAACAATCCCATTTAAGCGAAGGAAAAGAGAGACAGCAGTCAAAAATCTTGTTCTTAAATTCCATCTACCAATTACATATTTTGACATTTTTAAGCAAAAATCAAACCTTTTTAATTGCACGTGGGTAGTTTCCAAATAAATAGAGAAGTATAGACACGATAAAGCAGTGTACTATTGAGATATATCTCAAGGAAGGAGTTCCAATTCTTGCGTGATTGAAAGAGTAAGTGACCCACACCATGATGTCTCCAAAGAAGTTTTGATTCTATGCCTAAAAACAAATCCCCCGTGTAAAACTCTAATACCGCAAGGAATTCAAAGGAAGAATGTTAAATTTCTTCCTCAACGTTTTGGCACTGCCAACTCAGAGTTGATAATGTAATGCAGAGTGAAACTTTATCAGGTTTAACTATTGATCAACGTCAAACTTTTGTCAACTTTCCGAAGGAGCGGCCCTGCGGGTACTCACGGATCGTGAGGCGCCGGGTGAAGGCGTGCACACGGACGTGGTGTAGAGCGGCAGGGTGCGTGGGGCACGCGGCGCTGTTAGCGTGCGCGAGACACAGTGACGTTGAGTTGGCACGTGCAGCACTTCGAGGGTGCGCTCGCGGGGTGTCGAAGTTGGGACGTGAGTGCGCGGCATCGGATTGGATAGTTCGAGGGATGCGTTGGATTCTTTCCTAGGATTTCAAGTATTGCCGTTTTATCTTAAATTATTTTAAATGGTTTTCTTTTCCGCTGCGTAGTTTTTATATTGAGGATTTTGGGTTCGCTCTTCGGGACGCGAGTTGTTTTCGAATCGAGTCGAAAATTTTTCATACTCACAAATGTCCTTTTGAAAACGAGAGTGATATTAAAACAGGTGAGTTATGTCAAGTTTATTGTATGTCATAGTGTGTAGATGCACTGTAGCGCACCAGGAACGCGGGGTTTTTCGGGGTGTGACACGATCGATCTATTTAGAACCAATTAAAGTGTTGACCAGAGTTATCGACCGATGGAAACAGAACCATTTGAAGTGTCGACCAGACCTTAAAGGTGTCGACCGATCTATCCAAAACCAATTAAAGTGTCGACCAGACCTTGAAGGTGTTGACCGATATATCCAGAAGTAATTAACGTGTCGACCACAATGAACGACCGATGCAAGACAGAGACAAAGCAAGTGTCGACCGGAATATCACGGTGTCGACCGATGAAATCAGAAAAGAACAAAGGGTCGACCAACACTATTTACAAACGTCTATCAACCAGCACCAACGATCACAAAGTGTCGACCGAGACTCAAAGAGGTTGACCGAAACGGCTTACAACGGTCTTCTATCTATGCACAATGGTAACAAGGTGTCAACCGGTTTTAAGATAGATCGACCGATCGACTTTTTGATGAGTCATCTCCGGATCCTCTCAGTGCTGAGGAGTGGATACGGTGCATGGAGAGGATGATGAGTTTTGCAAAGGTGGAGGAGCAGGACAAGGTTTCTAGTGCGGCATTCTATCTAGTCAAGGATGCGAGTCATTGGTAGGATACTGTAGTGGCCACGAGAGATGTGGAGACCATGACTTGGAAGGAGTTCAAGTCGCTGTTTTTTGGTAAGTACTTCAGTCATGCTGTCAGGGCACGGAAGATGGTGGAATTTGCGCAATTGAGGCAGACCGGCACTGTGGCCGAGTATGTACGACAGTTTGAAGCATTGTCGCGATTTGCAGGGCATTTGGTGAACCTTGATGAGAATAAAGTACATTAGTTTGTGCAGGACCTGAAGCCAGATATCTATATGGGAATGCGGATTGCGGGGACTCGAGGCATGCCATATGAGGAGGTGGTAGCAAAGGCCCTGGACATTGAGGAGCCTTGGACGAAGCTTCCTAGTTATAGAGAGGTACTCAATGAGCAATATCAGAGATCATTCAGAAAGTCGCTGCCACAGCCGAGCGGGGAGGGGGCGTCCATGCAGAAAGGCCTGAAAAGGCCTAGTTACAGTTCCGGCAGCCAGGGGAGCACCAAGAGGCCACAGGGGTCGGGACAATTTCCAGCGTGGCCGAAGTGTCAGAGGAGCCACCCGGGCGAGTGCAGAGTGGACCCAGTGCGGTGTTATAACTGTGGCGAGGTGGGCCATATGTCTAGAGAGTGTCAAAAACCGCATCAGAACTGCTGCTTCAATTGCAATGAGGTGGGACACTTTGCCAACAGATGTCCAGCTGCGAGCAAGACGTTAGCTAGAGTTACACCGAGGGTTTTTGCCCTTTTTTAGCCGGATGATGCTGCCCAGCCATCAGTGATTGCAGGTAACATTTTTGTTTCTGGTGTAGCAGCTTATACCTTGATTGATATGGGCACTACGCACTCGTTTGTGACGACGGGTTTTTTTGTTAAAGCAAACTTGGTGTTTAGTCTCGCTGAGCGACATTATGATGTGACCTTGCCATCAGGGGAACATTTATATTCAGAACAGGTGGTGCAGGGCAATGTGGTGACAGTGGGGAAAAAACAGTTATATGCCGAGCTAGTCATACTCCATATGAGCAGTTATGAGGTGATCTTGGGAATAGACTGGCTGTTTAGACATCATGCCAAGATTGACTGCAGGACCAGAGAGGTTCATTTTCGGCCCTCGGGCGGGGAAAGATACACATTTAAAGCAGGTAAAGGTCTTGCTAGAATTTCTGCTATCTTTTCTCGTCAGACTCCACGGTTGTTGAGCAACGGTTGCCAGCGATTTTTGGCAAGTGTCAGGGATGCACAATCACAGGGTGATACTCAGTTACAGGATATTCTTATTGTGCAGGAGTTCCCAAAGGTGTTTCGTGAAGATTTGTCAGGATTGCCCCCTGACAGGGAGATTGAATCTGAGATAGATGTTTTCCCAGGTGCCGAGACGTTACTCTGCCGAATTTTCAGGAGAAAGATCGAGAGTCGAGAGGGCATGGAATAGGTCGGGGTGTGCATGGTGAGATACTAGAGGAGTGGAGGTGTATGCGGGAGCACGGCGTGACTGCAGACGAGGCGAGGCACGGGTCGTGCGGCGTTAGGTGAAGGCGTGCGTGCGGACGTGCTACACGAAGGCAGGGTGCGTGGGGCACGCGACACTGTGGGCCTGCGCGTAACGCGACGGTGTTGAGTTGGCGCGGGGCATCGAGAGGGTGCGCGCGCGGCATATGGCACCAAATCGAGTGTGCGCGTGCGCAGCACTGAGTCGGGTAGCTCGAGGCGTGTGTTGGGCCCCTTCCCAGAATTTTAAGTTTTGTCGTCTTATTTTTAAAACTACTTTAAATTTTCTTTTCGGCTGCGTATTTTATATTGAAGATTTCGTGTTCGTTATTTGGGGCGCGAATTGTTTTCGAATCGAGTCGAAAAATTTTTATACTCACAAATATTATTTTGAATATGATTTGAAAATGAAAGTGGTATTAAAGTAAGTGAATTCCCATTGAGTCTCTGTATGTCAATGTGTACACGTAGTGAGCGCACCAGGAACGTGTGGTTCTTGGGGCGTTACAGATTCTTCTTATCATAATCATCTAATTCATGAGATGATTTTGGTGTGAGATCTTTTTCAAAATAAACCAAAATCTTTGGTTTTTTTTTAAAAACCCAAAAACTTTACTATTCACCCAAAAAGAAAACTAAAAACTATCCTAAATTTGCAAAAACATCCATTCTGGCCGTCCTATGGGTGGACAGACCCATGGAGGCCGGTCGGATCACTCGAACCGGCCGGCCTCCATTATTTTTTTATGAAAAAACCGTAAAGAGGCCGGCCGGTTCGATCAAACCGGTCAGCCTCCTTTTTTTAAAAGGAAAAAATAAATGGAGGCCAGCCAGTTTGATTGAACCGACCGGCCTCCAATTTAAAATTATTAAGGGAGGCCGACCGATTCAATCGAACCGGCCAGCCTCCATTAAAAAATTTAAAAAAATAGAGTCCGGCCAGTTCAATTGAACCGGCCGGCCTCCCCCACCCTATAAATAGGGGTTTTCATTTCCATTCAAACCACACTCCTAAAAATTTCTCTAATAGTTTCTTTCGATTATTTTTTTTATCCGACGGTATTTCGGCTCGTTTCAAATAAAAAGCATAAATTTTTATTTATTTATCAATTACGATACTTAGATATTTTGATTTTTGCTAACATTAATTTTTAAACTATCTAATTTAATTTTTTTTATATTTAATTTATTTATAAAATACGATGTCCAGGTACTTTGATATTTGTTTGCATTAATTTTTGAACTATTTAATTTAATTTTTATATATTTTATTTATTTATCAGTTACGATATTTAGTTACTTTGATTTTCGCTTATATTAATTTTGAAAATATTAAGTTGAATTTTTTTATAATTCAATATGTTATTTGTTACGATTTTTAGTTATTTTAATATTTAAACGAGGTAACCTTTTTTTTTTACATAAATTATTTATTTTCGCAGTGGTATAATTGTACTGTGTAAATAAGTTCTGTCTAAGGAGACTGGAATTTAAGTGGGACCGTTTGTGACCCCTCTAATCTTTCTTGGGAACTTACTTGAAAAGGTAATTCTATCTAAGTAGATTGTCCAGTACAATCTTTCCTGAAAATTATCCTGATCAGTACTTTCCACGCTGTATAACTATTTTTTACAATGATCATTCTCACCGTTTTATTCTTTCCCAACAGGAGGTTTGACAACATATTTGCCATGAAATTTTGGAATAGAGACTGCAAAAGTAAGTTTGACAATGATTTGGTGAAACGTAAACTTTCTCATTGCATGACTGTCGACTTTAGTGGTTGGGAGATGTTGGGGATTAAAGAGATGTCTAACAACATCGGCCTTCACGGAATGTATTCGTTGAAGGGTGGTTGGGAGATGTTGGGGATTAAAAAGATGTTTAACAACATCGGCCTTCACGGGATGTATTCGTTGAAGGGATACGTATGTGAGATAATAGTTTGATTATTCTACGCGAACTTCCTAGCAGCCGGGAGAAATGAAGTTTCTTAGTGGGCTAACTACCAAAATTCTTCTAAATGAGGTGACGATGTGACCGCAAACAATAAATCAATTGCTGAGATTTTAAGTTGAGAATACAAATCAATATTATCATGCTTCTAAAAACTGCTCTTTTTTTCACATTGCTTGAGAGAGTCGAGTTCCTACGACGAATTCACATCAATCCCAACATTGAGGTGTTCGCAAAGCCACAAACACGAGATTTGAACGTCACAGATCGAATTCTGCGCAACATGCTAGCCCATACCATTCTGCCGCGAGATAGACATCAAAATTTCGTGAGCTGTATGGACCCGTATGTCATAGAAAAACTGTGCAACGAGAAGTTTTTTAACTATGGCTTCTTGATTTTAAGTCACATGATTGAAATAGGCCGGACATCACATGCGAGTCTCCCGTACAGGACCTTAATTATGAAGATTGTCGAAGAATTTGGCATTCAGATACCGGTTGGCGAGCGAAGGATAGCTCCCAAATCTACCAACATATTCGACACTACTCATTTGACTCGAATGGGTCTCGTGGAAGCTTTTGGATGCTGAAGTGCGATCAGATAGCATCCACCTCTCAGGCAGCGCCGATGGAGGAGACTACCGCGCCACCATTGTCCCCACATGAGGAGGCCGGTAGCGAGTGAGATATGAGAGAATTAATGCAGTAAATGTATGAGGTGCAGTAGGCGAGTAATGAGATGTTGCAAGCAAACAACCAACAGATGTATGAGTTGTGGGAGACAAGCAACCATCAGATGTATGAGATGCAGCGACAAATACATCAGATTCATCAAACGCACCACGAGGACTTGCAACAGATTATTCAGATACAGCAAAACCAACAATAACAAATGCAACTACTTGTACAAATGGTTGATGAAGAAGATGCGAGACGGACGTGCAGACGCAGACGACAACGAAGACAAAGACACGGAGACGGAGACGGGAACGACTTTGACGTATAATTTTTAGATTTTTCTTTTGTATTTAATGTCATGCAATTAGTTAATAAATGTGATAAAATACCTTTCGTGCAATTCGAATAAGTGTAATTAATTGAAAAAAATTAAAAAAATACATTATTTAAAAAATAAATAAATACATATATAAACAATGTAATTAATTATTAATTGAAAAAAACTAAATAAACGAATATAAATAAACATTATTCGACAAAAAAATTAAATGTATAATTATTTACAATTTGAACTAAACTAAAATAATGAATTACAAGTTGAGCCACTTTTTAAAAAATTAATGAACTAAATAATTATTACAATACAATTATTAGGCACTTCCTCTGTCGCGACCGCATACCGAAAATTCATGCACATAATAAAATAAAACTATTAAAAAAAAATTACTGTGAGTTAATAGGAGAAACGTGTCAAAGTGTACCTGCGTTCCGTCGAATGTGTTGAAATCCATGAACGTGTCATGCGAAGCAGCGCCTGAAGTTGAACCCCTGTTAGAACAAGTGTGAGTATTATGCCCCTGCTGCCGACATATACGACGCCTGATGGTGGAGCTCTTCCGACTAGTTCTCGTTCTCGAGCTTTACAACTCGTCGGCATCTCGCACTCTCGTCTTCTTTGGCCTACCAGGTTGGCGGTGTCTTGTGGGCGGGAGGATTTTGTTAAGACCTTCTACGGGTGGCGGCCACATTATTCGCCCACTAATAGGATGAATATAGTGTGAGTACATCTAAAGGTAAGTTACCCGGTGATAGTATTCGTGCACGTAAGTTTCTGGGGGTACTCTCATGATGTACATGCAGAGAATAGAACGCACACACGGGATTCCACTAATGACCCACCTGGTACAGTTGCACACACGATCATCCATGTCAACAACGAATTGTTCGTATCCATTGGTGACTTCAAATCGATAACCTCTTGCAAATTTGGCGCGCCAATTTCCAGATGCTTCCTCTAACTTCGCAAGCTTTGTTTTTATATGGAGACACAGAAGATCTTCTGATTGCGACATCTTCTCATAATTTTTAACAATGCGAATCATCAATTTCTTTCGGATCCCGTCGAACATGGTCAATATTGGTTTGTCCCGGACAGGGAATAACACTACATTGAATGACTCGTACAGATTGTTTAAGCCTAAATCACACTTTGGAATGGAAGAGAGGGCATGACTAGCCCAACAGCGACAATTTTCTCTTCGAAGATATGCTTCGGCCTCCGAGGTAATCTGACGTAATTTCTCCATTTCATGCTCGAAATGAGCATTCATGGATGCTCTAAGCCGCCTTCCATATTGCATCTCTTAACGCAACACCCCGATATAGGCTTTTAAAATTCTTGTACATATGTTGCAGACAGAAGCGGTGTTCGGCCTCTCGTAAGTGACGTTTCACAGGCTTTTTCAACCCCTGAAATTTTAACATATTACATCGTCAATATAAAATAATACTACTACCACAAATATTTGAAATAACAAATAGAAATGCGTTATACCTTTTGTCGATCTGAAATAATTGTCCAAGCGCGTCCCAATTCAGTGTTTAGATCTTTCTTTAATATTTGCAAAAACCACTCCAATGAGTTCGCAAACTCAGATTCGACGTTGGCAACAGCAACGGGATATATTTCATCGTTGCCATCAATATTGACGACTGTGAGTAGTTGGCCGGGACACGAGCCCTTAAGATAATAGTCATCCAAATAAATAACAGGTCTACCGTACTGCAACAAACTTATCTTGCAAGCAGCCAAACACATAAAAAAATCTTTGAAATACCATTGTATTTTGGCCCCCTGGGATACCATAAATTTTAACTGTCCTACCCAGATTTGATTTTAATATTTCTGCTCCGTACGACCACAGTTGCCCGTATTGTTCGTCGCACTTTTGCTTCGTTAATAGTCCGAGCTATGCTTCTTGCTCTTGTGGCAATACTGGTTGAAATATCGACCATGTAATCCCTCTTCACTGTCTCGATAATAGAAAGGATGTCTCATGTAGGATGACTTTTGAACCTATCCAAGTAATCATTTGCCACTCATTTTGCTCTAGCATTTCGATTCTCCATTTGCCTTGAACAGCTGTGAACGTTGGCAAAGGTCGATATATGAAACGTGAGCTCGTTTTGCAACTTCGTAGCATATAGTCGCCACGGACATCCAGATTCGCAAACAGCCGTCAGTCGGCTACGATCAATTTTAGCGAACCGTATACCATATCCATTTTCTATAGAATATTGAACTATTTCTTCTTTGATATCTCTTAACGAACTATATTGTTTACCCAAAAATAATCCTCCGCTTAATATTTGTGCACTTATCGGTCTGCTTGCCACTTCCTCGTCATCTGAACCGACCGGTGTTCAAAGCTCCTCCAATGTTTTGGAGGTTGCATAAAACTCTATTTCTTCATTTTCATCTAATTGATCGAATGTTTATACCTCAGCATATGTAGGTGCAGCATCCGGCATCCACTCGTTATCTATATCAAAATCTGCTAGCTCGTTTATATCAACTGATCTACTATAATCCGAATTCATCGTCGTCGTGAGTATAATAAATTTCCCGTTGGAAAAGAATAAAACGGTAAGAATGATCATTGTAAAAAATAATTATACAACGTGGAGAGTACAGATCAGGATAATTCCTAGAAAAGATTGTAGTGGACAATCTCTCTAAACAGAATTAACTTTCTAAATAAGTTCCCAGGAAAGACAAATATAAAAAAATTAAATTAAATAGTTTAAAAATTATATAGTTTAAATTAAATAGTTTAAAAATCATTGCCTCTATTCTTTCCTAAGAACTTACTTGGAAAGCTAATTCTGTTTAAAGAGATTGTCTAGCACAATCTTTCATGGGAATTATCCTGATTAGTACTCTCCACGCAATATAACTATTTTTTACAATGATCATTCTTACCATTTTATTCTTTCCCAACGGGAGGTTTATTATACTAGCGACGACGATGGATTCAGATTCTAGTAAATCAGTTGTTGTAAACGAGCTAGTAGATTTTGATACAGATAACGAGTAGATACCGGATGCAGCACCTGCATATGCTGAGGTACAAGCATTCGATCAATTAGATGAAAATGAAAAAATTGAGTTTTATGCAACCTCCAAAACACTGGACGAGTAGCTTCGAACACCGGTCGACTCAGATGACGAAGAAGTGGAAAGCAGACCGATAAGTGCACAAATATCAAGCGGAGGATTATTTTTAGGTAAACAATATAGTTCGTTAAGAGATATCAAAGAAGAAATAGTTCAATATTCTATAGAAAATGGATATGGTATATGGTTCACTAAAATTTATCGTAGCCGACTGATGGCTGTTTGCGAATCTGGATGTTCGTGGCGAATATATGCTGCGAAGATGCAAAACGAGCTCACGTTTCATATATCGCCTTTTACCAACGTTCACAGCTGTCCAAGGCAAATGGAAAATCGAAACGCTAGAACAAAATGGGTGGCAAATAATTACCTGGATAGGTTCAAAACTCACCCTACATAGGACATCCCTTCTATTGTCGAGACAGTGAAGATGGATTACATGGTCGATATTTCAACCAGTATTGCCACAAGATCAAGAAGCATAGCTCAGGCTATTAACGAAAGAAAGTGCGACGAACAATACGAGTAACTGTGGTCGTACGGAGCAGAAATATTAAAATCAAATCCGTGTAGCACAGTTAAAATTTATGGTATCCCAGGGGGTCAAAATACAATGGTATTTCAAAGATTTTTTTATGTGTTTGGCTGCTTGCAAGATAAGTTTGTTGCAGCACGGTAGACCTGTTATTTGTTTGGATGGCTATCATCTTAAGAGCTCGTGTCCCGGCCAACTATTCACTGCCGTTAATATTGATGACAACGATGAAATATATCCCGTTGCTGTTGCCAACGTCGAATCTGAGTTTGCAAACTCATTGGAGTGGTTTTTGCAAATATTAAAGGAAAATCTAAACACTGAATCGGGACGAGATTGGACAATTATTTCAGATCGACAAAAGGTATAACGCATTTCTATTTGTTATTTCAAATATTTATGGTAGTTGTATTATTTTATATTGACGATGTAATATGTTAAAATTTCAGGGGTTGAAAAAGCCTGTGAAACGTCACTTAGGAGAGACCGAACATTGCTTCTGTCTGCAGCATATGTACAAGAATTTTAAAAGCCTATATCGGGGTGTTGCGTTAAGAGATGCACTATGGAAGGCGGCTAGAGCACCCACGAATACTCATTTCGAGCATGAAATGGAGAAATTACGTCAGATTAGCCTGAAGGTCGAAGCATATCTTCGAGAAGAAGATTCTCGCCGTTGGGCTAATCATGTCTTCTCATCCATTTCAAAGTGCGATTTAGGCTTAAACAATCTGTGCGAGTTATTCAATGCAGTGTTATTGCCTATCCAGGACAAACCAATATTGGCCATGTTCGACGGGATCCAAAAGAAATTAATGATTCTCATTGTTAAAAATTATGAGAAGATGTCCCAATCAGAAGATCTCCTGTGTCCCCACATAAAAACAAAACTTGCGAAGTTAGAGGAAGCATCTCGAAAATAGCGCGCCAGATTTGCAGAAGGTTATCGATTTGAAGTCACCAACAGATACGAACAATTCGTTGTTGACATGGATGATCGCATGTGCAACTGTACCAGGTGGGCCATTATTGGAATTCCGTGTGTGCATTCTATTCTCTGCATGTACATCATGAGAGTATCCCCAGAAAATTACGTGCACGAATATTATCACCGGGTAACTTACCTTCAGATGTACTCACACTATATTCATCCTATTAGCGGGCGAATAATGTGGCTGCCACCCGTAGAAGGACTGAACAAAATCCTCCCGCCCACAAGACACCGTCAACCTGGTAAGGCAAAGAAGACGAGAGTGCGAGATACTGACGAGCCGTCAAGCTCGAGAATGAGAACTAGTCGGAAGAACTCCACCATCAGGTGTCGTATATGTCGGTAGCAGGGGCATAATACCCGCACTTGTTCTAACAGGGGATCAACTTCAGGCGCTGCTTCGCAAGACACGTTCATGGATTTCAACATATTTGACGGAACGCAAGTACACTTTGACACGTTTTTCTTTTTAACTCACAGTAATTTTTTTTTAATAGTTTTATTTTATTATATGCAGGAATTTTCGGTACGCAGTCGCGGCAAAAGAAGTGCCTAATAATTATATTGTAATAATTATTTGTTCATTAATTTTTTAAAAGGTGGCTCAACTTATAATTCATTATTTTAGTTTAGTTCAAATTGTAAATAATTCTACATTTAATTTTTTGTCGAATAATGTTTATTTATATTCGTTTATTTAGTTTTTTTTCAATTAATAATTAATTGTATTGTTTATATATGTATTTATTTATTTTTTAAATAATGTATTTTTTTAATTTTTTCCAATTAATTACACTTATTCGAATTGCACGAAAGGTATTTTATCACATTTATTAACTAATTGCATGATATTAAATACAAAAGAAAAAACTAAAAATTATACGTCAAAGTCATTCTCGTCTCCGTCTCCGTCTCCGTCTCCATCCCCTTCTCCGTCTCTTTGTCTTCGTCGTCGTCTGCGTCTGCGCCTCCGTCTCGCATCTTCTTCATCAACCCTTCGAACGAGCAATTGCATTTGTTCCTGTTGGTTCTGCTGTATCTGAATAATCTGTTGCAAGTTCTCGTGGTGCGTCTGATGAATCTGATGTATTTGTCGCTGCATCTCATACATCTGATGGTTGCTTGTCTCCCACAACTCATACATCTGTTGGTGGTTTGCCTGCAACATCTCACTACTCACCTACTGCACCTCATACATTTGCTGCATTAATTCTCTCATATCCCACGCGCTACCGGCTTCTTCATGTAGGGACAATGGTGGCGCGGTAGTCTCCTCCATCGGCACTGCCTAAGAGGTGGAAGCTCTCTGATCGCTCTTCAGCATCCAAACGCCATTAGCTTCCACGAGACCCATTCGAGTCAAATGAGTAGTGTCGAATATGTTGGTAGATTTAGGAGCTACCCTTCGCTCGCCAACCGTTATCTAAATGTCAAATTCTTCGACGATCTTCATAATCAAGGTCTCGTACGGGAGACTCGCCTGTGATGTCCGGTATACTTCAATCATGTGACTTAAAATCAAGAAGTGATGATTAAAAAACTTCTCGTTGCACAATGTTTCCATGACATACAGGTCCATACAGCTCACGAGATTTCGATGTCCATTTCGCGGCAGAATGGTATGGACTAGCATGTTGCGCAGAATTCAACCTGTGACATTCAAATCTCGTGTTTGTGGCTTCACGAACAACTTAATGTTGGGATTGATGTGAATTTGTCGTAGGAACTCGACTCCCTCAGGCAATGTGAAAAAAGAACAGTCTTTAGAAGCATGATAATATTGATCTGCATTCTCAATGTAAAATCCTAGCAATTAATTTATTGTTTACGGCCACATCGTCACCTCATTACCAAGAATCTTGGTAGTTAGCTCACATTTCTCCTATCTGCTAGCAAGTTCGCGTAGAATAATTAAACTATTCTCTCACATACGTATCCCTTCAACAAATACATCTCGTGAAGGCCGATGTTGTTAAACATCTTTTTAATCCCCAACATCTCCCAACCACTAAAGTCGATAGTCATGCAATTAGTAAGTTTAAGTTTCACCAAATCATTCTCAAATTTACTTTCGCAGTTTCTATTCCAAAATTTCATAGCAAATATGTTGTCAAACCTTTTGTTGGGAAAAAATAAAACGGTAAGAATGATCATTGTCAAAAATAGTTATACAGCGTGGAAAGTACTGATCAGGATAATTTCCAAGAAAGATTGTACTGCACAATCTCTTTAGACAGAATTTCTTTTCCAAGTAAGTTCCCAGGAAAAACTGGAGGGGTCACAAACGATCCCACTTAAATTATAGCCTCCATAGACAGAACTTACTATACAGTACAATTATACCACTACGAAAATAAATAATTTACGTACAAAAAAAATAGTTATCTCATTTAAATATTAAAATAACTAAAAATCGTAACAAATAAAATATTGAATTATAAAAAAAAATCAATTAAATATTTTCAAAATTAATGTAAGCGAAAATCAAAGTACATCAACATCGTAACTGATAAATAAATAAATTAAATATACAAAAATTAAATTAAATAGTTCAAAAATTAATGCAAACAATCATGAAAGTACCTGAACATCGTATCTCATAAATAAATCAAATATAAAAAAATTAAATTAGATAGTTTAAAAATTAATGTTAGCAAAAATCAAAATATCTAAGCATCGTAATTTATAAATAAATAAAATTTACACTTTTCGTTAGAAACGAACAGAAATACCATCGGATAAAGAAAATAATCGAAAGAAAGTATTGGAGAAATTTTTAGAGGTGTGGTTTGAATGAAAATGAAAACTCTTATTTATAGGGTGTGAGGAGGCCGGCCGACCTTCTCCTATTTTTTTTAATTTTTTTAATGGAGGTCGGCCGGTTCGATTGAACCAGCCGGCCTCCCTTAATAATTTTAAATTGGAGGCCGACCGGTTCAATCAAACTGGCCGGCCTCCATTTATTTTTTCCTTTTTAAAAAAGAGGCCGGCCGACCTCTTTACGATTTCTTCATAAAAAATAATGAAGGCCGGCCGGTTCAAGTAAACCGGCCAGCCTCCACGGGTCTGTCCACCCATAGGCCGGCCATAATGGATTTTTTTGCAAATTTAGAATAGTTTTTAGTTTTCTTTTGTGAATAGTAAATTTTTTAAGTTTTTAAAAAAAAAAACCAAAGATCTTGGTTTATTTTGAAAAAGACCCTTTTGGTATGTTAATACCATCTTTAATTTTTACACCTTTGAATGGACTATTTTCAATAATGTTCCATAAATCATAATCCATGACTTGAATAAATATTCTCAATTCTAGCTTTCCAATATACATAATCATTTCCATCAAAAAATGGTGGTCTAGTAATGGATTAACTTTCTACATGTGAAGTATTTGTATTGAATGTCATTTCTAAATATATAACTATTTTTAATCACAATTAAAGAAAATATTAAACCTTGCTCTGATACCAATTGTCGGATTGTTTTTACATGAGACGGAGGGGGGGTTGTTGCTTTTTATAAAACTTAGTAATTATGATCACTAACAAATTAATAAGTTTGCACTTAGGTGTATTGACTTAATTATTGTCAAGATAATTTGATAGGAAGAATGTAATCAATAGCAAAGGGAAAAAGGAAACGACACTGAAATTGTTTACACGGTTCGGCCAATCTTGCCTACGTCCGCGCTTCAAGAACTCCCCTTGAAGATTCTTTCCTTCTCTTCCGAGAAAATCTTTGATTGAACTTGACGAACGTCAATCAACTGCCTTTACACATTTTCCTTTGGGATTCACCCTTTTTCAACATTCTAATAAAAGGTTGAGTTGAAACTCAAATTCCACTGTCTCGATAATGTAATCTCAAATATTTGTTATTTGAGAAGTGTATGAAGGATTGAGAAATTGAAACTCTTTAAAGTTGAGAGAATTTTTTCCGATGGTTGCATGATTGTTGTCTCTGTAAAAAAATCTTCATTCTTTAATTTATAATCCTTCTGACGTCTGCCTACGATCGGTCGACCTATCTTAAAACCGATTGACACCTTGTTACCGTTGTGCATAGATAAAAAAATTATTGTAAACCGTTTTGGTCGACCTTTTTGAGTCTCGGTCGACACTTTGTCATCGTTGGTGTTCGTTGATAGACGTTGTAAATAGTGTTGGTCGACCCTTTGTTCTTTTCTGAATTCATCAGTTGACACCTTGATATACCGGTCAACACTTGCTTTGTCTCTATTTTGCATTAGTCGTTCTTTGCGGTCGACACGTCAATTGCTTCTGGATCTATCGGTCGACACCTTCAAGGTCCGTCGACACTTTAATTGGTTCTGGATAGATCGATCGACACCTTCAAGGTCCGGTCAACACTTCAAATGGTTCTGTTTCCATCGGTCGATCCCTCTAGTCGACACTTTAATTGGTTCTGGATATATCGGTCGACACCTTCAAGGTCCGGTCGACACTTCGAATGGTTCCGAAATATCTTTTTTCAAGGACATTTTGAATTAATAAAAACAACAAATAATTTACTTCTTACGATTATTCAATATTTTAAACATTCATCAACTATATTAACCTTAAATATATTTTATTAAAACATCATAAAAAACTTATTAATCTTAAATACATTTTAAGTTAACACGAACCACATTACAAATCAATCAGTTCAAATACGAAGTTTGGAGACTCAATGGGGTCAGATCGCTAACGTACTCAATGGGAGACCTCAGGGTGCACTGTCAAGTTCAACAGAAATAAACCTGAAAGATCGATGCAATGTCATCACTAGGAGTGGTGCAGTGATTGATAACTCCTGTCAAGAAAATAAGAAGGTTGCTAGACATGACACGAAAGATCCCTCATCATCCACGCCTCAAATGAAAACTGAAGTACATAAACCTTATAAAGTTCCTCCACAAGGCTCAATTAAAGAAATACCACGAGTCCCTTTCCCTCAGCGCCTAAAGAATGTCAAGGCAGACAAGCAATTCGGAAACTTTCTAGAAGTATGCAAGCAATTACACATCAATATCTCATTCACTGAAGCGCTAGAACAAATGTCTACCTACGCTAAATTCTTGAAGGAAACCTTAACTCACAAGCACAAGATAGAAGAATGTGGCACGATTGCTTTAACTGAGGAATGCAGTGCAATTATTCAACGCAAACTTACACAAAAATTGAAAGACCCAGGAAGTTTCACTCTTCCATGCACAATTGGGGATTCAATTTTTGAGTGAGCATTATGCGATTTAGTCGCTAGCATCAACTTAATGCCCTTGTCCATATTCCAGAAGCTCGGTCTTGGTGAAGCAAAGCTCACGCAGATAATTTTACAAATGGCTGATCGGAGTGTCAAACATCCGCGTGGTATGATTGAGGATGCCCTAGTCAAAGTTGATAAATTCATTTTCTCTGCTGATTTCGTAGTCCTTAATATGGAAGAAGATCGTGATATTCCTATCATTCTAAACCAACCTTTCTTAGTAACAGGAGGAGCACTAATCGATGTTCAAAGAGGAGAACTCAAATTGAGGGTACAAGACGAAGAAGTAACATTTAACGTATTCAATGCTATGAAGTACCCCACAGCGAGCGACGATGTGTTTCGTGTGGAAGATCTCAACGCCGAAATAATGGAAGCGTCACTCCAACCACGTGATTCTCTTGAAGCTTGTCTACTAAACCAAGAGTATTCTCCTGCGAATGAATCAGACAAACAAGATTATGTGACATGGATGGCTTCATTTGAACCAAATCGAAAGAAGTATTTTAAAAGTTTGGCGGAGTCGCCTTTACGGATCTTACCATTAATTGAAAGCCCACCCACCTATAACTAAAGTCGTTACCATCACACCTTCGATATGCGTACATTGGAGAAAACGAAACTCTTTCAGTTATCATTTCAGCTGAATTATCCAAAACGGAAGAAGGAAAGCTACTACGTGTACTTCGGACCTACAAAGTTGCTATTGGATAGACCTTATTAGACATTAAAGGAATTAATTCTTCATTTTGTGTGCACTGAATTTTAATGGAAGACGATCATCGACCATCAATTGAACACCAACGATGGCTAAACCTGGCAATGAAGGAGGTAGTGCGAAAAGAAGTTTTAAAGTGGTTAGATGTCGGGGTTATTTACCCAATCCCAGATAGTTCATGGATGAGTCCAGTGCAACGTGTGCCAAAGAAGAGTGGAATGATAGTAATTAAAAATGACAATAATGAACTCATACTTTCCGGAACTGTCACTGGATGGAAAATTTGCATGGACTACCGAAAGCTGAACAAAGCTACTCGCAAAAATCATTCCCCATTGCCGTTAATCGACCAAATGCTTTATAGGCTTTCCGGACACGCTTATTATTGTTTCCTCAACGGCTATTCTGGGTACAACAAAATTGTCATTGCCCCGGAAGATCAAGAAAAGACAACCTTTACATGCCCATACGACACGTTTGCCTTTCGTCAGATGCCCTTTGGTTTATGCAATGTACCGGCTACCTTTCAACGATGTATGATGGCAATTTTCTCAGACATGGTAGATCAGTTCATTGAAGTATTCATGGATGACTTTCGGTGTTTGGGTTATCCTTCGATATTTGTTTGAAAAATCTATCCAAAGTGTTAGCAAGGTGTGTCGAGACGAACTTGGTGCTAACCTGGAAAAAATATCACTTTATGGTAAAGGAGGGTGTTGTGCTTGGTCATCAGATTTCGGCACAAGGTATCAAGGTGGACCGAGCGAAGATAAGTGCAATCGAGAAACTACCACTACCCACCACGATCAAAGGAGTTCGAAATTTTCTTGGACATATTGGCTTCTATCTACAGTTTATGAAGGACTTCTCCAAGACCTCAAAGCCGCTATGCAATTTGCTTGAAAAAGGAACATCGTTTGTATTTACGGCTGAATGTTTAAATGCGTTTAATGTTTTAAAGGAGAAGCTAGTAACGGCACCGATCATAGTTGCGCCTGATTGAGAATTACCGTTTGAAATTATGAGTGATGCTAGTGATTTTGCTATAGAAGCTGTCTTAGGTCAAAGGAAAGATAAAGTCTTTCGAACAATTTACTATGCGAGTCGCACTCTTAACGACGCTCAACTCAACTATGCTACCATTGAAAAAGAATTGTTAGTTGTTGTTTTCGCAATCAATAAATTTAGGCGTTACATCATTGGAAATAAGGTAGTTGTTTTCACCGACCCTCAGCAATAAAGTATCTTATGGAAAAGAATGATGCTAAACCTCGACTCATTCGTTGGGTGCTGTTATTACAAGAGTTCGACGTTGAAATAAAGGATAAGAAAGGAACAGAAAACCTAGTGGCAGACCATCTATCACATTTAGAGAATCAAGCTCACGTGAAAGACAACAACGAGCCGATAGATGACAAATTCCTAGATGAAAAACTCCTTGCGATTTCTAAGGTGTCATGATATGCTGACTATGTGAACTTTCTCGTCTGTCAAATCATGTCATTCGAACTATCACATCACCAAAAAAAGAAATTCCTCTCCGACGTAAAGTGATATTATTGGAAAAAGTCAATTTTATATCGTCATTGTGCTGATCAGGTAATCAGGCGAGATATTCCCGAAGATGAGATGATATCTGTGTTGAAGCACTGCCACACTCTGGAATGTGGTGGTCACTTTGGAGGAAACCGAATAGCAGCAAAAGTACTTCAATGCATTTTTTACTGGTCAACTCTATTTAAGGATGCACTCCTTTGTCATGGCATGTGATAGATGTCAACATACGGGTAATATCTCCCGCCGTAATGAAATGCCTCTAACAAACATCTTTGAAATTGAACTATTCGATGTATGGGGAATTGATTTTATGGGGCCATATCCAGCATCATTCAACAACAAATACATTATTCTTGCTGTGGATTATGTCTCGAAATGGGTCTAAGAAATAGCAACATCAACTAGTGACGGCAAACTGGTGTTGAAATTTTTGCAAAAGAACATTTTCACTCGTTGCGGCACACCGCAAGCCATCATTAATGACGAGGGCACACACTTCTGTAATAAACAATTTAAGCTGCTATTTTTAAAATATGGTGTTAAGCATCACAGAGCATTAGGGTATCACCCTCAATCGAATGGTCAAGCTGAAATTTCTAATCGCGAAATTAAACTCATCCTCGAAAAGACAGTAAGTACTTCACGCAAAGATTGGGCGTGCAAATTGGATGATGCACTATGGGCGTACCGCACCGCTTTCAAAGTATTTTTAGGAATGTCACCTTATCGGTTGGTTTTCAAAAAATCTTGTCACCTACCTGTCGAATTAGAGCATCGCGCTTAGTGGGCAATGAAGAGATTAAATTATGACTTAACAGTCGCCGACCATACACGTTTCCTCCAGATAAATGAACTCGATGAATTGCGTATCAATGCTTATGAAAATTTCAAGATTTACAAGGAGAAAACTAACGTATGGCATGACAAACACATCATTAAAAAAGAGCTAACGTCGGGTCAACAAGTGTTACTATTTAATTCGCGTTTGAAGCTCTTTCCGGGTAAACTAAAATCACAATGGTAGGGCCCATTTACAGTAGTCAAAGTCTTTCCTTCTCGTGGTGCTGTAAAGCTACGTGGATCGAATAATGGAATATTCAAGGTTAACGGTCAATAAGTAAAACCATATTTTTGTGGCATTACTACGAGTGATGAAATGGCCACTCGTCTTACACCCGATTCGTAAAGTTCATCAATCGTCAAGCTGATGACGTCAAAACAAGCACTTGGTAGGAGATAACCTATTTATTTATTTTCATGGTTTTATTAGTTATTTAATATTAAATTGATATGTTTAACTGGTTTTGCTGTTTTAAGCTTCATGTTATTTATCTAATAAAAAAATTAAATAAATAAAAATAAAAATAAAGATAAGAGAAATAAATCTTCAGTTCGTTCTTCACCTGCAGCTCCAGCTGCTCCTCCGACGAAATCCAGCCAGCGATCAATCCGAGACATCATAAGGTACGCTACTTTACCCTTGCTATTCAATTTTTTTTCATTTGGGGGGGGGGGGTAATTTTATCTTATCTTATTACTGTGCTATATTTTGTTGGTTTTGCAATCCAAAATCTTGATTGAGGTGTCAATGGTTTAAATTTTGAATAAATTCATTTCTAAGTAAAAGATTGACTTGTATTAGTTTGTATTGACTTGAACTTACAAAGTTAAACTCAAAATCCTGCGCACCTTTTCATTATTTTTGAATTTAATCTGTTTGTGTCATACTCATGTAATCTACATATATCGAAGCCCAAACACAGTAAGGAGTGAAAGAGCGTAAACACGGTAAGCGAATGTAGCTCCAGTCAAATATAACGATAACGAGTGCTAATGAGATAAAAATTCTTCTTGGTTTTGCCCAACATCCACGAATGCGAATTGAGGTTTTTCATAAACAAGAAAATAACTTATGTCATCACTGGACTGTTTGAGCTCTCTTGACCTATCCTATTGTGTTATTTAATGATACCCTTAGTCACTTTTTTTAGCATATTATTTACTGTTCAGTTGTACCTATTTCAACCTAACCACATATATACTTTCCTACCTTATTTAATGAACACGAGATATTAAGAGATCTAGAGGAGAATAGGAAAAAGTAGTGGTAAAGATGTATAAAACTCTTTTGTCATCTGTCAATTTATTGTTATGTTATTGTTAGTTTTATTTATTCGATTAGCTTAATATTTGTAAGTGAGCTAAAAATTTCAAGTTTTATTTTATATTTCGATATAAAAAAAAAAAAGTTTGAGTGAGCAAAAAAATTTCAAGTTGTATTTCGATAAAAAAAAAAACAAAAAAAAAATGACAACAAGTGAGCTAAAAATTTCAAGTTTTATTTTATATTTGTCTATGTTTGTATTAATTATATTTTGCAATAATGACAAAAGAGAAAATTTGGATGATATTGAACGAGATAAGTTTTGAGGTGAGAGATTAAAAGAAAGTTTGAGTGAGTTTAATGAGAGAGTGAGTGAGTAATTCGAAGAAAATTTTAAGTGGGTGAAATAAGAAAGGATGAGTTGTGTTCTGAATATTCGTTTGAATCCATAAAACTTCTACCTTTTAGCTTAGCCTTTCATTACAAGCTTTTAAATGACCTATCGACTCTTATTTTAATTTATTAATATTAGCTACTAGTTAGATGGTAGGCAAAGGCATTAAACGATTAGAGTGAATGAAGTCCAAAGTGAGATGTGAATGTAGTCCTTACCTGTAGCTACATTAGTTGACCCAACAGTTAGAGAAAAAGGAGAATGAACACACACGAGGATTTCTAAGTAAGCAATTGTCAATGCGCTAATATGAGTTATTTCTTTTGTAACGAGTTAATCTTGGTAGTTTTAGTATGAATTTTTCAAGCTAAAATGAATTACAAAAAAAAAAACTTGATTAGGATTGTTTTACCATTATATTATGTTGAGTATTTTAAATGTGATTGACGTTATATCTTTGTTTTAATTGTGCTTAATTTTGTTTGTTTAAGGACAAGCTTTCATTCAATTTTGGGGGTGTGATAAGTGTGTATTTTACACACTTATTTATACTTTTTATACTTGATTCGATAAGATATTTTTAAGTGTTTGAAGGAATTTCATGTTTTTGGTGTAAGTGTGCAGATAAAATGGAATTAAAAATCTGAAAGTCGTTTTGGAAATTTTTATCGTTTTAATCTCAACTGTCGATTGTGGGTCGTGGGTCTAAAGCTGAATTAAGGTTATAACTTAACCTAGAGGCCAAGAGGCAAGCATTCATTCATTCAATTCGTTTCGGAAGCAAAAAGGTAGAGACTGGATCAAAGCGATAGGATCGAAAAAAACTTTGGATTAAGGAACCGAGTTTTTTTTCTTTCTCCTTTTTTATCCTGAAACTATGATTATCTTTATTTCTCTTTCTGTTTTACTTTATTCTAACATGAACTAAATTTATTTTCTAGGGCTACGATAACCGAATTATAAATGTTTAGTTTTTTATTTAATTCAAGTTGTTGATTTTCTATTTCGATATTGTGTTGAATAAATTATTATGTTCTTAATGTCTACGATTGTCTATTCAACAATAACATGTTCGTAAGATTATTTTGAGACCAAGAAGAGATAAATAATCGTGCACTGAATAATTTGTCATTAAAATGATCTTAGACTAGAGATAGCTAAAGTGTTTATGTGGTACTTTAATTTCTTGTACTTAAAGTATTCAATTAATTTTTAAGGTTAGAAACCAAGAGATAATAATCCGTTAATTGAATAAGTTTGTCATTACTCGAGAGATTGATAAATAAATTAGTTAAATCGTCATCAACACATAGGCATAGCTTTGATAACTAAGATTAAGGTTACTAAATAGAATTAATTTATCTGAAATCGAAAACCCTAAATATTTCTATAATATTTCTAAAAATCATTTAAATTTCTGTTATTTAATTAATTGTCATTATTTATTTTACATTTAAACCAAATGTCTACTAAAATCATTATTCATAGTAAATTGGAATTAATTTGTTTGATAATTAGTAACAATAGTTTTCGTGGAATCGACTCGTATTTACATACCATATTATTTGTGCGACACGTTCACTTGCGTCTGCAATATTTTTCGCAACAACAGCAATATCATTGCATATCAATTATGTCTTTCTAGCACCATTGGTCAAATTTATAATTAGGTAATCGTAAGAATCAGGCAAACTTTGAAGTAAAAATTTAGTTCGTTCATTCTCGTCAATTTTGTGTTCTAATGTTATAAGTAAAGAAAATAATGTGTTCAGAGTATTGATATGGTCAGTCACCATTGTCGACTCTGACATTCAAAGAGTATATAATTTTCTTTTAAAGAAAATTTTATTATGCAACGATTTTGCCTCATATAGTTCTGTCAACATATCTCATATCTGCTCTGCAGTTGTATTTTCTAAGATACTTAACAAAATTTTATCTGCTAGAGTTAGATGCAAAATGAAGATAGCATCTCTATCTGCTTTGTTCTATTTTTCATCTTGATTGTTCGTTGGTCTGTCGCCGATGACCATAACATAGTCATCTCTCTGCAATAGCGCCTTATTTTTTATTTCTACAAGGAGAAATTATTTCCGTTTAATTTTTCAATTTCAATCTTTTCCGCAATAATAACAAGGTTATTATACTACTTGTTGGGAAAATAAACGAAATTGGTAGAAATAATAATAATGTCGGCATTGTAAAATGTAGAGAGTACTGATCAAAATAATTTTCAAAATCGATTGCTCTTGACAATCTCCTTAAACAAAATTATTTTTCCAAGAATATTCTCAAGAAAGACTGGAAATGTCACAAACGGTCCCACTTAAAATCCAGTCACTTAAACAGAACTTACTAACACAGTACAATTACACCACTAAATAAGCAATACAAAAAATGATAGTAGATGCAATCCGAAAAGTACTAAGAATATCCACACTGTATAATTATAACGGCCAAGAAATAAAGAAAATAGTGGCTAAAACGAACACCGAGAATTTTACGTAGAAACTCAAATCGAGAAAAAATCAAAGAAACCAAGTCCAAAAAGATCTCACTATAAAAAATAATATTTACAATATTTTTCTATATATCGAATATGCTAGAAAATACTCACTAAGAGAAATTACCACTCTTAGAAATCTCAGTATGCACAAAAATATCATTCCTATTTTTCACTCACAGCTCTTCTCTTCTCTCCCTCAAAATATTTTCATTATTTCTTTCACTCTTCTCAGAGATCTTTGAATTTTCGAATGCATAAGATAAAAGAAAACTTCACTGTTTATAGAAAAAGTTTGTCTCAAAGGGACAAACTAAAAAAAGTGACACTTCCCTTAAAATAAGGGTGGGAAGGTACCAGAAAACTTTTTCTTTCTTTTTTCATCATAATGGAGGGACCGACTTTAGCTTTAGCATTGTGTTATCCATGATTGGCACCACAAATTCGTTATAACATCTATGACCTTCCAATGCCTTTAATCATTTTTATGCGAGTTATCTTCAATAACAATAATAACATACATAACACATGAGTTGTTAGAATAAAAGTAATTCTGACAATAAAAAAAAAAATGTTTTTGCAGAAAGCCAACTGAAGTTATTATTGAGAACTTGACATCCTGAGCATAAGCTTAAAAGACAATTCATAATTTCATATTATAAGTTCATGGGCAGAGGGATTATACTATAATAGATGACATTCTTTATTTGATGTCATATACCTGAAAGGTAGGTCAAGAGCCTGAAATGTGGAGGCTGGAGAAAGGAAATGAGCAACCAAAGTTCCAAAAACAAAGGAGGCGAATGCTAGTCTAGATTGAACGTGAAATGCCGACAATTTTTGGGCAGTCGAGATACAATAGCCCAAGATAAAGTTCCAGCTCCTGTGCAATAAACAAGAGTTATTAGACTTAAGCTGTAATCAAAAGCAGTGAAAAAGAAAGAGAAAGATCATATAGAAAATTCTCATCACCAACCTAACATCGGTCCAGTACAAAATTATAATTGATCAAAAGGAGTGAAGCTAAATATTTCTAGAGTAAAACCCATCTCAAAAATAGGGACTTCTTCGACAAATATACACGTATTATGACTCATTGATTAGGATAATCTCAATGTGAAACTGTGAATTATTTTTTGTGACTAAACCGTCTGACAAATAATAATTCTTTTTGCTAACTATAGGGTATTTTGGAAAAGGTCAATATTCGAAGAGAACAAAGCCGTATGCACTCGTGTTCCCTAAAGAGATAAAAAAAACACGGATGTTTGTGGCAAAAGTTAAATCATGAAAAAGACAAGGGTGGATGAAAAATTACCACCGAATCAATTAGCAAAAGTCTCTGAAACTTTGTCGGGCTAAATCGGCCTAGTTTTTTTGTAATGAATTACAAAAGACATGAACCTCAACAATCCAATCTTCATTTATTTTAGAAAATATGTCTGCAATTTGTTTCATCAGATTGATAGAACAATTGTTTTTTTTTTCGAAAGACTATTAAAGAATGACAAATATATACAACAAACAAAACATACAATTCTATCAATGATGCAAACCACATACTTCAACAATATCTTGTTTAACCTCACAAATTAAAAAAACTATTCAGAATACATCACAAGGAAGATCATTAGTTTATATCCGAACAAGATTGATAAGAAAAATTGAATTTGGTACTGAACGAGATTTAAAATACATATATTAACTACAAGAATATCCAAAGATGAATGAGCAATGAAATTACCAAAAAATGAGCTGAATATAAAAACACAAAGAGATAGATTGGTATAAATAAAAGTAAAATAATAAACATTGTTCCGAAGGCAAAATTCATACAAGCTCACCATATTTGAACCATAGACAAGGAAGCGGAAGCACACCCAAGATTACTTCGCACTAGAAAAACCTATAACAATCGAAATAAGGAATTAAGTTTTTCGTTCGAAGGACATAAAAAATCTCAATAGACATAAAAAAACAAACGTAATCTCTAAACAAATCAAAAGAAGCAGAGGGCACGGACAAAATTTGAACGGATTAAAAAAATCAGAAACTAATATGTGAATAAAGCAAGTGTAGCATAACAGAAAAGACGTCGTTTCAGACACACGGACAAGAAAAGCCAAGGAGGAAAATGTATTCTATTTATCTGCTCAGCGTGGTAGTTGTTCTTAAAGTGTTTATGAAAACACAAAATTTACTCTTAGTATCAATACAAGCTACACTCATGCAATATGGCCACTAAATAAATGAAAGGGAAATAGATGAAGCAAGGCCAACATCATTTTGTAAAGCATCTGATGATAATAAGCATCGAAAAAGAAATGAAAGACCAAACACAAAAAATTATTCTTGGTATACTTATGCAACATGGCCTTTAAAGAAAAAACGACCAGCATGTCTGCAATTTAGTTAACACCCGAAAACACGAAATAAATACACGAAGAAACACACATTTGCAGAAATGGAAATACATCCTCAGCAAAATTTTGTATGCAATTAGTCATGAAAAATGGCAACAGATGATAAGTAGGTTCTCATGAAAAATGGTAGCAGCAAAAAAGAAATGAAAGACTTTTTCAAGAATGGAAACACAGAAACAGCAATCTAGCAAGACCGATAGAGAAAGAAATCACTCATCGGAAGACATATATACCTGCATCAAATCGCATCCACCAATACAGAAAGCAATTAGTCATCGGATTGACTGAGCCAGTTACCTCAAACAACATCCATGAATACATAAAGCAATCGGTCATAGTATGGACCGAGACATAAAATCCACCAACACAGAAACAAGAATGCAAGACGAATAGAGAAAGAAATCACACGTCGGAAGAATAAAAAAACATTTCACAAAGAGAGGAAGGGCCCGATCGAAAGAAATCACTCATCGGAAGAAAAAAAAAAAGAACACAAAGATAGTAAGGACAAGACAAGCAACCTGAAGCGGATTCAGCGGGGACAGGAATCGGCTCTTCGGCCGAGGAAGACATCGACAATAGAGTAGATAGACCACGACGAGAGAAAATGGAAGACGCAGAACGAGAAAATTGAAAGCTTGATTGAGAAGACGACTCCTAAAGTGCTGTTCACCGCGGAGAGATGATGAATCTTACTTTTATCAATGCAAAAAAAAATATAAATAATAAATAATAAATAATAAAGCTCAAGCAAAACCTCAAGACAAACATTGATTTTGATCAATTTATCCATTGAAAGAAAAAAAAAAAAAGTCCAAGAAAATCGATACATATAATATAAGAAGATATTATATGTATCTTTCAGGGGAAACTCCCTCGAGGGCTCGGGCTCCCTTTATTACAACCAAAATACACAATACATATAATATAAGAAGATATGAACCATCATCATTTATCAAGGAAATGGATACACAACAACTTTTCCAGTAGCTCTGGAAGTTTGGAGATATACAAATGCTTCGACTGTCTCCGAAAATGAAAACGGGCTTTTGGGATCGATCACTGGCTTCACTTTGCCACTCTCCAAGTATGGCTTTAATTTCTCCAGCACAGCTCCATCCGATGTTAGGAGATAAAAGAACACCGGTGGACCTGCCGACTCGACAATGGAGATCACTTTCCCACCCTCCTTGATTGCCTTAACTGCCCTCCCAGTCTGACCTGTTTCAATAGATTTTCATGGCAAAATCATGAAATTGTCCATACTCCAAACCACCTCCTAATTTGGCTGACAAAGTATGAAAATTTTCAGAGGAAATTTCGTTAGTTACCAACTGCGTCATAGACTAAATCAAATTTTTCGGGTAGATCTTCAAAGTTTTCCTTGGTATAATCAATGGCTAAATCAGCACCAAGGCTCCTCAGCAAGTCTAACTTTACAGTGCTTGATGTTGCTGCCACTCTATATGAACCAAACACATGTTTTGCCAACTGACCCACACGACAAAAAGTAAATCAATCAATAAAGACTCATCGGCCTCAATCCAAACTTTAAACAAAGAGATTTTCATACGAGGACAACAGTATCAGAAATTGACCTGAATGACCATAGATCCAACTCCACCAGCACCTCCCAAAACCAGAATGGATTTATCTGCAGAAAATTCATGTAATTCGAGGGGAATATAAGCTGTTTCAATGGCCAAAGGAAGACTAGCAGCCTCAACGAAGTTTAGATTTTCAGGTTTGTGAGCCATGACTTTCTCTCCTACAGCAGTGTACTGTGCTAAAGAACCTATTGCTTTGGGCTTTTCCTTTGGTCTCTCATTTATATCTCCATAAACTTCATCTCCTACCTTAAATCTCGTCACTTGGCTTCCTACTTGCACGACGGTGCCAGCAACATCAAAACCAGGAACAGTCTGTGAGCATCGATCAAAAGGAAGAAAACCAAGTCTTATTTTAGTGAACATATTTTAGATCTCATCACAAAATCAGCAATTTCTCAGAAACCAATCACTATTTTAAATCTGGTAATCTCACAAGAAAAAAGGCACTATTTTGGAATTGAACTGTACATCCACTGAAAATGTAAACTATGTAAAATTCACAACAAATTTGTCGAGGTTCATTCTCAATTTGTGAATTCCGTCTACTCGATCCCAAAGATCCATCGAGTCTCACCTTGTTTAAATGAAGGATATAATTAGATGTGCGTTCATCGTTATAATACCCTTGCGAGAACACGAAATATCCAACAGAACAGAGAAGAAAGTTAAAATTCGATTTGGCAGGAAATCTTGCGTTGTTCATGAATCTGAACCAAGCAATAGTAAATGTTATGTTCCACTATTAGCTTCAACCAACACAAAACTGCAGTATTTATCAGCAAACCAAGCATCATTTTTGACATTATAATGCCAAAAATGGAATACCCTTCAAAGATCATGATATACAGAAGTAAAGAACAGCAAAACATAAATAGACAATTAATTTAAGTATACGCGATCTACCCTTCATCATTCATAGAGCACCAAACAAAATATAATACTCATAAAAGAATAAACCCTACAAAATTGAAATTTAAGTAAAAGAAAAATTCGGAAGAAACTCACCGGAGGCGCATAATCGGGAGATCTGATATGGCCCTGCATAATCTTGTAATCAACCGGGTTTAATGCGGCAGCAGCTACTTTAACCAGAATCTGGTTTTCGGCAATCTGAGGAGTAGACAATTCCGAATCAAGTTTAAGAACATCCACGGGATTTCCAAACGCGGCGTAAATCCAGCCTTTGATTTTGGAAGGGATGCAATCAGGTGAAGACGCCATGAATGAAGGAGGGAAGAAAGCTTAACTGCTTCTGAAGTGATACCGATTTACAGATTGGTGACTTAGACACAGAACAACTGGAATTTAGTACTAAAAAATAGCAATCATTCTCCACGTTTTAAACGACATAATTTAAGAAGATAAGATTGGATCACGTTAAAGTCCCACATTTTTTCGGACCAATTACTTAATGACATCATTGGGTGCGAGGCCGGATTAATATGTTGCTTAAGCATTAGGTGTCGGAAGAAATAGACAATACACAATACACTTCTTTCATTTACGAATGAGCAATTACATTTAGGAAGATCCAACTATTGGGTTCATATTATTAAATTTTAAAATATAATTTTTAACACCTCAAACTTTAATTTATTAAAAAATTAATAAAATAAAACTTGACACATATATTATCTCCGTCTGTTATCAAATTTTACTGTAAAACGGACAAACTGTTAAAAATAGAGTCCGTCTATTCTATAGAACGAACGGACTCGTGCAACAGATAGTCCGTCTGTTCTCGAATTTTATCGTAAAACGAACGAACTATTAAAAACAGCGTTCATCTATTAACGGATGGACTCTCTACAGCACCGTCCGTCCGTTCTTCAAATTATAACTATAGCGGAGGGTCCACCCTCCCAGAGTGCATCTGTTCTGTCAATTATATCAGAACTCTTTCTTCTCCAAAAGAGCAAAAATATATCAGCTACTCGCGATTTTCTCTCTACCCTTGCTATTTTTTTACAGAAAATCGACCAAAATTTATTTCATGTTGGGTTACATTATCGATTATAAATGGTTTACTTTTATGAAATCTGAAAGTTTCACAGAGAGCACGGTCGCCACCGTCAGAGGGTGCACCCGATCTCTGTGAATTTCATCGAGCGGACGATCACCACTCTCAAAGAGTACGTCCGATCTCTCGATTTTTAGAGAGCAGAGGGTGATTACCCTCCAACAATGCTTCTGATCTCTCGATTTTCAGATAGCGCATGGTCACCACCCTCCAACAGTGCGTCCGATCTCTTGATTTTCAGAGAGCGGAGGGTCACCACCCTCCGACAGTGCGTCCAATCTCTCAATTTATTAATGCCAAATTTCTCTTTTCGATCTTTTTGTAGATTATCGTCATAAATGACTGAGAGATTAGTTGATGCAAATGAGCCTGCGAACATATAGTGGTATTCGGAGGAGTACACTCTCATATATAGTAATATTCAAACATTTGATCAGTTAGAGAGTGATGGAGAAATAGAGGTGCATCAATCTCGCAAACCCTAGACGATGAGCTTCGATTATCGTTGAGATCGGATGATAACGAGATGCAAAGTATACAAGTAAGGGAAGATAATTCGGATGATTTTTCTTTAGGTAGACAATATAGTTCTTTACATGCCATTCAAGACGAAATATGAGATTATGCTTTGAAAAATGAATTTGATATCAAATTCCTTAAAAGTGAGAGGACGATACTCACTGCAGAGTGTCAATGAGGATGTGATTGGCGACTGTATGTTTCGGTCATGCAAAATCAGTTGATATTCCAAATAAAGTCTTACAAGTTGTTCAATGACAATTGATAATAGACACGCTTCAACAAATTGGTGCTAATTTAAAATTAATAAGTTTTTGATAATGTTTTAATAAAATGTTTTTATGGTTAACATAGTTGATGAATGTTTAAAATATTGAATAAGCGTAATGAGCAAATTACTTGTTGTTTTTATTAATTGAAAATGCTCTCGAAAAAGGGTATTTCGTACTAATAAATTGTTGTCAAGTTGATGGTAGTATAAACGAAGAAATACAGTTTCAAAATGTCGATCAGAACATGAAGGTGCCGACTGAACTTGAAAAGTGTTGACCAGAGGGATCGACCGATGGAAACAAAACCATTTGAAGTGTCGACCAGACTTTGAATATGTCGACCGATCTATCCAGAACCAATTAAAGTGTCGACCAGAGGGATCGACCGATAGAAACAGAACTATTTGAAGTGTCTACCGGACCTTGAAGGTGTCGGCCTATTTATCCAAAACCAATTAAAGTGTCAACCGAACCTTGAAGGTGTGGACCGATATATCCAGAAGCAATTGACGTGTCGACCACAAAGAACGACCGATGCAAGACAGAGATAAAGCAAGTGTCGACCGGTATATCAAGGTGTCGAGCGATGAATTCAGAAAAGAACAAAGAGTCGACCAACACTATTTACAACGTCTATCCACGAACACCAACGATCACAAATTGTTGATCGAAACTCAAAGAGGTAGACCAAAACGGCTTACAACGGTCTCTATCTATGCACAACGGTAACAAGGTGTTAACTAGTTTTAAGACAGGTCGACCGATCGTAGGCAGAAGTCAGAAGGATTATAAATTGAAGAATAAAGACTTTGTACAAGCACAACAATCAAGCAACCACCAAAAAAATTCTCTCAACTTCAAAGATCTTCAATTTCTCAATCATTCATACACCTCTCAAACAAAAAAAACAAATTTGAGATTACATTATTGAGAGAGTGCAATTTGAGTTTCAACTCAACCTTATATTAGAACGTTGTAAAAGGGTGAATCCCAAAGAGAAAGGTGTAAAGGCAGTTGATTGACGCCCGTGTAATTCAATCAAAGGTTTTCTCGGAAGAGAAGTAAAGAATCTTCAAGGGGAGTCCTTGAAGCGCGGACGTAGGCAAGGTTGGCCGAACCGCGTAAACAATTTCGGTGTCGTTTCCTTTTTCCTTTAACTCTTTATTTGCTATTGATTACATTCTTCCTATCAAATTATCCTAACAATCATTAAGTCAATACACCTAAATGCGAACTTATTAATTTATTAGTGATCACAATTACTAGTTTTATAAGAAGCAAAAACTTAATTCACACCCCCCCAGGTAAAAATGATCCGATAGTTCACATCTCTGCCATAAATTTGTTAGTGTGTTCACCCATTTTCGCAATTAAATCTTCTAAATTAAGTTTTCTTTCTTGGAAAGGTGGGGCTTGCTAAGAGGATTGCAGCATTTGTAAAGCATTGCTCTGATTCTTCCATGCGAAGTTTGGATGATTATTTCGCGGTTCCATGTAGTAGTTATTTGAATTTTGAAAGTTCAGTTGATTGTAGTTCCTCATGAAGTGAGCTTGCTCGGACAAGTTACTTGTCATTTGGTTTCCTTCTTGGCATTCCTTCTATTATGAAAGTTCAGTCAACCAAACTGAGAAATTCCTTTTATTATCGACACGATGAGTAAGGAACATAGAATGAACATTATGTCCAATATTGCCAGAAAAGCAAGAAGTAAAGCAAAAGAAATCAATTATGGAAAGGGAGAAGAACAATTCAAGCTACTCTGTGTATACTCAGAAGAAATATTTAGATCAAATCCAGGGAGCAAAGTAAAAATACATGGTTACGTGGTGGGTGAGGGGCGAGATAGGAAGATAATATTTGAAAGATTGTACATATGTATGGCTGCTTGCAAGACAGATTTGCTGGAGCGAGCAAACCTATTATTTGTTTAGATGGATGTCATCTCAAGGGCTTCTGTCCCGGCCAATTACTTATGACTATCAGTATTAACGACAACAATTACATATATCTTATTGCCGTAGTGAATGTAGAGTCAGAATGTAAGGACTCGTGGAAGTGACTTTTGGAGTTATTGTGGGACGATCTAGGCACTAACGATGAACGAGAATGGACAGTTGTGTCTGATCGACAAAAGGTATGTAGTATTATTATTATTTTTATTCGAACGTTGTAGATATATATTGTTTTATACTGAGTTTGTTTTTTTTTTAAATTTCAGGGGTTTTCGACTGCTGTGGAGGAGACATTTGGTTCAGCCGAACACTGTTTTTGCCTCCAGCATATGTATGCAAACTTCAAAGGACGATTTCGAAGCAAAGCATATATAGATGCGATGTGGTATGCAGCAAGGGCAACTACAAGGGAATATTTCGAGATAGCAATAAGGAAAGTTTATGAGCTAGACAAGAATGTTCATGCATGGCTTCGACGAGTACTGATATCTCATTGAGCTACTAATGTGTTTTCTCCATTAAATGCGACTTGGACGTGAATAATTTGTGTGAATCTTTCAATCAGCTATATTGTCGGCCAAGGACAAACCTTACCATGTTCGAGATGATTCGAAAGAACTTGATGACTCACATTGTAAAAAAAATATGACGAGATGCTCAAGTTAATTGATATCCTGTGTCATAAGACTAGAAAACAGCTGAAGAAACTAAAAGAGGAAGCTAAAACTTGGAGTGTTGATGTAGTGAGAGATGAACGTTTTGAGGTCAGCAACGACAACGAACAATATGCCGTTGACCTGAATGTAGGCGAGTACAAATGTCGGAGGTGAAAGCTTACTGGAATCTCATGTGTTCATATCGATACTATCACCGTGCTACATATTTGACACTGTACTCAAACTTCATTTGTCCCATTAATGGCCAACAAATGTGGCCGGACCCCAATCGTTCCACCGGAGAGAATGCGCCAACCTAGTAGATTGAAAAAGAAAAGGGTGTGTGATGTCGATGAGTCGTCTACTTCAAGAGTTTCTAAGAAGAAATCTATGATGTTATGTGGTAAATGTCGGCGTCAGTGGCATAACAGACGTACATGTACTGGATGAGATCGACTTCAGGCGCTGCTGCTTCGCACGACACATTTATAGGTTTCCAAACATTTGACGGGACGTAAGTACATTTTTACCATTATTCTCATAAATAAACTTTCATTATTATTTTCTAATATAACTATTATTTCGTGCAAGAATCTACGACATAGGGCCATGAAAGAGACTGATGAACTAACAGGCGATGATGAGGAGATTATGGAACAGTTTTATTTTATGCATTTTGTCTATTGTAATTTAAATTGATATATATCATAGTTTATAATATAAAACTATACACGACCATTGTATTTTATAATTGAAATTGTATTTATAATTTATGGACATCTTACTTTGAAGAATTGTCATTGTAATTTATGGACATTGTAATTTATGGAACTGTTTGGTTATTTGAATATACAGTAATTATTTACTACTAGCTATGTAGACTCATAAAACAAAGGAAACTAATATGAAAAAATTAAAAATTTAAACAGAGTTTCTTTTATTTTTTGAATCCTCTAAAACAAGTATGAATCTGCATATTCAATTATCCAAACAGTTTTAAAATTTTGTATCAAACTTAAATCCATCAAACTACATTACATCAAAATAAAGTGTGTCAAATTAAAGCAAATTAAACTAGAATAAAGTTCATGAAACTAAAATATATCAAATAAAATGCATGAAACTAAAATACATCAAACCACAGCATCCAACTAAAGTAAATTAAACTAGAATAAAGTTCATCAAACTAAAATATATCAAATAAAATGCATGAAACTAAAATACAACAAACCACAACATCCAACTAAAGTACATCAAATTAATATAGATCAAAGTAATATATATCAAACTAATATACATCAAATTCAAAAACAAAATATACTACACTTGGACTTTCAAGTTATTCGTATGCGAATTATTACTTCTATACAAGTTATTCAATGGCTTCATCAAGCAAACATTTCTATATTTCTCCAATGATTCTCTTTTTCTCTTAACCAAACCATTACCATCTTCTTGACCGCCATTACTATTTAACTTGGAAGAAAATCTTGAATACTATGAAATTATTCAAGATTTGGAGAATGCCACAATGTTCAAGAACTTGGAGGGACGGTCACCACCTTAAGAATAACTTGGTTAACTTTTTCTCTTAACCAAATGTTCTTGAATATTGCAAAATTATTTACGTACCTTCTGCAATTGACATTCTAACTTTTTATTTGATTTAGTCTTTATTGTGATTCACGATTTAGGACCTGCCAATGCTTGATTAATCTCTTGTTGATGGTGACGTGATGTAGCCTCCAATAATTGAAATGCGATAAATAGATTGATAGGAATAGAGGACCCAAGCTAAAGACACCAGAGGACTCTTTGCATCAAAGAGTGTCTCCAATTTGCACGCTTTTTTAAAGGGCACGAACGTAAGGTTATGATCATCTAAACGATGGGTTATCAATATTATGGATTGCCAAACTTTATGAAAATATATTATAAGGGAATATAAATTTATGATGTGACAGTGTTATAAGATACTGATGGGCCAGTTATATGACTCTTTCTCTTAATCCCTTCTTCTTGCAAATTGGATGCTACACTAAAGATGTTGAAGTATATAGGTTAGACTGAGAAACGAGCTGAATGGCCAACTTCACAACCACTCCAAACTGAGCGCGACAGCCACTGAATATATTTAGAAGCTATCATTCATATCCAATTCTCTTGATGATATTGGGCAACCTGTGACCAATAAAGACTACCTTAACTATCTCTTTGGTGGTCTTTGGAAGTGAGTGTAATGCATTCATCACATATGTCACCAGCGGAACCCACTAATAAGGAGGTGCATGGCTACGATTTTTAACTTGATAGACAAAACTCCTTCAAGCTAATTTCTCAGCCCTTCACATTAATCCTTCCCCTCCGCCGAGGTGACTCTCCTCCACTTATTATCCTTTTTCTCCGTCTCAGCCAGGCCCGCTGGGACAAACCGTTGGCCCTCCTGCCTTTTGGTGGGACTCTAAACCGCCGTATAGACCCATGAGCTCTGTCGATCTCCTTGCCGCGTCTGATCTCCACATCCTGTCTAGCCCGTTCATACAGGCTATTGGTTTGTAAGAAATAAGCCGAGCTTTCTCCTTCTCAGACCTTTTTTAGATTTGGAAAAACTACTTGTTTTAACAGGATTAAGGCTTTGCCACCGGACTCATGCCGAAAGAAAGATTCAATCACTCCGACGAATAGCATTGCTTCGCACTCCCTCCCCACCACCCCAGAACAGTTGTTAACGAGCGCCAGATGGGAAATCTATTGAAATTAAAATGAAAGGAGGTCAAAGGCAGTGTCTTAGAGAATGGATCGGACCTCAAGATTCTTTTTTTTTTTTTTTTATTTCATGAAAGGGATGATTGGGATGCTTATTGTTAGAGTACTCTTCAGGTTCAGTTTGTATTTCTAGTTGAGTTTGTAAATTACATTTTCTTCTTCAGCAATGTAAGTAAGCCTAAGTTTTTAAAAAAATAAAATCAGTATAGTATAAATAATCGTTTTGCTACAGTCTCTCTCTCTCCCTCTCCCTCTCTTGTCACCGCCGTTTCTACCATCTTCTTCTTCCTCTCGTGAATAGCAATTCTTCAGCAAACCTCAACGTTCTGCAAATCAAAACGCTTATCACATTGACCCATAAAGCTGAACCAAGTCAAAGGCACATGGAACTAAGGTAAGAAAGAGTCTTGTCTGTGCTTAGATTTGATGATGAAAGGTGAATCCACTCGAGATCCCCTCTCTAGCCCTTTTGCGGAATCTTTGTAATGAACCAACATACAATAGAGGAGAACGCATTCCAATCCAGCCACTTTACTCTTTCTTACAGTCTTTACACTGGATAGGGGAATTCCCTTTTGTCAGAGTTGAGATTGGTGGTGGATCAAGCGGCTTTCTGGTTTATGGCAAAGTGATGCTCATAGTGGAAGGAAGAATCTTTAGATGACAAAAAAGATGCTATTAAGGTTCAATAAAAAAATGAACGGCACAGATTAAATATGTATAAATTAGAATTTAGTGATGCATCAATTTGGAGATTTTTTTATTATATTATATTATTAGGGAAAAGCATTTGCAATTAATATGCAAGAATCCATCGTGAATTTACAATTGACAGCCAAGAGTATCATTTGTCCTGAATTTTTTCTTTTGTGTCTAAAAATGTATATTCGGTTTTTTTAATGAAAAAAATTAAGGTTGGATGTCTACCAAGGAGAATGGTACTGGAAGGATTGTACCATTTATCACCCAAACAAAATTATCAAAATCTAAATCTAAGTAAAATTATAATAATTAATGATATAAATTAATTTGGTGATGTAAATTGATAAAAAAAAAAAAAATGAACACGAAGCAAATCAACTTAGATAAATATCACTTTGAATTACTTAACTAACTCATATAATATTTTTTTAAATTTTTATAGACGTATATTGCAAAGAATTTATTAAAGTGAGATCATGCAATTTGAATAAAACAATATATAAATATTGAAAGTAACTAAATAACATATATGAAGTTAGCATGCTCGCATAATTCAATATCAGTCCTAGTTTCTATTTGCCTCAAAAAACAAAAATCTTAATATTATTCATACATTTCGAATATATTGAATGAACAAAATAATTTCACGCTACAAAATCAACAAAAAGTAATAGATTCACGTAACCAGGTGCTGTCTGCTTTAAGCATTCAATACTTGGCCGAAAACAAAATAAAAATTAATGCTATTAATCTTACAAATCATGCTAATGATAATAAAAAAACAAAAAAAAAAAAAAAAAAGTCTTCTCTGTGATGTTCTTGGTGATCCCTGTTGCAACAACTTCTGTCACTTAATTGCTGCTTTTAGAAACTTCAAGAGTCTTTGAATCTTCCTTGCCAGAGTTTTTTTTTTATTTTTTTATTTTCTCCTTTTTGTGATCTATTCAGAAAATGTTCTTAACGCTCTTCCTTGAAAAGCTGTCTGTCCTTCAACTTCTTTTCAAAAACATGAAGAAGCATGCAATGCATGCATGCATGCATGAAGCCACGCACGCCAAACGAGGAGTCGGTCGAATGAGTGCCAAAATGAAGGGTACCACTTTCCCTTTTTGGCCAAATTTTTTGCTACCATTTGAGAGTACTTGTTGGAGTTTCCCTTGGTGAAAACACATGGATGGATGACATGACAAAAGCTAGCATTTGGATCAAAACGACTATAATCTCGGTCATCCATGCAAGTGAGATGTCATTTTCTTTTGGTCGAATGGAAATCAATTCCAACAACTCTTTTGAGCTCCAAAACCAAGTCAAATCCTCTAGTTACCCTTAGGTTTATTTAAAAAAGTTTATTGGTGATTGTATTTAGTTGTTGATGAATGACAATGATGTTGTTTTGCTTAGAAAAATCAAGAGAGTTTTTGTTACCATGAAGGTAAGTGTTGGTTGTTAACAACCAAGAGAAGTTGCGCCTCCTATTGCTCATAAGTCCAAGGTTACTTGTTGAGTCATAATTTCATCATTCTCTTCTCTCTTCCAAGAGTAAGAAAATAGAATAAAGTGGCTAAAATCTTTTCCCAAAGCTGCCATTTTTTCCTTGGAAAGAATAGATTATCGAGAGCTCTAATCTTTAATCATCAAACAGCTTAGGGATATTCTACCATATCTTTTTCATGTCCATGTCTTTTCTCTAAAATTTTTGGAGTCCATTATTAATCCTTCAAAAAAGGTTGTTGTCAAATTCAAGTCATTTCGATCTGTTTTGTGGGAGTTATGCATTCTGGAAGATAAGCTTGGTTCGGTCAACTAGCAGATTCCAGCACAATAGTATACCCGATTGGATTTGTTTGAATACCTTTTGTTCTTTAACTTATTTTGCTTTAATATTTCATAAATTTTTACTTCACTAATAATATAAGCTACATATGAAATTTTACTTAATTTGGAACTCATTTGTCCATCCAACTTGTGGTTTATTCTGAAATGATTCTCGACCTAGCGAAGCGCCAAAAGAGCCGATCTATTTGTGAGTTGGAACACGGTCTCTTTTGGAGACATAATCGTGTCACCTAGATAGTACTACAACGACTATTGATGAAGGTTTGTAGATTGTATCTACTAATTCTATTTTTTTCATAATTATTGTCCACATTTTATGTTTAGTGATTAATGTTTCAAATATTTTAATTTTATAAATCGCATTAATGATGACAGATTTTAATAAAATGATGAATTAATGACTCGACGATAACTTTGGACTATTTTCAACTATGGTTTGGAATTGAGGTTTATAATATTTTGAATATTTGATATTATGATGTTTTGAATTATTTGACTATAGTTTGAAATTGATATTTAGAGCATTTTTATATTATACTATGGTGTTTAATTAGAATATGATAAAAAGTATATTTAGTTCATTTTTAGTTGATAATTTATGTATTCCTTTTTTAATTTGACTATGGATGAATAGTTACCCTGATGAATATATATTTTTGGTCACTTAGGTAATGTTTAAATTTACTTTCTAAGTATGAGGCAATTAACAAATTAGACATTAAAGTATTTTTGTTAATCAAGTTTCCCTTTAAATATGAATAATGTAATTAAACAAGCTATGGCAAGTCCCAGATCTCGAAAAATGGGGAGTCGTTATCCGTGGCAATTAGAATGGCAAGTCACTCTTGGAGGATGACTTATTGTTCACTTTTTCAATTAAATGTAAAAAAATTCATAGTTGCTAACTCAAAAAATATCAGATTTTGTTGAATCTTTTAGCACATATTCAGCATATCATAGGAAGATAATCTAGAAAGTTTCGTGATTGTTTAACATTTGTACGATTTATTATAATTTTTACACTTTTTTAATAAAATAATTTATTAAAGCTACGTGTGCTATCTAAAAATTATGAAATTTTCACAATAATTTCTTCTTTACTCCTAATTAGAGCTACAAAATAGCTAGAAAAAACAAACTTTCATATATATAGAATTAGAGATATGACTATCTATTCATCTTTTATAAAAGTTTAAGAATAAATGCATGATAACTTCTTTTTGCTAACCATTTGTAGATCTAACTAGGAGTACAAGAAAAATTTATTTTGAAAGTTTCATAATTTTTAGATCGCATACATAATTTTAATGACTTATTTTGTAAAATAAGTATAAAACATTATAAAAAATTATACAAGTGTTAAAAAATTATAAAATTTTTTATATTATATTTTCATGATATGTTAAACATTAATAAAATATGTTATCATTTGATATATTTTTTAAGATGGCTACTATGAAAATTTTTTAACAGGGGTTTGTTTCTCAAGACTAGAAACTCATCGGGAGTTGTTTTGTTACATTACTTATATTTTAAAGGTGATTTTGTTAACGAAAATACTTTAACATATATTTTGTTAATTATTTAATAATTCAAAAGTAATTTTGAATATTATCTGGTCTTTTTTTTAATCATTTTTTCACTTTTTTCAATTTTCTTCATTTTTTTTTTGAATTTGCTTGGATTTCTTTATTTAAATAAAAATATATATTTATATACGAGAACCAAACTAACGGTTCTGTTGGTCGAGTCGAACTTCACGATTGCAGTTCGTCTAGATTGCAGGGCGGAATCGGATGGGTCCTAATTTAGATGGAGAGTTCAGTGAAAGAGAAAGATTAAGAAAACCCAAGAAGAAACATACAAACAAACCTCTTTAAACTTCGCTCCAACACGTCACAAACCCATCCACTTCTTTAATACACTCTTTAAGACCCGCGATTCATCATCCAGAAAAGAAACCAACTCCCTGGTGCTCATTGCTTTTACTGCTTTGTTTATGGGATCGGAAAGATGACGACTTTTCCGGTGGCTCGAGAAGTTTGAAGGTAAGCAAATGCCTCGACTGCCTTTGAGAATGGAAATGGACCTTTTGGATCTATCACCGGCTTCAGTTTCCCGCTTTCGAAATAAGGTTGCAGTTTCTCGAGGACGGATCCAGTCGATTCGAGGATGTAATAAAACACAGGTGGACGTGGATTTGAACGCTCAACAATGGAGATCACTTTCCCACCTTCTTTGATAGCTTTCACTGCCTTTTCACTCTGACCTGTATTTGCAATTTATATCCAAAGGTTCAATCAGCTAATAATTGTTTAAATTATTTCATTAATGAGAAAAGACATCTTAGCAAAACAAAAAAAGCATAGAACTTCTGAGAATTAATGTCATACCAACTGCATCATAGACAAAATCAAACTTTTCAGACAGATCTTCAAAGTTTTCCTTGGTATAATCAATGGCTAAATCAGCTCCTAAGCTTCTCAGCAAGTCTAGCTTTCCAGTGCTTGAGGTTGCTGCTACTCTGTGTGAACCAAAAACGTGTTTTGCCAACTGAATGCCAAAACAAAAAGATCCACCAGCTTCAAATCCAAATATAGAACCACAGCTCAAAACAAAATGTCAAAGAAAAATCTCAATTTCAGGAACGAACCTGAATGACGAGAGTTCCGACTCCCCCGGCCCCTCCTAAGACGAGAATTGATTTCTCTGCAGAAAATTCGTGTTGCACGAGCGGAATATAGGCGGTCTCGACGGCAAGAGGAAGGCTGGCTGCTTCAACGAAGCTTAAGCAATCAGGTTTATGAGCAAGAACTCTATCAACCACAGCAGTGTATTCAGTCACAGTGCCTACATTTTTCGGTTTATTCAAGGCATCCTCGTTTATATCTCCGTACACTTCATCTCCTACCTTGAATTTCTTCACTTGGCTTCCCACTTTCACCACAACACCGGCTACATCATAGCCAGGAATAGTCTGTTCGCATAAAAAGAAAAACCATTTATAGTTAGTTCAACTTTCCAAAGCTTCACACTGCTTTAATGGTGGGAATTCCAAAGGACTATCAACAACATGATATTCGTCATACTTTGACAAAAATCTAATTTTTATATGAACTAGTTGAAGGGTGGCCAGTGTTTTATGCCACCTGGATTTAAACTCAAAGACGTGAATTTCAACAAATAAAGGAAATTATATTTCTTCAGGGAAAGAAAACCCAAACGACAGGTGAATCAATGGCTCTGAAGAGAAAGAAGACTCACCGGAGGAGGAGAATCAATGGCTTTGAAATACCCAAGCATTCTTTTGAAATCGATTGGGTTTAAGGAGGCAGCAACAACTTTGATCAATACTTCTTCTTCCTTAATCTCAGGAAGTGGTAAGTTAGATTCCAGCTTGAGAACATCAACGGAATTACCATACTCAGAGTAAACCCAGCCTTTGATTTCAGAGGGAAACGAGTCACCGGAAGGAGCAGCCATTGATGTAGAGATTTGAGGGATCGTGGCCTGTGTAAAGATACTTACAAGTAGCCGAATGGGATTGAGGATATTTATCAGTGTGTGGTCGCGATTTATCAATGCATTTAGACATGTTTTTTGGGTGCACGTTCATTCTAATGATATCAAAGGGAAGAACGTAAGTGATGATGAAAGCACTCTGCCCAATCAAGCTATAACAAATCTGGTTTGGTTGCCACATTACCCGACATGAGCTATCACAGTACATCTCGTTTTGACGTGCTTTTAAAAAATAAGGTAAAAATTATTTTAAATCCTCTATTACTTTTTTCAATACAAACCATAAATTAAAAATGTAACCACGTAAATTTTAATGTATTTGAAACGTACCAAATAAATTTTGATGATCAACGGATCATCGTTCGTTACTTAAAAATAGATGATCGTTATAAAATCAATGATCATTTGTTTTATCTAATGTTACATGGCAAGTGACATGTCAGCACGGGGTTAAGCAAGGGGTGGAGACCCTTGAGTCACATGCACCGCACATGACTCATCAACGGTTGGCTGTTCCTCAAAAAATAGTCGTCCGTTCTCTCCATTATTTATCCAGTCATGAGTTGGCTCACATGTGACTCAATAATTGTCACCAGTGAATTAAAAATTGAAAAATCGACAGATCGTTTTTCAGAACGGCTATCTGTTCTCTCAATGTCTGTTGTTCTTTTAAATATGATGAGTTATTGCCTGCGGTACAGGATAAATTATCGCTAGTTTAACACCGGTACTGCCTCCGACATAGGTACGTAAATTTCAAAAATCAATTTCGGGGCAGAGTATATGGAGATGTCATGTGTAATGGGATACGAATCGATGCTATAAAAACAAAGGTTAATGCACAATTCAACACAAAGATTGGTGTTCTCGGCTCAACCCGAAAACACCATGAATGAATGAGTAGTAAATTATGCAAATCATATCCAAATGGAACAAAATTTGGAGGGGTGCTAATATATTGTATTACTAAGAAGCCCGACAAATTTAAACAAAAAAAGATGAAAACACAAAAGTTATGCAGATAGATCTGCAACCAGCCGTGAGGCAACTTAAAGTACCTCTGGGTGATATAACCTTCCAAAGAAGTCTACAACAACACAAGATCGGTTTGGCTCACTTTCTCCCTTATCTAAGGTCTTAAATAAGACGTAAAAGACGTGAGAATAAGAGCTTCCAAGTAACCTCAGATTTAGAAGATAATTGGAGGCGTAACTCCACTCAGATGCAAGCAACCAAGGCTTTATCTTAAGATGATTTAATAGGCAAGAGAGATTCTGAAAAATACCTCAAAATTATCATCACAAAGTCTGAAAAATGCGTTTAAATATGCTAGGGTGCTTAAAGGCTTAGTTGGTAACAAAGAAAAAGAAAATGCATTCAGTTGGATCCAAGGCATCTATGCGTGCGCGCCCTCCATCTTCAGTCGTGGAGATGGCTCATTGTAAGGAATGTTTTCTTATACATTGTAGAGTGGATGAGCTGTGTTTTTAGATCCAAATTTGAACTAGAGGAGGTGCGCTCTTAGATCCAAATTTGAACTAGAGGAGGTGCGCTCTTCACTTGATGGATCAGGCCAAGATGTGTATTCAATTCGTTGTGACAATTTTTCTTGGTGTGGGCCGTCTCCTTTGTGGCTTCTTTCTATGTGGCTTCTTTCTATGATTATTATAAGCTTTCCTCCCTCGTTGCTTAGTGTGGATTTGGGACATCTCTTGGCGAATCAGATCCCAACACGATGCTTCCTTAGTACGCGCGACCTTTTCTTATAAAGGCCGATTAAATAATGGTCCTTGTGAAACTCCTTGTGCGGTTGGATAGTTAGTCAACTAGTTTTAGTTGTCTTTATATTTATGGCCAACAAATCTTATCACTCATCTAATGCAAGATGTAATGAAAATAAACATAAATATGGTCAAAGTTTGTCAAATGTTAATGAAGATAAATCAGTTATAATTAATCGTCATCGAAAAATAAATTTCTTCTTCTTCTGATTTTATGTTACATGTTATCATGTCGGTGAGTTTATTAACATTCAATCCAAGCTGGCATTAATCTTTCATCTCTAAGAAAAAATTAAAATTAATAAAAACCTGAGACATATCTTTGTTGTTGGTCTTCGAGGTGTAGAGACAACCACACTTTTTTATTTAGAAACGAAAATACAAAATTTACGTCAGATCAAATCCGATGCCCGCACAACTCTTCAAAACATAAAGCTTACATAATAGGCTAAGGATGCATTTTTTACCCTATGATAAGGATGAGGACAGAAAAGAGGGTAAGGATGAGGACATAAAAGAGGGTTAGCAGGCGAAGGTACAATGTCCAAGACGATGGTCAATCAGTCAATAAAACGATTAGAAATTTGTCAGAAGCGCAATAAAAATAAGGGTTTTTTTCAAAAATAACCTTAAAGTTTAGTTTTCTTTTTTTAAAAACATTAAAGTATACTATTCATCGTAAAACACCTTAACGTTTAATAAACAATCAACGCGAACCTCGGAGGGGGGGTGAGGAGGCCGTACTCCTCGTAGAGGACGGCCGGTCCAGTTGGACCGGCCGTCTTGTATTTTTTTTTTAATTTTTAGGAGAAAAGACGGCCGGTCCATTGAACAGGCCGTCCTCACCGGGGAGAGGCTGGCTGGTCCTCGGACCGGTCGTACTCTCCACAGTCAAAACCCGTGACAAAAGTCACGGGTTTGTTTTTTCCCCGCGGAGTACGGCCGGTTCGCTGGGCAGGCTGTACTCTGCGGGGAAAATCCCGTGACTTTGGTCATGGGTCCGTCCTCGCCCACTAGAGGACATCACTCGTGACCGAAGTCACGGGCGATTCCCCACTGAGGACGGCCGGTCCAACTGGACCAGCCATACTCGGCACCCCCATTTAAGGAACAACTCGATTCCTCAATACTCTAATCTCATCCTTCTCTCATCCGATCCTTCTCTCATTTGCGGCCAATGCTCGGTTTTTCGCACCTAATTCTTCGATTGTCTTTCTCTTTTTTCTTATCCCGTCGATAATTCTCTGTGTTCAGGTGCCAAGTCAGAGGGGTTTTTTTATTTTTTTATTTTTTTATTTTAGCATTTATTATATAAATAAAAATTATAATTCATGTATGAGTTATCAAAATGAATTAAATTTGTTATTACGTAGTATTTATGCGTTACATTTTGATTTAAAAATTTATAGCAAAATTCTGAAAGTATCAATATTTTATGCTATGTTTATTTATTTAAATATTTCTAATACTTTTATCTTGAATACGAACGACTATTTTACTGCTCTGACGATATTTCTCCGCGTGCACCTGATAGGTACGAATGATTTTTTTTTTTTTTTTAGCATTTACTTTATACATTCAATTAAAAACTCAATCTTAAAATATTTTAATCATTATTTTGTAAAGATAGTTATTATGAAAAAAAAAACCTTTTAATATATTTTATTATTAATATTTTTTTTATTAAATTTGTTATTACGTACTGTATTTATGCGCTGTATTTTGATTTTAAAGTTTACAGCAAAATTCTGAAAGTATAAATATTTTATTTTATATTTATTTATTTAAATATTTATAATATATTGCCGATGATAACTAAAGTTTAATGATTTTTAAAAAATACACCGATATTTCTTTGGTCTACATTATATTGTGTAGTTAAATTTATTTTCAAATTTTCAATTCTAACAACTGTGAAAATTTATGTTATTTTTATTTAGTCAATGAAATCATTTTATTTATAATGTAATATCTTTTGTATAACTTATGAAATTATGGTTGTATGTGAAATTGACAGGATATTTCAATGAAATTTTTGAATGAAAATTGCCAGAGAAAGTTTGCGCACGATTCCCAAAAACGTTCACTTACCCATTGTATATCTGTAGACTTCAGAGGTTGGGAGTCGATGGGCATCAAAGAGATGTTTGAGAACATCGGTTTACATGAGATCAATGCATTGACAGGTGAAACCTACGAGAGAATAGTTCGCTTGTTCTACGCAAACTTGAGATCGTTCGGGGAAGATGGAGTTTTCATTGGTTTGAGAACGTACATCCTCGGTAGAGAGTTCATGGTACAATCAGAGCAAGTTAATGAAGTGTTAGGGTTTCACATACAGGGGGCGGAGCGATATTACAATGCTTCGCGAGACTGCCCTTTTTTTTCACTGCCCGAGGGAGTGGATTTTCTACGGAGAATTTACCGCAATGCCAACATTAGTTCGCTAAGCCACGATCGAACGAATTGAATGTTAGAGGTCGGGTTTTCCGTAACCTGCTAGCTCACACCCTTCTGCCGCGAGATGGACATCGAAATCATGTGAGCTGCATGGACCTATATGTCATGGAAAAGCTGTGCAACGGAAAACTTTTTGACCCTGGCTTCTTGATTTTGAGCTACATGCGTGAGGCCGGACGGGCACCCAAGACGAATCTCCCCTTTGGGGCACTGATTATGAAGATTATCGGGCGAGCTGGGATTCGGCTACCGGTTGGAGAGCAGATAATACCTCATAGATCAATCGACGTATTTGACATGACACAGTTGACACGGATGGGCATTGTGAAAGCCGATGGTGCCTGGGTGCTGAAGAGAAATCAGGGAGCATCTACTTCTCAGCCAGTGCCGATGGATGACAACACATCACCGCCATTAGCCCCCCAAGAAGATGAGAGTAGTGGATGGAACACGATGAAGTATCTACAACAGCTATATCAGATGCAACAGATGCATCAGCAACAGATGTATGAGATGCAACAGACACACCATCAGCATCTGCAGCAAGTGCTTGAGACACAGCAGAGCCAGCAACGTGATATCCAGCTATTCATAGGAAGAGTTGATGAGCTCGCCGTAGGACAGTGTGGGGTGATCGCTTCTCAGAGATAGTTGACTCAGTCACAACATTATCTCGATGAGTCTTATAAAGAGATGCACGAGATGTTGTATACTTGGATGGAGAATAACGCCACCACCGACGAAGACGATGACGACCCTCCAGCGTAGTATATGTTAGTTTTTGTATGTAAAGTTAATGTTGTACTTTAATTTTGTATGAAATTTAAATTTATGTTATTTTCTAATACTTGCACGATTTGTTGTAATTTAGATAATCTTCCATGATTTGTTCTTCTTATGAAACATTTTCCATGATTTAATAACACTTGTATAATTTACTTTAATTTTAGTTTATTGCTTTTAAGGTTAAAATTAAATTTTTTTTAAAATAAAATTAAAAAAGAGGGTCTCCTCACCCGATGTTCAAATTGAATATTTTTCGATGAATAGTAAACTTTAATGATTGTTTTCAAAAAAATCAATCATCTATGGTTTATTTTTAAAAATCCACAAATCAATTAACTATCAAATACAGCATTACAAATAAAATAATGAGAGTCTCTGCCAATAAAAAAAAAGTCAAAAATTACTGCCACGACTGCGTGTAAAAAATTCCTGCGTCCCGTGAAATATGTTAAAGCTCATAAATGTGTTTTGCGAAGCAGCGCCTGAAGTTGATCCCCGGTTAGGACATGTGCGAGTATTATGCCCCTCCTGCCGACATATACGGCACCGCACAGTGGAGTTCCTTTTGCTAAGTCTCGAGCTTGACGGCTTATCAGCATCTCGAACTCTTGTCTTCTTCGGCCTACCAGATTGGCGCTTTCTTTTAAGCAGGATAATTTCGTTCATTCCTTCAACGGGTGACTACATTACTTGTCCGCTAATTGGGCGAATGTAGTGTGAGTACATTTGCAAATATGTTGTCTTGTGATAGCATGCATGGACATAATTTTCTGGTGTTACTCTCATCCAGTACATGCAAGGAATAGAATGGATACATGAGATTCCTGTCAGCTCCCACCTTATACAGTTGCACACACCCAAATTTATGTCTACAACGAATTATTCGTATCCATTGCTGACCTGAAATCGTCCAGCTCCCGCACGCGTTGCACTGCAATTTTCAGACGCGCTTATAAGCTTATCAAGCTTTTTCCGTATCTAGGGACACAGGAGGTCGGTTGATTCTATCACCTTCTCAAATTTCTGCATGATGCCAGTCATCAATCGCTTTCGGATCATCTCAAACATGGTCAGGATCGGCTTGTCCCTGACCGGCAAAATAAGTGTGTTGAATGACTCGCACAAATTATTCAATCCCAGTTTGCACTTGGAAATCGAAGAGAATGCATGACTGGCCCAAAATTTAGGCTCTTCTGCTCGCAGCCATGCGTGGGCATCCAGATTAAACCGGTATAATTTTTGCATCTCGTGCTCGAAATGACGCTCCGTGGTGCCCTGGCCGCACTCCACATTGCATTTCTGTATGCTCTGCCTCGAAATTAGTTTTTAAAATTCGCATACATATGTCGGAGACAGAAGCGGTGTTCAACATGTTCGAATTCTTCGCGAACAGCTCTCTACAGCCCCTGATATTTGCACGAAAAACTAGGTAATTAAAATAATATTACTACCACGACACCCAAAAATTTGACATAACATAAAGAAATGCATTATACCTTTTGTCGATCTGAAATAAATATTCAACCACGGCCTGATTCAGTGTTTAGATCTTGCTTTAATATTTGTAAAAACCATGTCCACGAGTCCGCACACTTAGATTCGAGGTCGGCAATAGCAACGGGATATATTCCATCGTTGCCATCAATACTGACGGCCGTTAGTAATTGCCCGGGACACGACCCTTTGAGATGACAGTCATCCAAACAGATAAGTGGTCTACCATACTGCAGCAAACCTTCCTTGCAAGTAGTCATGCATATATAAAATCTCTGGAATTGCAATGAATTAGGCTCCACTGGGTTACCATAAATTTTGACTGTGCTACCGGGATTTGATTTAAATATCTCACATGTGTAGGACTATAGTTGCCCGTACTGTTCGTCGGATTTCCCTTCATTTATGTTTCGAGCTATGGTTCTTGCTCTTGTAGCAAGACTCGGTGAAATGTCAACAGTGAAGTCTTTCCTCACAATCTCGATAATAGAAGAAATCTCCCAAGTTGGGTGACTTTTGAACCTGTCCAGGTAATGATTCGCCACCCATTTTGCTGAACCATGTCTGTTCTCAACTATCCTCGAACAGCTGTGAGAGTCGATCAAACTCTTTATCTGAAACGTATGCTCAATTTGCTTCTTTGAAGCATGCAGTCGCCACCCACATCCATTTGCACACTCAACCGTGAGTCGTCTCGTTTCACTTTTAGAGAATTTTATAGCATACCCGTTTTTCACAGAATATTCGCGTATTTCTTCTTTAATTTGTTCGAGAGAACCATATTCTCTACCCAAAAAGAAGTCCATTGTAATTTGTTCTCTTACCGGTCTACTTTCCACCTCCTCCTCATCTGAGCCGATCGGTGTTCGAAGCTCTTCGTCTAGAGTTTTGGAGGTTGAATACACGAGCATTTCTTCATTTTCCTCCGCGTGATCGAATGATCGTACGTCACCATGTGCAGGTATGTCATCCAAATACCAATCCATTTCAGCATCACCAGTTGATCTCTCGTCTACATCATCTGATCTACTTGAACTGGAATTCATCGTCGTTCCTACTATTAAAAGAAATGACAATAAGATATATTAATAATAAAATATATTAAAAGGTTTTTAATTGAATGTATAAAGTAAATACTAAAAAAAAAAAAAATCATTCGTACCTATCAGATGCACGCGGAGAAATATCATCGAAGCAGTAAAATAATTGTCTGTATTCAAGATAAAAGTATTAGAAATATTTAAATAAATAAACATAGCATAAAATATTGATACTTTCAGAATTTTGCTATAAATTTTTAAATCAAAATACAACTCATAAATACTACGTAATAATAAATTTAATTCGTTTTGACAACTCGTACATGAATTATTATTTTTATTTCTATAATAAATGTTAAAATAAAAAAATCTCTACTATACTTTCAGGTTGTTTTTAAAAAAAATTACACTTTAAGGTTTTTGTTGAAAAAAACCCTAAAAATAAAAGAAATAAGAGAGAGGAAGACGAACTTGAAATAGAAATTTCGCACTATGGAAAATTTGAAGTAATAGCTTACTGCTAGTCTGCTACTTAGTTTAGACCGGCTTGGATGAGAAAATTCTCCAATGGGTTAAAAATGGAGACGGCCATTTTTCATGCTGGTGTTTTCTCTCACGTTGTTTTCTTCTGAATCAGGTCAGGAAACGAAGGAATACCCATCCCCCAGTTCAGCGACTTCTCTGTTCTCTGCTACTTTTTCTGATCTGAAATACACACTTCTCCTGATTTCGTTAATGGCAAACGCGCCAGGGTTAGGGGGAGAAGGAGATGGTTTGAAGCCAATGAAGTTGCTGCTGCTGGGTGGACTGTCAAGCGAGCCTACCCTGCCGCGTCGATTAGCCGGTTCGTTTGGAAAGCCTAGTTTGGTCTGGCAGCCTCAGAGCCCAATTTTTTAGATCAGCTTGGCCCGTCTCACCAGACCAGACTCTGTTGGTTACAGTAGCGCATCGAGTAGCTCTGCCGCTACGGTAGTGGACGGACGAGCCGCCGATAAAGATCTCTAAACTAGACCTGAGTTGTGGTGACCTGGATGAGTGGATTAGAAATGCAATATCTAATTCACAATTATGGTTGGTTTGACACTTTTAACCATTTACAAGATTGTAGATCTCTGCCAAAAAACAAAGGCTTTTTTTTTTTATTGAATTTCATATGACTTTATTACGAGGATTTACCTTAAAAAAAACAAAACTCTATTTATAAATTATTATTTTCTATTTTTTATATGATATCTAATTGCACTGTTTGCATGAGTGCATGTCAAATATACCTTTGTTTCTTTCAAGAAGTGAAATCGATCTGTGGTTTAGTTTTATTCTACCCTCAGATTGAAATCGAACTAATCATTTTGTTTCAAAATTTTTGAAACCAAAACCAAATTAATCGGCGTTCAAAATCGAACCTCGAATTGGATTGATGTTTTCAATTTTACGCCATTTGGTATTTGTTTAGTTTTGATTCTTGTTTTTTTATATTTAAACTCGGTTTAATTCGGTTTGAGCCGGTAGTGAATAATTTTTTATATAAAATATAAAAATTATGTAATTATTATTATTTGGTTTTGATTTGTGGAATCTAGAACCGAATTGGAATGCGGTTCGGTTCTGTTTGAAGATCAGTTTTTTCAAAATTGAAACAAACCGAACTGAGATTTATTTGATTTTAATCAAATCGATTTCCACCGTCATTTCTTTCCAATGTTTTAAAATACATAAAATATTACGTTAAACTTGGAAGCATAGAAGAAAAGCCTGGCCCATAACTTAGACCCAAGTCCTGCTTTTTCTATAAAATGCGATTTGTAGCAAAGTGAGAACAGATGCAAGCTAGTAGCAAAAGACATCTTTCTTTTCAAGATTTTGTGAAAATCAAGTTTTACCAAACATTAAATCTTTCATGATGACGTGGAAAGAAATAAGAGTAGATAGACGCAGTAGTAGTTTATGACGTAGGGCTGCTGGTTTCTATGAACTTAGCTTACATTATCTTATAAATATGCTTGATTTTTTCGGTGGAACATCCATATAGAATGAGAATAGTTGTTGCTGGAGTTATCGCCTGGTAGTGGATGCCATGGTCCCCTTGGTCATTGCTAGAGAGAGATACATGCATAGATAGACAGAGAAAGAGAGTTGTTTCTATGTATGGTGTGCATCTCCAAAGTACGGTTTCTCTCCCCACACCTGTGACCGCTCATTCTATAAAAATAAGGACAAATCAATATTCTATTAATTGTGAGAGCTTATCTCTTGAAAAGAGAAGAAAGTAAATAGTTTATTAGAAGAGTTTTACTTCTTACTTAGTACAATGCATTTTGGTTAATATTAAAATAAATTTGTGTAGAATACGACCCAGAACAAATAATATTGTACTGGAAGAACTACGAACTCCACAAATTAGTCAACGGGGATATCAGGTCCCCAAGTGTGAGCAAGATTGTGGCAGTTTACCTTGTGAAAACAAAAATGACTCAAAATTATGTTGATTATGAGGGTCTAGCCATATTAGCGGAGGTGCTAAATTACACGTTATTTTGGACAGTAGAAGTGAATTGTTTATAAGAAGAGTTTTCATCTCTACCAAGTACAACGCGTTTTGCGTTAATTTTAATTATAAATTTGTGCAACGATACAAAACAGACAATATTGTATTAGAAGAACTGCGAATTCATAACACCTTGAAACCCTAACATCAAAACTCATGTGAGATAACATTACAAATACTACTAAATAATCTTATTGTTTACATATAATTATTAATTGAATAATTATGACATCATGTCATAATATAATATTAGAGTGTACAAAGAACATTACTACAATATTATGTATTAGAAAAAGGATTACATGCACAATAATAATATATCAAAATCTAGCCATTTGGGGGATGAACAAATCATATAACCATTTTGGTACTTCAGTTTAAAACAAAAAAACACATGTCTTGAACAGTCCTTTGTGTCACCCTAGAAAGTGTTTTAAGGAATGATTCATATAGAAAAGAGAGAAGGAATAATGAAGAAATTTAGTCGTTTTGGTGGAGAATATATGTATATGAGAGTCATGTGCCGTGTTATCTTGACCGCCTCTCACACGCATTGGACACATAAAACAACAAACATATTCTTACTATATTGTGCTCGATTTTCATTGGCAATACTAGTTTTGAATTTTCTTTTCCTCGATTCCATAATTCGACACATGATTCGGCTGGACCAAGTGAGATCGAGCAACTGTCATTTTTGATGCAACGTATGTTGTCACATTATTTATTGGTGAATTTGTCACCAACATGTAAGTAGTCTTTTTTTTTTTTTTTTTTAATTATTATTTTGGTGGACGTTGATTGAATGTCTTTTATTGAAAACAGGAAACTTCCTCCCAATTTTTCCACTTAATTTTTTTTTTAATTTTCTTTTTCCAGCGATGTTATGTACAACGTTAGAGCATGTTACCTTTAATTAGATAACTTCTCAAACTAACCTTATCTCTCGTTAATTTATTTTATTTATTGAATAATATTATATTTTTTCTATAATAATATAATTTATAATTTATAATTTATTTACAAATCATGGGTAGATTCTTCTGGCAGGTAGTGCCTTCCGGTGCTAAAATAAGGGAGTATTTTCGTCATTACACAAAGAGGCAGCCTATATAGGAAGCCCGACCAGCTTCTTCCAACTTTGCTCGAAGAAAATACACTGAAGCGACGGACGTCCCGGACAGGATTCGATTCCGGCGGCCGGACTTTAATCTCCCGAAGGAAGTATTTTGGTAATCGGATGCAGATACAGAAGTACCGGCATAAAAAGCGTTTTGACTGAGTCTCAGAGAGATCGCGGGGGAAAAGAACAGTGAGCTGGCTATCGGTGGTGTTATTATGGGATTTTGTATTTTTCCGTTAGAGATTTCGGTTCGGTTGCTTTGGACTACTAGCTTCTTCCGTCACAAGCTAATGACTGTCTAATTTCCGGCCAACAGTTAAACTTCTTATTATTGTTACTATATATCTAAGGCGTTCAAAATTTCTGCTCATCGCCGTCAACTGTCGACGGAGAGGATTTGCGATATTGAAATTGAGAAGATTCGATGGAGTCCCATCAGTTCGTGTTCGACCCGCCGGCTTGCTATGGCAACACGTCATACCTCAGAAACAGCGATTCTGGATTTCGAGGTGATTGAAGTTTTTATTTATGATGAGTAATCTGTTACGCGGTGGTTTAAGCAACCGTTCTTTTACTAACTTTTGCTTAGATACTTATATTCCGTGATGCGTTGCGAATTCGTGAAGGAGTGACGACGACGATGAGGATGGAAGACGCTTCGAGTGGGCGACCTTTTTTTAGCTCTCCAGGCTATCTGTTCGATGAGGACTACTGTGAAGAACAGTTACCGGACAAGAAGCGCCGCCTCACTCAGGAGCAGGTTTGAATCTATCATCTCATTCTCCGTATGTTCCTACTTCTCTGAATTGATTTCATTTTCTTTCTTTAGACTAGTTTGTCAGTGGGATTTGACATCACATTAAATACGAATTGAACAGGGAAAGCAAAATACTGTATTACCTGGCTTGTACAACCATTCAATGTAATACAATCGATTTTATATGATGCGTGATTGATTTTATATGATGCGTGTACTAATCAATTGGTTCCTTCTCCGCAATTGGATGAAAGGATGAGAGAAAGAGTTGCCAACAAGAAGTAATTGAATCTTGGTTATATTAATGTATTAGAGAAAGATAGGAAGAGAGCAATCGATCTGAAGGGGAAGAAGAAAAAGAATCTATTTTCTCTGGCTAATTTAGGTTGATGCAATAAGGAAGAAATCAAGTCATGTCAAAGTTTGTTGACTTTGTTTTGTACTATGCTGTGAAAGGTAATTCTTCTGGAAGAGAGCTTTGAGGCAGAAAACAAACTGGAGCCAGACCGAAAGACCCAATTGGCAAAGAAACTTGGGCTGCAGCCAAGGCAAATTGCCGTTTGGTTTCAGAACCGCCGCGCTCGCTGGAAGACAAAGCAGCTTGAAAGGGAGTATGGTGTTCTCAAATCTACATATAATTCGCTTCTTTCCAATTATGACTCCATTGTCGAAGAGAACGAAAAGCTCAAATTTGAGGTACATGTGCATGTGCATCAAATCTTAATCTCCTCTCTCAGTGTCGATTTCATCTTGGCTAACGCCAACTGGATATTTGTGGTCCTTATTTACTTAAAACTTCTCATCATATTCTTCAAGAAACAGCTAATCTTTTGAGATGCTGAAGACTCTTTGTGGTTGTGTAGTGTAAAAACAAAAATTGTGTTGGGATTCAATGGGGCATATGTGCTTAAGTAACCCATTTTTTCAAGCTTGAAGAACTGTTTTTAAATACAGGGAAAGAATGTATTTGACAAGATAATGAAAGTTAAATCCATATAGCTTAGCTTTCTAATTTTCGTAGAATAATTCATCTGCAGGTTGTTTCCTTATCTGACAAACTTGATGCAAAAGAGGGGGCTGGAATTCCAATTCCGGCTAAAAAATCTGATTCTTCATCGGCAGATGTCACGCCCGTCTATTCCTTCCGATTTGGCATTAAGTTGGAAGATGGGTTGAGCTCTGGAACAGGTGGAAGTGGGGTGGTGGATGATCCTCAACTTCTAGACAGTGGTAATTCTTATTTCCTGAGCAATGAGTACCCAGTTATGGATGGGATGCATTCCGGGGAAGATGACCGTAGTGACGATACCCAGAGTTACTTCCCTGATGTCTTTCAGCAAAACCATGAGGAGTTAGCAACAATTTGTTGGTGGGACTGGTCTTGAGCAAGTTGGTCTGGCGTGGACTTGGTATTTCATGGTTAGTGGATATAAAATCTTACATCTCTGCAATATTATGTTAGAATAAATTGCACCTTTGTCTACCTGACTTGAGGTATGTCTACTAAATTAATTAATGTAAGAAAATATTTATGGATTTGGTCAGTGACCCATGCTATCCACATGTATTTCATTAACATTCAGAGCAATGTTATGTAATAATTCAACTGTAATTTTGTTGTTATTATAATGTATGTATATGACCGTAGCGTTTCTTTAGAAGTTGGTAGGGGCCTGTAGTTTATTGTGAAGATCAACTCTCAGAGTTTGGTAATGAGACAACACCTGAAAGAAATGAGCAAAAATATTTGCTAATCGATTGAACAGTGAAAAGGTATTAAGTCGTTCTCGAGATGGTAGATAATTGTTGAGTTGTATTCGAGTGATTCCAGAACAATAGTTGTGGTGTCCTATTACAACAGACACGGTGTCTGAAGGCAAGAGGACTGGTAACAGGTAAAAATCTCATCTTTACTTGTTCAACACAAACCAATAAATTCCATGACCGGAAGAAGCTTTCACAAGTAAAACAGCACTGCATCGACATAATTTCTAAAAATATTACATTTGCCTTTCAGTCATCACTCGGCTTAGGAGTTGAACGTGTCTATTGTAGGGTCCCTCCAGTTGTAGAATTTCGAATTCAATTGCTGCCGCAGCACACCTTCATTTAAGAAAGGTGTGCGCTAAATCCTTTATAAATAGAGGTTTCAGCAAATGTAAAAATGCATCCTAAAGAAGAGATTTCTTCTGAGTAAGAAGGAGAGAAAAATAGTAAGAACTTTTGGAGGGAGAGAAAAGAAATAGTGAGAGAAAAATAAGTGTGGTGCTTTTGTGCACATTGACAGTTCTAAGAATGTTGATTTCTCTTAATGAATATTTTCTAGATAATTCGATATCTAATAAAATATTGTAAATCTTATTTTTCATAGTGAGATCTTTCTGGACTCGATTCCAGTGATTTTTTTTCGATTTGAGTTTCCACGTAAAATTTTCGATATTGATTTTTTGCTATTATTTCTCTTACTTCTTGGCCGTTATAATCGTACGGAGTGAGAAAATATTCTTGGTATTTTTCAGATCGCATCTGCTATCGTTTTTTGTATCACTTGCGGTAGTATTGTTGTCATCGTTGCTACTAGATTTCGTCGGTATTTTTTTTCCAACACCTATAGCCAAACCATTTAGTGTTTATGCGTGTCGCTTTCTCCATTCCCCCCTTTGTCGGGTGGTACATTTCATAAGGTACATCTACTAAGTGCTAATACCAAAAAATCGTGGTAAAGAACTGCATTCATGAACCATGTAAGTAGTTGAATTCTATAAACAAATTACTTTTGCTCGAACTGACGTCTATTGCAGTGCTTTGGGAATGAATTCCTTGTTACTTGAAAGTGTTATTTTCTGTCGTATTTACTACTCTACAAACTTACATCAATCTCAACTATTCCTCCGTTAAGTTTCTTGTATTTTCTGATTGGTACAAGTGATAATTCTAAATATCTTCATGGTCAAGAGAGAAATCAGGTTCATCTGGCTTGAATAACTTGGGCATCTTCAAGCTCGCAGAAGCCGGGTTGCCTGGTTCCACTTTCTGGTGAGACCCTCTTTTTGTATTTGCAGCGAATTTTGAAGCAAGAATGGTGGCTCCAAGATGCTGTGCGTTGTTTGAATTATCCATTGACAGATTATCATCTTCCTCATTTTCATATCTTCCATCTCCAACCTCATTGTCGTAATAACTAGTTTGCGCGTTATATAGCAAGTAGGAAAGGCTCTCTCGCATTGCTAGATCTTTGGCCATTTTCCTCTTCCGAAATCGCCTCCAGGCAGCCTGTATAAAACAAGCCCCCCATGTCCTCCATTGATGGGAATAGTATCTAAATGCATGCTGAAGTTTCTTGCTGTGAAGCCGCTTAAACTGGCTTGCAACAAATTTAAGGTCTTCGGCATGGAGGGTGAAAGCTTCAACCTCAGTAAGAGCTTTGACAGTGCGAGTAGAAGAAGGGAGGTTTAAGCTTGAACTCGGCATTAATGCCCAAGTCAGCAATTCCTCTCCACAGAAGTCGCCAGGTCTTAGAGTGATGGAGTTGAAGAAGCCCGATCTACCTCCATTAGTGGTGGAGCTCTCCAGCTGACCTCTTATCACGAATAGCATTTCATTTACTGGATCACCCTCCCGAACGATGTAGGTCCCTTGGGTACTTAAAGATGAGACGAGACGCTCACATATGGCGTCGATGAGCTGGTCATCCATTTGGGAGAAGAAAGGGACCTGCATATTGATTGCTAATTACACGGACAAACATTTTTCATGAAACAATCTTGTAAAAAGTGGGAAAAATGAAGAAATTCTTTACAAAATAAAGAAGGTTCTCCAGGGTATAATCAATTTCTTACTAATTCAAAAAGACAAAGGGACAAGTCCTAAAGTTCTTAGCAACAATGAACTAATTACTGTCCCGTCAGCTTATACAGTCATTCTAGCATGAACCTATTATAGTTCCCTAGGCATGGAACAGTGGAACTCATACATAGTCCTCGTTTATTGGAGGGGTAGCATTTTATAAGCTCAATTTCCTTGTGCATTTTGACATCCATATATTAATACTAAACCGATAAAAAATGGTTGAAATCTTCTGGGGCGTGAAATAATAGAGTAAATAAGTGTAGAGATGCTTACACGACGAACAAGGGAGAGGCACAAATGGCGCTGAATCTCACGGCGAAGATCAGGAGGTAAAGATTGCAGGATAGATTCTTCATTGACTCCTCTTGCAGCAAGCCATTTATAATGGACAAAGCGACGAACACGTTCCTGCAAGTCCTGTGGCAACTGACGGTGTCTCATCCATTCTTCTGTATCTCTTCGCTTTACCCTCCATTCTTCAACTCTAACGTTCATTGATTGCAAATATGTCTTCGACATGGAGGAACAAAAATATCAAATCAAGAAATGTTGAAATTATCTCTCTCCATCGTCTTATGTCTGCATGGTATGAATAGATATATACTCTCCCTGCTTTCTCTCTATCTAATTCTCTCCATTTTCTCAATTTCTCTCTCCCATTCGTCTCTCTCTTTCTAGATCAACCTATAATGCATTTGTTTTCTATAGCATTCCAAAATTAGGATAGCAGAAATACCTGCATGTTACCAATCAATTGTGCAAAAAGAATCAAGCCAGCAATACATATGAAAATGCAAAATGTTGTCTCTCCGATGAAAGTAGTTGTGTCCAAAGTTTGCCCATACGAACTGCATAAAACAAATGATATCAGCATGAACACTAGAAGAACTACACTTATCATTACAATCAACCATCACATGATTTCAGAAATAAAAACTTTAGGACCTAGATCTGTCTTTAATCTGCAACTTGTTTAACATATTTCTTTGGATCTTTTTAAGGCAGCCACAAGCTTTCTAAAAGCAACTCATTTTTGTTGATTAAACTATGCAGACAGTAAACCATACCTTAAGCTCCTTAAGCCCCACCAGAGACTGTAGAGGTACTTTTCAATAAAGTGTGAAGTGGCAACGTCATTGATGAAGGCATCGGCAAACATTCCGAACTTGAATTTGACATTTTCGTTCTTAGGATCACATCTCGCAGTGACTTGAGTGACGTTGAGCCAATATTGCCTTATGGGCAGTTCCAAACTAGAACAATCTAGAAAACTAGGGATACAAGACAAAACTTTGGAAGCATTCTCCTTTGCACACTCCGATTTCCAGCAGGAGAATTGACGACCGATGGAAAGCAGATACCATGTAGCTCCTAAAACCTACAGAAACAGCAATGAAGAATCCCCCTTTTTTTTATAATTTTTCTAGTAAATATTTACATGATAAACTGCAGACAGAGATTTATGGGACTTACATGGCTGGCAAGCATGTAAAGAATGAGATTATATGCAGCTCCTGCCCAGGCTGTTTTTGTGATAACTCCGGTAGTTTTAATAATTCTCTGGTTTAAAGGAAAGATGAGAAATAGCCTCGGGACGTATTGTATAAGAACAAAAAGAGATAGAGTGTTGTTAGCATGATCAGCTCTGGAGCGTCTTATTGCTGGAATCACTAACCAGATGACAATCTACAAGAGAAATACGCAAATTCTTACTTGATAATTGAAAAATATAAATGTCGAGGAAATAATTACTGGATGAACTGAACAATATACATAATGGAGAAACATCTAAGAAGGTAAAGCTTAAATGTTGAGCAGGAGAAAACTCAGATTGAAGAAAGAAATAGTGTTTTGATCTGGGGTTTATCTACACAATAAACATAATCTGGGTCATTTTTAGTTCATTCAATTATTTTTCTAGCTGTGGATAAGCTATACTCTGAGAGGCAAAGGATCAAGGATAAGAAAAACAGGGAAAAAATAAACTCGAGTAATTTGATCTAAACTAAAGGAAATGAAAAGATTACTTGTGGGAGAGGAAGCGTTGCGGCAAGATCAATCACAAAATCTGATTTCAAGTACCTAATTGCAATTTCTCTTGCATCCATAACCAATTCGCCCCTTCCGAAAACCCTAGAACTGGGAGCGACAAACGCCGTACGAAATTTCATAATCATATGCAGGAGGTAGAAAAGATCGGTCACCGTACGGAAGAAGGTGACGACGATTCCTAAACTGGTATCTGTTTTGAGACAGCCAGGACCCCCAACGGAAGGAAGATAGAAATAAAGAGGATCGATGAAGAGGGCGATGAGACACGTAACGAGGAAAATGTGGTTCCAATGGGCTACAATGTCGCTTCCTGGATCGAGAATTTGGTAGCGCCATAGAAGGTAGTGGGGATGCTCGTCGTCGTTGGCGGCAGCAGCGGCAGAGGAGGTGTGCTTGATGATGCGTCGCTGGAGATGGCGGAACTTAGACGCCGGCGTGGAAATTATTCTATTCATCTTCCATCGCGGATTCCGGGATAATCGGAGTCCGCAGCCAGGAGAGAAAACAAGGCAGATTTAGAGAGCAGAAGTGACCATTGCAGAGGAGAAACGGTAAAAAGAAGAAGCAGCTGTAGCAGAATAGAAGTAGACGGAACAAGGAACAATGGAAGTTGTTTCCCAGAGAGAGAAATTGTGGAAGAAGACGGGTATCACTATGCCGGTGGAAAATGTTCGTTATTTGAACCGTTGAGTATTTCGCGGGAAAGCGGAGAAAACCAGTGGATTTCGGAGTTACTACTTAAAATAGAAACATTTCATTTCTTCCCATATTATTCCATATTACACGTTAAATCTTAATAATTATACAATTAGAACCATATACCATTTACATTAACAAGCATAATAAAATATGCAAGGACCACTTTTGGGATGCTTAGAAATCGCACAATAACACTATATTTACGTGCAAAAATTGTTTCGAAAAAATTACGAACAAAAGAAAGCTATGAAAATCAAAATAAAATCCATATGTAATTAATAGTGAATTTATAGAAAAAACATATCCTAAAAGAAAATTTGTAATGTGAATCTATCAAACGGACCTAAAGAAAGTTTTGAGTCATCGAACGCTAATAGTAATAAAATATATTTCTATTCATATTCGATAATGGTATATTTACTTTCTTATTTTACTTTCTAAATATACTTTAATTGCACTAATCATTTTTTAACATGTTAACACATATCTTAGACAGTAGAATAAGAAAATAAATATAATTTTATATTATTTTGTTTAATGTTTCTTCATGCCTAGTTTACAAATAAATTCGGTCACGTAAATTATAACATGCATAGCCTATCACACGCCTCTTTTACAAACCAATTTATCTTCTATCGATTTTACTTATAGTAACGAATAATAATGTTGACAATCAGACTCCAATAATAAAAAAAAAAAAAAACGTTGAAAACAAGAACATCGAAATTTAGGTGGAAACCTTAAATGAGAAAAAAATCATGGGTAAAGAAGAAATTCACTATATCGAAATGAAGGTACAATTGAGTTTTGCGATTCAACTATCAATTTATACAGAAAACATAAAACTCTAATATTAATATACAAGTGTGACTCGGACTACTTAGAATTCGGGTCACACTAAACTCTAAAATCTCCACTTTGATACGAATTCCACGTGAGAGATGTAACGCAAACTACTCGATCCAACCTAAAACGAATCCAGAAGACTGAACTCTCATTATCTCTATTGTCAAAGAAATCATAGTAAAAAGAAACAAATATGCAAAAGTCAATTAAAAATAATCTCTTCTTCCATAAGGTCTCTAATGGGCTACTTCAACAACTGATACAAAGCTTAAACTTGAGAGACATACTTGAAAAGAAATCATATAATCTCCTCTATGATATCACTAAACTATCAAATTTGTCACAACAAACTGCATATAAACGTGCTGAAAACTACTTATTGGATCTGTTATCCTCGATCACATTCAACGCATAACCAACTGAACTAGTTTCTATATCGCTCTGGAGATTTAACCTTCCACTTGAGTCTGCCTTTGATATTACCACTATGACATGAAACTGAAATTGGTGACTTAACATCTGTAATAGGCTGACTCATCGGCTCTGATGTACATTCAGATCCTAACTTGAATTTCATCTGAGAACCTGATTTCTTTGTAGTCTTTTCAAACAATCTCTTCGAAGGTGAATTCACAAACTTAGCAACTTTATTACCCGTTACTGTAAAATCCTATAACACATACAAATTTGCAGACTTACTATATCACTTTAAAATGACGAAAGCACCCCTATTAATCTTCATAACTTCACCTATATCGTTGTACTTGTACCCTTTCGCATCCAAAGTTGTCAACGAGATCAGATTCTTTTTTAACTCGTGAACATATCGCATATTATCCAGTATCCTCATAACTCCATCAAACATCCTTATTCTAATGGTACTAATCTCGACTACCTTACAAAGTGTGTTGTTATCCACTAACACAACACATTCTGACAGTCTCATATGTTGAACACTAATTCCGATTGTAACTCACATAAAACGAACAAGCTGTAGGATAAAAAATAACACAATCTGATCAATTTATCTAAATGTTAACTTATGGGGAATGAAATCAAAGAGTCAAGGAGAGAGAGAGAGAGATACAACCAAATTATTAATGTAGTTTGGCCAACATTGACTACGTCCGCGCTTGAAGACACCTCTTTGAAGATTCTTCTCAATCTCAACTTCTTGAGTGAACTAGATTGATCTTTCAGGCATCAATCAAAGTTTTACAGGACTCTTTATCAAGGTGTCACCCTTCACTCATTTACAAGGTACAATATAGTTGGAACAACAGATAACACAACTCTCACCTGCCCTCTATGAAACAATCTCAAATTGACTAAGAAAGTTGTCAGCTGAAATGGATACTTGGATTCGCAAGTGAATTGTCAGCACTTCATTGTTGTTCTTAAGTTCGGTCCTTTTGGATAAGGCTCCTCTTCTTCATTTATAGATATCATCAAAATAGAGAGTGCTCCAGTTGACATATGCTTCGTCCGGTCGACACTTGCAGAACGTGGTGTGTAAAATTTAATTTCGTTCAATAACTCGGTTGACACTTTGGCCTCATGGTTGACACTTTGAAGATCTTTGAAAATTCTGTAATTGGTCACGCAGTAGACACTAACATTATTCGGTCGACACTTTTAAGTTCTTTGAAATTTCTTTATTTGATCATGCGGTTGACACTATCATTGTTCGGTCGACACTTTGGAGTTCTCTGTAATTTCTACATTTGGTTATGTGGTCAATACTGTCATTGTTCGGTTGACACTTGAGAGTTCTTTGAAATTTCTGCATTTAATCATGCGGTTGACACTTTAGTGTTCTATGAAATTCCATAAAATGGCCTTGCAATCGACACTATGATTGTTTGGTCGACACTGTAGAGCGTTTTTCGTATTTTTTTACCTCAAAGTTGTAAAAACTCATTGTTGTATGAAAAATATTGAACACATGTTAATACGATTAAATATTCCTTTGCAAAGATATTTTCAATGAAACAAGGATAGAACAATTCACTTTTGAAAGATTGTGACTAGTTATGCGGCTTCGTGGAACACTAGGTGAGACACCGATAATAAATGTGATAATGGATAGTATTAAAATACTGAAAGTAAAGAGACAGAAGATCGGTAACACAATTCACAATTGCGTACGTCTATGGGGCCACGTCCAGATTTAAAAACAATTCACAGAGTTAACAAAGTTACAAGACACTCGGTCTAACATAAAGTAAGACTCCATCTTCTCTTTGTTGTTGCCTCTTCCTAACTTCTCAAATGAATCTGTTTTTGTGAGCTCCCCTCGTCTTGAGATCGATTCCTCCCAGAATCTGAACGCAACATGATCCACTTGTTGATGATAACTCCTCTTGGAATCCAAATGTGACAAGCTCCCTCGTCGATGATGACTCCTCCCGAAATCTGTGTATGGCAAGATCTCCTTGTCCACGATCAGAACTCCTCCCCAGTTCCTGGCAGCCTTCTCCGGAGATTGAATTTCAATAAAGAATATCAAGAAATGCATCTATGACACAGTCAGCAACACCAACCGTTGTCTTTGGATGCACTCAAACAACACACTCATAAAATAACGAAAACTAATCTGAACAAAGTCTGTAGGACAGTCTATTATAGACTGAATAAATAACAACTTACACCACACCACACGAAATCGTGGGTGAAGAATAAATCACCCAAATGAATAAAGACTTTCGGCTATCAAGAATAATGGTTTTCGCTGCCTTTAATTGTGAGGGACGAATGTATAATATACTGTCCATCGAATATTTCTGTTTTTGATTTTCAATATTCTCTCCAAACAGATCACACAGAATAAAAAAACCTAATCCCATGAAAATCGGATCTGTGACATCGGGTGTGACATTTATGGAAAGTGTTGCATACTTAATAGGAATGGATCCCAACGAATTAGGAATGGATCCCACAATTGTTGTGATCATATATCTTGCTATAATCCAGCAAATAATTTTCAAATCAACTTTTCAAAAATGATTTTTGAAAATAACACTTATGGAAAATCTGAGCAACCGACGAACAAACGAATCGAGATCAAATCCCTCAGATGCTGTGATCTTGAATCTCGCTGTAATTCAACTTAACAAACTCGTAATCTTCAAATCTATTTTCCAAAATAGCATCAATTTTATAATGCCAAATATGTTAACAATAACTTGTTCTCCTAGTAACATCATTGCAAAAGTTTTGATCTTCCGAAAATAACAAACTTCTAAAATTCAAAAAGTTCCAATTTTAACTTCATATATTCTTGATCTCCAAGAACCTACCTTTCAAAATATAAATAGACAATTGCTTGATTTCTAAGAAACCACCTTCCAATTATAAAATCTCATATTTAGAATAAAATTTAAATTTTATTAATTGTTATTTGCCAAAAAAATTAATGTCAACCATATTTGCATTTACAACTTTATTTATCATTACAACTACAACCATAATGATTAATCACAGATAACTTGAGTATAAAACAATCTCAATTAAAATATCTATCATCAAAATATATTCACCTTAAAACACTTTAAATTAACAATCTCTTCTTTTTTTATGATGATAATAATCTATAAGAATCTAAATTGTTTTAAATTAATCTCCTCTAATCTCGCTCTTAATATGAGCAATCTTTATCAATGATCTCCCTTAATATATACAAACATTAAACTTATCTCAATTACATACTTTCTCCCCCTTTGACATTATAAAAAAAATTGACAAGAGTAACTTTTGTTTTTAGATTCTCCAAAAACCAAATAAGACAAGAAATTCAAGAGCAATCAAATATAAGAGCAGAGACTTAGATATAGAATATTAGAGTTGCAATCATCCACTCATACATAAGGAGGAAAGTCTAAGAAGAAAAAAAAAAAGACATGAAGAACTAGATAGAGAAATGAGCACTAACTAAGAAACAAACCTAATTAAAACCACATCCAAAAAAAGAGACCAAACTAAAGGAAGGTTTTAACCTATTTCATTACACAAAATGCCATCATATGTCTAGCACCAAACACATCATATATCTTGCTATTGAGCATCATCATTGGTTGGAGAGAGACCAGAATCGTGAGGAGGGGATACATTAGTGAATGAATGTGACCAGAAGTAGTGAAGAGAAGTCTTCATTGATCTTGTCAAAACACAAGAAGGTCTGAGATTGATATTCGATGAATGAGTTGGTTAGGCTATAGATGCACATAGACATGTGATCATTCTTTTCTTCGGTACTCGAAAGACACCTCTAAGAATATTTGAATGAGAATATGTTTCAACAAATGGAGCATCGGGTAGCTCGAGATTAGGCTACTCATCAGCGTGCACAATGGTCCAGTAGAAGAGAATCCTTGATGAATAGTTTTAAAGAACCTATCACCATTCTGATTTCGAGCAAAACCCATCGTAGCAATAGTGCATTTAGTGTAGGTGTCTACCTTCATCAAAGATAGCGAGATTTCAATAGGAGGAATCTTCGCCCCATTGAGTTTGAACAATTTCATCAATAGAAGATTAAAGAGAAGTGATTTGGTTGAATTTCTGAAGACATTCGACATCCAATGAATAATGATATGTCATAGGTTAAAGCGCTCTCGTATAAAAAAAAACTTGTAGAGGAAGTAGAGGTCCATAAAACTGATATGATCCCGATGAATATCTCTAGATAAGAGATTGTACATAAGCATTTTGGGAAAAACTTTAGCACGGACATTCAAATTTTTGGGTTTAGGTTTCACAGGTACATGCCTATTTGGATTCTTCACAATCATCATAAAAAAATCCAATTCTTCATTATTTCAAATAAAATCAGGATCTTTAGTGGCCTCATAATAAGTATTAGTAAAATTATCTACTTTACAATTCAACAATTCATTTAAGGAACGAGGGATCAAATTAATATGTTTTCCATACACATAGCTTGAAATCTTCAACGGATGTGGGGTATACTCCACGTTAGCATAAAACATTCTAACTGGTGTTTCAAAATTTGGTCTTTCTAATCTGTATAGCATATAGAGTCCTAACAACTTCGTAGTTCCTCCAAATCTAAGCCTAGAATTCTAGAAAATGAAACTCTTCGAGACATAATCAAGGGCTTGAATTCAAAATCCTTGTAATTCTTATCTTTCAAGTCTTCGTTACGGAAGAGCAAAGTTGGCATTTTGTGGGAGGAGGATTGTTTGATGCCTCGTTCGAAGAGTCCATTTTGCACTTCACACTGTGACCTCGGATACAAGAAGAGGATGTCATAGAAAGAGAAATGAAAAAGCGATGAATTTTGGGCAAGATGAATTGAAAATTAGTGAAAATCAACAAAAAAGAGAGGAAAGACGATAGAGATGATGCATATTAGGGTTTGGAAGACAATATAGAATTTATATTTGCGACTCTTCAGTTGACACCTTCACCCCAAATGTCGACCGATAGTGCATATTTCAGATTTTGCAAAAGCTTTGATGTGTCAAGCGGTATGATAATGGAGGGACATTCGCTCTGTATTCCCTTCTTTGTTGCCATGCCAGGCTATTGCCCAATTTCCAGTTCTCAGATGCATGAAAAATGGACATGAATCCAAAAATAAGTCTACTTTAGGGTCATCTATGAAATCTACGCAAGAAAGATAAGTCTACTTGTTGATCCCTTTGATTGGGACTTGTATGGTCATAGGAGATGGAGTTATCACGCCTGCAATTTCTGCTATTCTGGATTGACACATACTTCTCATTGTGACTCTATTACGAGAAAATCGAGGATTTTTCTTAGTGGGTAGTCTTGTTTTGATAATGTTTTGCAGTTTTGTTGGTTGTTTCAGGCTGGAGCTTTCCATGGCTAAAGAACATCACATATGCTAGTTTTCTTCTCCACTCCACTTTTACAAAGAAAGATAAAAGGCTAAATCAAGACGATGATCGTTTACCTACTTATATGCTCCAACCATTTATAAATCTTGCACTCTTGATCAAATTGAACCTAAACATTTTTAGCTGAAAACCTTGTGATGAAACTAAAATTTGAGCGAAGAAATCATCATATTTAATTTCCAATGAAGTGATTGGAGAGTAAAAATTTAGTGTTTCTGGAGACAACGAGTTGAACATGTGCAGATTCTTTGTTACGATTGAGAATCGAACACGAAACAAGAAAAGAGAATGCGAGAAAAACAGACTTTAAAATTTATATAGAAAATTCTTTCGGGAAAAAACATCATACACAGAAGAAAAATTCATTAATTAGATGTCAAAGTACATGAATTTTGAAATTAAAATTTACGTTAAAGTGAAATCATAATCCTAATCAAGACGAGATTTTTAACGGAATTCGAACCATTCTGACCGAATTAGAATTCGGGTAAGAACAAATCTAACTCTTACTTTGATAACAAACATGATTTTTAATGTATAAAAGCCATGAAATAAGTGGAAAAGTTAGAATTTTCCCCTATTGTGGGGTCCCTGTAAATCCAAATAAGTTTTGACCCAATTCATATCACCATCAACTTAAATATAATATGCTTGATGAAGATTTAATTGGCAGTTATTCAAAATGTTGTAGTTCCATTTTTAAAGTATTTGATTATATATAATTATGGTTAATTATTGATTTTAATTCTATGCTAGGCACTTTATTTCAGTTAACCCTCTGTGCTAAAAACATTGGCAAACAAAACCCTGTACTTTGATTCTGGTATCAGTTTTGACCTTCCATCAACAATTTCGTTAAACTCTCATTTAAAAAATTACCAAACGATATTGGATTCACTCTAAATTTTTACTACATGTTTAATAGTTAATGAGAAGATAATCTGGAACGTTTCGTGAATTTTTAACATATGTACGATTTATTGTAATTTTCTTTTAGTAATTTATAAAAATATTATAATAAATCATACAAGTTTTAGAAATCACAAAATATTTTTTATTATTTACTCATGATGCGGTGAACATGTGGAAAAAGTTCAAATAAATTAAATATCTTTTAGTATTTGTTTAAAAATTAATTTATAAAGTAAATAAGAAACTAAGATTAATTTTTAAAAAATACCAAAATATATTGGATTATTTGATAATTTCTTCACATGTTTATCACATAATGGGTAGATAACAAAAACATTTTCGTGATTTTTTAAACTTATATGAGTTATTATAATATGTTTATAAATTACTAAAATAAAATTACAATAAATTGTACATGTGTTAAAAAATCACTAAACTTTTTAAATTATCTTTGCATTACGTAGTAAATATGTGGTGAAAATTTCAAGTGAATTCAATATCGTTTGGTAATTATTTAAATAAATGTTTAACAAAATTATTGATGTAAGGTCAAAACCAATAACAAAATTAAAGTATAGGGTTTGGTTTGCCGACTTTTTTAGTACAAGAGATTAACTGAAATAAAATGCATAGTCTAAAATCAATAATTACTCTATAATTATAGATATATTATTGTAGTTAAGACAATAAAATAGTTTAGATAAAATCTTCAACTCCCAGAATATAAAAAATCTATTTTGTTCTGATTTTGTCATCATTGGAAATCAATAATTGTACGACTTGTAATAGGAATAGGATCATAGTTATCTTACTTTTTTTTCAATATAGTTAGATTTGTAACAATAGATACAGAGATAGAGGGTGAATTCAGTTATCGATACGAGTGGGAAGGATTTAAAAGAGAGTTAAGTCATTACCAGTTAGGCAGCATTCATTGAGTTTTCTGGAAAATAGTGGAGTTGTAGGGATAGAGCCCAGACTCTAGAAATCTGGTGCAAATTGTATCATTAGCTCAAATCAACAAAGAGAAGGGAATTTTCAGTAGCAATTAGATTCAGAGTTCTATCACTGTGCTGGCACAAAAGCATGTTTCTAGCGATCGTCTTTGTCTTCTTCCTTGGATCTATAGAAGCGCCCTACTTCTCAGCCTCCCTCTTTGAGTTCCTCAAAGGAGCGTGGGTCTCAATTGTACTATCAGCCATTGCTTTCTAATTATGTATTGTTAGAAATCAAACGATAAGTAGAAAAAGAAAATATGACATGGGACATCAGATTTACGTGAGAAAACTCTTTCAAGAAAAAAAACATGAGTGGAGTGTTGAAAACGAGAAATCAAAACTAAAATAAAGAAAATAATAGATACTGAGATTTACGTGAAAACCTTAGAAGGGAAAAAATCAGTGGTAGATAAGAGAAATCACTTATCAAAATCGCTACAATAAGACAGAGAAAATAATGGACGCCGAGATTTACGTGGAAATCCTAAAAAGAAAAAAAATCACGGGCAGATGAAAGAAATCACTAATCAAAATCAGTACAATGAGTTTTGCGACTCAAGAATATATTTACACATAAACTGAAACCCTATTCATAATGAGATTCTTAATGTGAGCCAAAACTGGTCTGACCATATAAAAATTCGAGTTACATTGAATCTAAAAAGCTCTGTCTTGATGCGATTTCCACAATATGAAATATATTTCCAAAACATCAATTCAAAAATAATCTCCTCTTCAACAAGAACTCTGAGAGCGTAATCAACAGTTAATACCAACCAAACTCAAACAATGTTTGAATTTGATTGTAAGCAATACCTTAGTCATTATATTAGTAGGATTATCATGAGTACTAATTTTACTCATAGCAAATTCACCACGAGCAACCCCTTCACGAACAAAATGATAACGAATATCAATATGTTTTGTCTTCTGATGAAACATCTTATCTTTAGTGAGAAAGATAGCACTTAGATTGTAGCAAAACACTATGGCAATTTGTAAATCTTCATTGAGCTTACCAAATAATCTTTTCAACCATATGGCTTCCTTACGTGCTTCAGTATAGCCATATATTCTGCCACTGTAATAGGTAATGCAACATATCCTGTACGTTAGCTTTCCAGCTAAAAGCATAACCTCTAAATGTAAACAAATATCATGTAAGAGATCTCCTCTTATCAAGGTCATAATCAAAATCAACATAACCAATTACTGAGTCCTTTGTTCTTCCAAACTGAAGACAAACATCATTAGACTCACGTAGATACCTAAGAATTCACTGAATAGCTTTCTAGTGCTTCTTTCCAAGATTTGTCATGTACTTACTAACTGCACATAGATAAATTAGGACGTGTACAAACTATGGCATAGATGAGAGATCCCACTACAGTATAATACAGAACTTGTGACATATACTAAATTTCATAATCTAATTGTAGACATAAGTCAGATGAAAGTTTAAAATGAGTTGCCAGCGAAGCGAAGTACTGACAAATTTTGCCTTGTTCATGTTGAACCTGCAGAGATCTTTCTAAATGTACCCCTTTTAATTTAGGTACAATTTACGAGCTTTTTGATCTCATTGTATCTCCATACAAAGCATCTCTTCTTGGTTCTTAGCTGCTTTCAAATCTTTCATCTCAAACTCATTACTCAGTTGTACTTTAACCTTTATGATTTCATCTTTATCTTTTGCTGCAATTAACATGTATCAACGTATAAAAGCAAACAAACAACTTATCTATTTTCATTCCTTTAGATGTAGACACAACTATCATGACTGCTCCTTTTGAAATCATTAGCAAGCATGAATGAATCGAACCTCTTATATCATTGCCTTAGAGACTATTTCAGACCATAAAAGGATTTTTTTCAAGGAACAGACGTAGTTCTCATCTTCTGAGAGTGCAAAACCTTCAGGTTGTTGCATGTCAATATCTTCCTCAAGCTCTCCAATGTAGTTTTAAAATCCAACGACTCAAGTTTAAAGTCGTGCATAGCCACAACACCCAGTAAAAGTTTGAATCGAACAATGCTTGACCATTAGAGAAAACACATTTGTGAAGTCTACACCTGGAATCTGACAATAAGCTTTAGCAACAAGACATGCTTTATACTTGTCTTCTTCCACACCCAGTGTACCTTCTTTTCTTTTGAACACTCATTTGCAACGACCTGTTTTCTTGTCCTTAAACAATTTAACTAACTCATACGTGCCATTTTTCTAAAGACACTCCATCTCCTCCTGCATGACAATCATCCATTTTCAAGATCATCTGAACTCAGTGCCTTTTAATAAGTAGACGATACTTCACTATAATTAATGCTTTGAGCTCCACTCAAAGCATAAACAACTAAATCTGCTTCACCATATTTTTGTAGAGGTCTAATCTCCCTTTTCTGCCTACTCTTGGCGATAGAATACGATGGTGAAGGTAAAAATGGTGACTATGCGGAAGCGATATCACTATAAATATTTGAGCTGATTTGACCCAAGAATATGATGTTGACCCTAATGCAATTTCAACTTCAACCTTAACCTCAACCTCAACCTCGTTACTGGAAACATTCACCTTCTTATAAGACAAGACTTTAAGAGGTGAATTAATAATCATGACAGTCTTATCAAATACTACATTTCTACTAATTATTGTTTTCCTTGATTCTAGACACTATAACTTGTATCCATTGATGTCAGAGTTGTACTTAATGCATATACACTTCCTTGACTTTGGTTATCACTTCCCATTATTCACATGAGAACATGTAGTGCAACTAAATACCATAAAAACAGGATAATTAGCTATAGTATTTGACCATAACTCTTTTGCAATTTTCTTATCAAGAGCAGTCAACATAGAAAGATTTACAAGGTAATAAGCAGTATCAGCAACTTCAGCACAAAATGAATTTGGTAAACCCAAATTTGAGAGCATACATCGAAGCTTCTCCATTAAAGTTCTATTTATTCACTCTTCCACATCATTCTACTAGGGAGTACCAAGGACTGTTAGATGATTCAAAAAATACTTAGACCTGCAGAAAGAGTTGAACTCGTTTGAAAAAAACTCCCACCAATTATCGGTGTGAAGATGTTTTACCTGCTTTTTTGTCTGCTTTTCAATCATTGTTTTCCACTCCTTCAATGTAGAGAATACATGTCATGGCTCGATTCCTCCCAGAATCGGATCTCGACCAGTGGAATGGATTCCCGAGGTGGGAAACTCCTCCTACAAACAACCTACACGACACTTATACATCCAACATTCATAAACTTTTCCTACATAGCATAATAAATTATGATACTACTAATAACATCCAAACAATATACACAACAACCGAAATACATTTCATAAGTTGAGATATATTACATCATCTATATTATCAAATTCTTTACATCAGTCTATCAGAGTACTCAAACGGAAGCGAATAAAAATATAAATATATATAAGTCACGACATGTGACTTTCCAATCCCAAAGACCATTAACCATGATTTTTCACCTATGTCTCTTTGCACATTTTACCTTATCTTGGTTTTTCCGTCTCGATGAATGTTCTCGTTATTTGAAAAATAAAAATATTCTACATAATGAGCTTTATGCCCAGCAAATACGTCTAACCACTAAAATAACTAGCTCATACTCTATTCACACGCAATCATCTACCTAATTATTGATTATTTTGAAATCAACTTAAATCAAATATATTTTGATTTGAAATTCATGTCATTTATATAAAAATACATGCATGTTAGTAATTCGAACCATTTAAAATCCAAGTCATTAACCACAGTTTAGAACAACCAACTTTTTTAAAATTTCATCAAACACAGTTTAAAATCATTCTCAACAAATAGATAAATTCAATGCATTATAGTAAATATGTACGATTTAAAAATATTTTTTTTTCAAAGCAGCCAATGTCATTGTTACATTCAATTTGAAATGTAAAAATGCAATTCACTCTAATTGATACATATCACCATCACACACCTACACGTTCCCTGGCTTTCACCGGTAAGACTGTAGAACCCTACACATTGCTTCCCTGTAAGGTTTATCGATTTTTAACCCAAGGAGGACATACAGATTACTTCTCATTTTCATGTTCATATTTATCACACATAAAGAGTCAAGTTCAGCCTAATGGGTTCTTATGTTACCACGGCTTTCCTACTCTCTCCTTCTTAAATGCATATTTTAAAACAGTTATAAAGCAATACTATGCATGTTTAAAATACGCACTCACCCATGAAATTTATATTTAAAATCAATGAGTTCAATGTAACGTAAATTATCTGTTCAACACGTTACATTCAATTTCTTCAATAAAAACCAAAATTTAACCATTCAATAAAAATTGAATTTAAAAAACATTTCAATAAAATCGAATAAATGATTTTTCACAATTGATATCAATTGGAATTAAAAACAATATCTATTTCCTCACTTCAACATCCAAATTTCACTTCAAATCCCAAATAAATTTATCATATCCAGATTCAAGACATTAATTGAAACTATCTCCACTTAATAATGCGTTAAAACATAAACTAATTATTCTAATTGTTAGAGGTATTTATCATATGTTGGTTCCTCCACTTTATTTGAGCTTTTCCACTGAACTCATTGATTTCTACACTAAAATGTTCCTTTCACCGAGCTGAACAACTTTTCCTAGAGGACGGATCGACGAATCGACGAATCTCTATTTTTCCTCTTCTTTTTTTCCTTTTCTCCTCTTTTTTTCTTCTCTCTCACGTTCTCTTTTTCCTCTCTCTTTTTGTAATTTTCTTCTTCTTCCTCACGTAAAATGACTGAAGCTTTGCCACCTTATCCCTTTTTTGAATAGTAAATCATGGTTAATTACACATTAACCATGTTTATCCGTTGAAAAAGATCATTTTGCCCTTTCTTTCATGATTATTTACCAAATAATCATGCTTAATTAATCCTTAATTTCAATTATCTTTATTCTAATCTAATTACATTAGTTTTAATCTAATTAATAAAATTTACTAAATCTGAATTTTTTTTATTTGGCTGATCGATCGGCTCACCTTCAGCCAACTCTCTCAATTTACCATAATTTGACGATCGATCGGCACCCTCTCAACCAAACTTTCCAAAATCGTTAAAATCATCAAAATTGAAAATTGATCGGCCCAAAATGGAGATCGATCGACCCTCTCTCAGTTTTTCTCTCCAAACTAAGTTAAATTCTCAAAAACTTTGTAAAATTCCTCAATACAACATCAATCACTTAAATTTTACATATTCTTCAAATTAAAAGGGTCTCAATACACTATTACAATTGAGTTCTAAAAATTTCAAACCATTACAATACATCACTCTTTCTCTTCAAAAAGAACACTCATACTTTTCTTGAAAAATCATCAATTAAAGTCAGCATATAATGTGCCCCTCCATGGAAAGACACAGATGATGGTCTCTCGAGATCCAAATGAATATAATCTAGTGTTCCTTTTGTATTGTGAGTAGTCGTAGTGAATTTTACTCTCTTTTGTATCTAAAAAACACAATGCTCACAAAACAACAATTTAGTATTGCTTTGACCACTCAAAAATCCTCTTTGACTCAACTCATTCATTCTATTCTCACTTATATGCTTCACACGCATATTTCATAATCTGGTAAGATCTCCATTTGACAATGAAATACCAACTATCGACAACTGTAAAACCCTGCAGAACATATAATTTCTTGACATTCTCTATCCTTTCATCTCTATCCTTTCATCATGACGAGAGAACCACGATTGGTCCTTACAACTCGACCTTTAACAGTGTACTTGCATTCAAGAGTACTCATCAAGATCAGGTTTTTTTTTAGATCGGGGACATATTTCACATTGCTAAGTGTTCTGACAACTCTATCATGTATTTTGATTTTGACAAAACCAATCTCAACTATCTTACACGATGTGTTATTTCCTATCAACACCACACCTTTTGACACGAAATCAGTCTCAATTGAGGTATATTAAACGTGCAAGCTGAATTTAGACTTGTCTGATTCCATCTTGGCGAGCAGATCTTGTGTTTTTACTTACCATAACTGAAACCTCGTATTATGATATAATATCAAAATATTCTCTCATAGGTGCAGTCGCCCAAAAATTCAAAATTTCACCCAAAATATCTAACAATATTTCCACGCACAAATTTGAAATTTCCAAGCACAAATTAGATTCCAAAAATTTCAGAAACCAAATTAAATATTCTGAATATATAATTCAAACCCAAATTCCAAACCAATAATTTCAGAACCAAGAATCCAAAATTATTATCACAGTAAATTCCCGCGAATAATCCAAACCCAAAAATTTCATGAAATTCACTGAACACCCAACTGCGACGATGGGTGCAATCTGGTTCGGAGATGAAGACTGCTCGCTGTTCGTGTGCGGCAAAAAACAACAGAGCTCCGTGAAGGCATGTTGTGTGCAGTGTAGAGTGAGGCAGCGACGATGACAGACTTGACGAAACAGCGATGGAGGACCAAAAAACAGTGAATCATTTGTCAACGTGGGCTTCTGAGCATGATGGCAGAATCGTGGAGTTCTGAGCGCGTGGAACTGAACGTCGAAGGAGATCGAACGGCGGTGCAGGGTTCTACGCACGAGCAGCTCGTCGGCGGCGACTCTTCCTTGGCATTATCCTCTCCTCGGCGGCGAACGGCGCACCTTTCTCCCTCTTCTCCTCTCTGTTTTGAACAGTGGCCCTCACTTGGGCATCCCTCTTCTCTCGAGAACGGTGCTTCTATCAATTCTCACGGCCGAGCCCTCTCTTAGGGCTCCCTCTGTTTTTCTCTTCGCAGCCGAGAGCCCTCTCCAAAGGGCTTCCTCTGTTTGTTGTTCTGCTTAGCTGCGAGAACTACGAACCGGAAATGAAAAATTAATTTTCTTTTTCTATTTTTATTTCTTAATTTTGTTTTTCCAAAATATCAAATCATTCTCCCCTCTGATTTTGCGAAACACAGATTTTTAGAAAGACATCGACTGATACTAATTGTTGTAAACAAAACGAGAAATTAAAAAAAAAAAAAACCAAAAACAAGGAGTTTAAAGAAAGAAAGTAAACATGATCCTATTCTTGCACGAGAAATCCTAGTCAGTCTTTTCTTTATCTGGATTGAGAGGTAGTCATTGGGTGAGTGAGTAATTCAATAAAAAAATTATTTCTAATTCATTTAGTTTAAAACTAAATTTTTATCTTTTTTTTTTCAAAAACATAATTTCTCTTTAAACTACACATGACTTAAATAAAAAATTAATAAAAATATCTCTTCTTTCTTTTATTTAAAATTATGCTCCACGAACTTTTTGTGAGGTATTTACAAAATCTGTCACATACATAAGTGACTATACATCTAAATATTCTAACAGTTTTTCATAGAACATATACCCAGCGAAAAAGAAGTGTCATACAAAGACTATTTTCGCACATTTCAAAGAAAGAAGGTGATCTGAGAACCAACAATATCACATGAGTCAGAATGTAAATGTGATAGCAATCCGAAGATCCAACTCATCACTCAAGTGGTTGGTGACCAATGATCAACAATGATACAAACCCGCACAAATATCCTTTTTCATCAGGTTTCGTGGTTATCAGGCCCAGAAATGTGTTATCAATGCCCTAACACTATGTGTATACGTGTAAAAAAAACTACCTTCACGCAATAAAAGGGATAGTAGGATAGCCTTGTGATGCTTTGCGGCCAAAATGCTTAAAGCATCAAGAGGATTCATCCTCTCAATATCCACAGCAAAAACATCATAATGCACGCTGAAATAAACATGAGTGAAAACCATACGTATATATATGTATAAAAATTGTTGTACTAGCGATCAAACTACATCATAATTTTATAAGTGATAATCTACCAAAATATGGTTTTAGAAAACCATGTTACGCAAATGTCGAAAGCATAAAAACCCTACATCGACGATGGTTGCTTTGCTTCCTCACGGGAGTTGCAGCCTCAAGATTGACTATATATGTGTAAATTCGTTTGAAAAAACAATGAAAATAGACGTTAAAAACCAAGAAAAAGGAAGAAGAAAATTGAAAAAAATAAAAAAAAATTGTATAAAATCGAATATGGGCCATGTTCATTCTAAGTCGATCCGGGCCGACCTGGCTTGTCGGGCCGTGTCACAGCACCTAATAGCGCTGCCATTTTCCCCGCAGCGTTTCGCCACCTCTGGTCACCTTCCTCCGACTTCTCGCTATGCAATATGCTCAAAACACCATTTCCAGTACTTTCATACCAAAAATTCGAGCTAAATAGGAATTTTAGGCGATGAAATCAAACCAACACGCAACTAAATCCTAGCTTGTGAAGTGAAAACCATACACAGCAAAATTCCACTTGGCGATGTCCATTTTACTATTTTTGACCGATTGATTAAAGATGTACACGTGGAATAAAACAACAAATACCAGTCAAACTTTTGATATATCATCAGTCAACAAATCAAAAAATTTATAGATAAAAATTAATATCGTTAAAATTTTTGGTTTTCACATCATCCTCTCCTTAAAGAATCTCGTCCCTAAAATAATACTACATCAATAGTGACAATCAAACAAGTGGGAGTACTTCTGCAGCATCTCGGACTCGAGCTCCCAAGTTGCTTCCCTCTCAGTGTGGTTTCTCCACAACAAGCGAACAGGAGGAATCTCTTTGCGACGAAGAACTTCCAAGGATCTGCTCATGTTGGTCCTCATAAGAGACATCCTATTGAATAGGGATGTCTACAATGAAATGAAATGGGAGGGGTTCGACGTGTACTTCCTCAACAAGGAATTGTGGAACACATTGTGGACATATCTGAGTTAGGGAGTGAATCAAGTCTGTATGACACCTTGCCAACCCGATCAACAATTTGGAATAGGTCGATGTACCTCGGGGCTAACTTACCTTTGACCCCATAACGGCTAATGCCACACCTCAGTTGGACTTACAATAAAACAAAGTCTACTACATCAAACTCCACATCTCGACTTCTAAGAACAACATAGCTCTGCTGTCTACTTTGCACTATTTTAAGCCTCTCTTGGATAAATTGGACCTTCTTTGTGGTTTCCTGAATTAACTGGGGCCCAAGAGTAACCCTCTCTTTTGCCTCAACTCAACACAAGGGCGAGCGACAAGACCTGCCATACAATACCTTAAAAGAGGAAACTCCAACGTTGGCCTAAAAACTGTTGTTGTAGAAAATTCAACCAACGTGAGATGGTTGATCTAACGATCTCAAAAGTTCACAATGCAGGTCCTCAACATATCCTTTAACGCCTGAATGGTACATTTAGATTGCCCATTAGTACGAGGATAATGTGTTGTACTAAGGTTCAATTCTGTACCAAATGCTTTCTGCAAAGCCCTCTAAAACTTGAAAGTGAATCTAGAGTCACGATTGGATACAATGCTCGAGGGGATATAGTGAAGACAACAATGTTTTCCATATACAATTGAATTAGCTTTGACAAGGGAAAGTCCATTCGGATCAAAATGAAGTTAGTCGATTTGGTCAAATCATCCATAATGACTTAAATCGCACTGAGTTTCTGAGGAGTCCTTAAAAGACCAACGACAGAGCCCATGGTAATCATATCTCACTTCTACTATTGAATAGACAAGGGCTACAACAAACCAGCTAGCCTATGATGCTCAGTCTTGATCTGCTGCACATCAGACAACGAGTCACAAACTTTGCCACTTCACGCTTCATACTTGCCCACCACTACTGTCGTTTCAAATCCTAATATATCTTCATACTGCCAGGGTGAATAGCAAATCTCAACCTATGAGCCTCTTTCATTACAGCTTGTCTCAACTCCAGGCTACCAGGAACTGCCAAATGGTTCCTTAAGAACAAAAAAACCCTCAGCGTTGACTTTCTAACTGTCGAGTTATTCACCATTTCGTCTTTGACTGACCTTCTCTACCAACTCATCGTCCTGTTGTTGCACTTGCTTAGCTATCTGAAGCAAAGTGGGAGTAGTGACGACGTTGTACGCACACGTCTTCCTATCGTCCTCAAAATATTGCAGGTCAAACTCTCCAATGGCGACCGATTGCTCTCATCAAGGATGAGACACACAAGCAACCCCTGAGGATTTTGGCTTAGAGCATCAACAACCACATTTGCCTTACCAAGATAATACTCCAAGTTAAAATCATATTCCTCTATGTACTCCATCCACCTACGCTATGTCATATTCAAATCCCGCTAGTAAAGCGGTAACTCCATATAGGTAACTCTTCCAAATCTTTAAAGTAAAGATAATGGTGGCTAACTCCAAATCATGGGTCGGATTATTCTGCTTATGAAACTTAAACTCCTTGGAGGGGTATGCAACCACTTTATCTTGCTACATTAAAACACATCCAAGCCCCACACTTGATACATCGATGTACGCCACAGAAGGTTTTCTGCTGTCAGGAGCTGTCGAAATCGAGGCACTTGTTAGCCTGCTTCTTAATTGCTTGAACACATTCTGACAACGATCATCTCACACAAACTTCATCTCTTTCTTGGTTAGTTTGGTCATCGGCGAGGCTACCGAGGAAAAATCCTAAAATGCAATAATAACCCAGTAGACCAAAAAAACTATAAATATTCAATGCATTCTTTGGAGGCTACCACCGCAAAACTGCCGATCTTAGCAAAGTCAACTAATTTTCCTTATCTAGAAACCAGGTGACTAAGAAACTTAACCTTGGACATCCAGAAGTCACATGTACTCCTCTTGGCTTACAACTAACGATCTCTCATAGTTTGCAATACAATCCAAAGTTCAGTCTAAAAACCAGATTCATAAGGTCCATGAAAGCTACAGGGTTATTGGTCAAAGTGAATGGCAAGACTATGAACTCGGAATGCCCATACCTCACCCTAAAGGTTGTCTTCTGGATATCTTCCTTACGAATTTTCCTCTGATGATATCCAGACCTCAAATCATTCTTCAAGAAATATCGGCATCAGGCAAGATGATCAAACTAGTCATCAATCTTCGGCAACTCATATTCATTTTTAATGGTCACCCAAGTCAACTTTTGGAAGTCTATGCAAAGTAGCAAAGAACCGTATGCCTTTTTAGTAAACAAAACTGGAGCATCCCATGGAGACGTATTTTCGAGAATGAAGTCATGCTCCAACAACTCATCTAGTTGAGTCCTCAACTCATCTAACTCTGCTGGCATCATTTGGTAAGCAAGGATCAAAACTAGTGTAGCACAAGGGACTAGATCAATACAGAACTCAATCTCTCAGCCTGGAGGTAATCTTGGCAACTCGTCAAGAAAAACATTTGGAACTTCTCTCACCATTAAGATATCCACATTCTGTCTAGCAATCTCACCTCCACATCAATTGACCACAAGTTTCCTTACTAATCTAACCCACAATGACCACCTAAACAAGCCATCAAGATAGGATTTGTGGCCAATGCACTCTAACCATTATAGTACACAAAAACCCTTCCATCTTTCTCAATAAGAGTTACCTTCTTCAAATGTCACTTTGTATCTTCTCAGTCAATCCATTCCCAAGATTACATCAAACTGACTCATTGGCAAGACAACTAAGTTTGCTAAAAATTTGCAGTCATCAATCACCATGCAAACTGACTGACACATAGAAGACACCACGTCACGAGCTCCCAATAGAGTGCTAAACGCTAATAGAGACTTCATCTCCTCTACGATCAACCCCAAAAGTGATGCAAACATTGAGCAAATAAAAGAGTGTGTCGACCCATTATTGAATAACACACAACCAAATGAGTGAAATGATAGAATTATATAGTCGACGACCTTCTGGTTGTGCTGGTCATAACATTTCTCATCAACAGCCACTGTACAAGTCTGCCCATACACCATTCCTTTTCCCTTGTGAACCATCCTTTGATCACCTTTTACAAAACAGGGACCTTCATTGTGATTCGACTGCCTACCAAAGTCTCTTGATCTCTACAGAGGATACTGGTTCGACCTATAACTTTGATGATAGTCTGCTGACTTCTGAAAATTAGGACGGGTCGGCTAAACTGCTGGAAAGACTGACCTCCAGCCCCACGACCACTACCAAATGTGGCTATAGTAACATTGCTTTAGGAAGTAGAAAATAATTGTCGTTGAGCACAAGCATAACAGGCATAAAGGCTAAAGCAGCCACTCCTAGAGAACCCATTGTTGGCACCTGAGGTCTGGCTGACACCAGATCCTTAACCCTGGAACTTCTCAGGATTCTTCTTAGTCGCATTCGTTTCATCCTTCTTGGCTACCTTCTCTTGGAAACTCCCATAGTTAGTTTTAAACATCCTCTTCATCCTCTGAGTAACCTAAAAAATCTCGAGGAGAGTATCATATGGGTTCACCGCTACAGCCTGCTATATTTGGCCTCAAGTCCTGCTGAAACCTCACAATCTATCCACGTTCAGTAAGCCTTTCCGAATAAGGCAATAGCTCATAGAACCAAACGTAGTACCCCATTACTATCACCGCCGCTTGAGTAAACTCATTAAAATCCTTTGTCATAGAATTATGATGACTCTTATTTTTGTATTGTCCTCTGAACATCTATGTGAAATTCTTCTGCTCCATGAACTGTACATCAAAGTTCGTCCTCACACCGTTCCACTAGTTTAGTGCAAGATTTTTCAAATAGTAGCCAACAATCTCCACCTTATACACACTTGGAACTAGCAAGATCTCAAAGTTCCTCTCAAAGTTCTGAAGTCAGTTCTCGTCCTCTAACGGATTCGCAACACCCTCAAACATGGGCAGGTTCAATATGGAGAACTTTCTAAAGTAGGTACTTTAGGTCATACCAAGATTCTGGGCTATGCTTTTACTGGTCAAGTTTCGTAGCGACTCCATCATGGCTACCATAGCATCGGTCGCGTTATCTTGGTACGGTAATAGGGATTCTTTTTCGAAGGCATACTTATCTGAAAAAGAAACAATACTTATACTTAGAAATTTCCATACATGGTATATTTGTCCAAAATATTATGATATCATGTTTTAAAGAAAATCAAATTCTAAAATTTTGTGAACTAGACTCTGACACCAAAAATTTCTATCACGACCTAAGAAGAGATCGGAGTACAAAGACCACTCTGGCACACATCAAAGAAAGACAATGATCCAAAGACCAACAATGTCTCATGAGTCAGAAGATAAATGTTATAGCAATCTGAAAATCTATTTCATCCCTCGAGTGGTCGGTGACCAATTACCAATGACACAAACCCGCACAATATCTACCTTGATCAGTCTTGTAATGCTTTGCCGCTAAAATGTTCAAAACATCAAGAGGATTCATTCTATTAATATCAATAACAAAAACATCATAATGTATGCTAAAACAAACGTAAGTGAAAACCGTACATATACATATAAAGCCACGTCATAGTTTTATAAGTGGCAACTCACCAAAATTTGGTCTTAGAAAACTATGCTATGCAAATGCAAAAAGAATAACCCTACCTCGATGACGGTTGCTTGGCCTCCTCACGAGAGCTACAGCCTTAAGCATCAGCTCTAGATTGATAAAGTTGTTATAAAAACCAATGGGAAGTACCCATATTCAAAACCAAGAAAAAGGAAGAAGAAAACTAGGAAAAATCAGAACAATGGATAAAATATGGCTTGGGTCGTGGGGTAGAATTGCAGCGCCTATCGCATTGCGATTCGGTTGGTGGCATTTCGCTGCCTGCTGCCGTCTTCCTCTGACTTTGTGTTATGCAACACGCTCAAAACAACATTCTCAATACATTCATACTAAAAATGCTAGCTAAATGGGGTTTTTAGGCGACGAAATTGAATCCCAAAACCCTCAATGTTTATTAAAGAAAAAGGAGTCGGAACCCAACTTACCGTTCGAACTACCTTCACCAATTTGTAGCTCTTTGCAAGAGGAGAATTTTGATGCCAAGAATTCATTGATTGGCAGCTGATCAACTAGTCTCTGTCTCTCTTTCTCTTTGCCTCCCACTCGTTCTCTCGCAGCGCACCAAAAAAGAAGAATGATTTTCACTCTCCTGTTCTTTTCTTTAAATTAAAAAAAATTTATTTAAAATTTAAAATTTTATTATATTAATTTATAAAAAATAATATAATATAATTAAAAGTTATCGAGTCGACACGCAATTAAATCTTGACATGTCAAGTGAAAACCTTATACAACAAAATTTCACTTGGCCGTGTTCATTCTACCAATTTTGATCGATTGACTAGAGACGTATATGTGGAATAAACGACAAAAACAGGTCAAACTTTCGACACATCATTAGTCAACAATACGAAAAATTTACCTATAAAAATTAATATCGTTAAAATCCCTTGTTTTTACGTAGCACACTCAGAACAGAGCCAGTTGAGCCAAACATATGGGTGGCTCACAGGCCCCATACTAGGTTTAGTGAGCTCGCTTATTTCCCACACCTCCCTCCAATGCCAAGCCCAGGCCCCCTACCCTCCTCTCTTCTCTCCCAGCGCCAGTGCCATTCCAAGAAGACGAGAAACTGTTTGCTAGCAAAATCAAGTTTGACAAAAAACATTGCTGCTAACGATCTTCCCTAACTTTCTTTGTAATGTCCCTAGTGCTCCATTTGCAATCTTTTCCCTTACTTTCTTTGTAATGTTTCTCTAATAATATGAGTTGGACCCTCACATTAGGCCATCATAGCATTCACATGGCGGGTATCACAATTTTTCCTTCTTCGGGGCTCGATATACTCGTCAGCCACATTTTCGGTTAAATAGTAACTCTATTTGTAATGTCACTCATTATTTCTAATACAATATTTTTCTCTTTTGGCTGGAGTTTGCAGGATTTAGTTCTTAGAGTGAGTTCAAAACGTATTATACTATGTAGGGAAGAAAATTTTACTCATACACTATGTGTTTTTCACCGCTGACCATTGGTAGAGAAATCCAAAGTTAGTATATCCATTTGAAAAAGAAATCATGTAAATTAATCATCACCCGACAACTCTCATTTTATATTAATATCACCATTAAATTAATGATACCTAATGAAATAAAAGAGTTACTTCTTATAACTTCATATTAAAATGGGCATTCATGTCCATCAAATTATTTATTCGTATTATTTAATTTGAAGAATCTCATATTAAATGTAAATTTGACTCTGTTTTTACACCTAGGATTAGAGCAATTGAACAAGAAAATAAATATATTATAAACAAAAGTAAGCACTTTAGTTTTTCCTCTATTTTTCTTCTTTTTTTTTTCATCCGTTTTTCACTTATATGCACCTAGAGATGTTAAATTAGCCCGAGGCCCCACCCCATTGACTCAGCTCGACCTTATTAAATACCATATTTCTTATTCATAATTTTGTTAATTAATCAAATAATTATTATATTTTGATATTATAATAATAAATAATTATTATAATTTTAATAATAAAAATTTTAAAATATATATATTATATTGATATAAATTAAAAATATTTACGTATGCTCATCTTATTAACCTCAGCTCATTAACTCTCGTTAAATTTGATTAATTAGTTCGGCTTATTTAAATCGTGACTCGTGACCCAACACGAATTAATATTTTGTTTAGTGAATTCCTTAACCTTGGCTCGTTTGACTTTCTATGCAGGTGAGTCAGACTTTTTTAAATTCATCTTAGTTTGGTTGGCTCGTTTGTTATTGAGTTTGTAAATTTATAAACTTTCGACTCGTCACCATATGTGTTCATTCATTCATTCAAAATATAGTTACAGGTGGACGCGAACCAGACAATTCCCAAAACTTAGAATCAGAATTGTGGAGAATTGGAACGGAATCTTGAGATAAGATTGTGTTCCAACTTAGTTTTAAAATAGAAATAAAATTTAACATTACGAAAAGATCTATATTTAATATTGATTTTAAAATCTGTTCGTGGGTTTGAGTCAGATTGTGGAAGTCGTGATTTACCACAATTTGGTTCGGTTTTTACAATTTTATGCACCCAAGACCAAGTAAGAACCCGACCGAATCGCGAGTTTCAATTCGAGCCACTGTCAAGCTTAGTTATGTCCACCCCTAATATGGTAGAACACAAAATAAACATGCTATGATATGAAAGTGTTACCTTGTAATAATCCTTTCATTGATAAAACATCTACAATAATATGTCTCAATAAATGAAAGACACACTACTTATCACTTATTTGTTTCTCCGTATATGAACAAGTGTGGTCAATGCCACCCATTAATCACGACACAAGTTCAATAGCAAAGTTGGAAAATCTAACTCATAAAAACAATTATATTATAAGATTTTGATTAAATTAAGAGTGTGACATAAATGCATTGGAATACTTTGTCCATACAAATTGATGAGGAATTAATTTACCATAAATGAAGGACGACCGGCAATTCTTGGTTATAGGTCATCGAATATCCAGCGTGGCTTCCGTTACTTCTTGCCTCTTTTCTTCTCCCTCCAACCCCAATTTTCAGAAACAACAGCGAACACCAACGAGAGAGGACAGGAACCAATTCCCTGAGGACCCTCCATTTTTCTCCAGTTACTTCTCCTTCTCTTCCTTCTCTTTCTTTCTACAATGACGTCTCTTCATACACCCGCGATTCCTTCCGGAGAAACCGAGTACGATGGCGACGATCTCCATTTTGGGAAACGAGGATGCTGTTTCTGGTCAGACGGTTCCAGTTGGTGGGAGCGGATTCGGGCGTCGGAAAACGATGATCGCTGGTGGATGAGGGGGTGGAAGAAATTCCGTGAGTGGTCGGAGATCGTTGCCGGTCCGAAGTGGAAGACGTTCATCCGTCGATTCAATAAAAACCGAATCGGCGGGAACAGGCACGGGAATTTCCGGTATGATCCTTTGAGTTATGCCCTAAACTTCGACGAGGGCCCAGGCCAAAGCGGCCAGGTAGATGAAGACTTTGTGCGACGGGATTTCTCATCGCGGTACGCTGCGATTCCGTCGTCGGCAAAGTCTTCAATGGATCTGGGAAGAGACGGTCCCTCTTTCACGTGATGAGGGAAAAACAGAGAGACATTGGTTAGTTTGGATAGTTGAAGAAAAGGGCGGTGGAAAAACGCCGGCTCGGAGTCGCTAATCGGAGATTTGTCGGGAGAGAAAACTTAGAAGGAGGAGAAGGGATCGTGGGCAGGTAGTAGGTCAAGCAATTCATTCCCTGCATATTTTTGTGAAGTTAAAAGTTGAATAATTTTTGTAAATTCAGGTTCAGAAGATTGGATCAGAGTGTTTTGAGATTACTATTCAAGTGTTTTGTCTTTTTCTTAGCATTGAGTGAATAAAATAAATTACAATATTTTCAATGAAAACCAATGGCTGTCTGGATTGAAATGTTTCATCATTCGATTCTTCTTCTGTTTTTGATCATGGGTCTGGAAGTGTTGTTCATGTGTATTTGCTGAGTATTTGAGTGGTTAAAACCATGAAGACTAACAAGATTGGAAAATTCTTGCTTTATTCTGTAAAAGTTACTGAAATTGTTGTCTTTTTGGCTTTGCAACATCTTCGACTCTTTATCTCTCCCTCTTTTTTAGTGGATCCTCTCGTCCATCTCTCTCTCTCCCTCTCTCTCTCTCTCTCGTCCCATCATTCTGCTTTGTTGTTACTTTTCATTGATTTTGATCTTTTATTTGCTTCCACTAGAATGTTATGCTGTCATCTACTGAAGCAATCTTTAAACCTGGATTTGATACCACTTCAACTTTTCTCACTTCCAAAATTCATTAGATTTCCAATCATACAATGCATCCTTTTAGGTAATAAAACATCTTTTACAGTCTGAATTTTACTCAAAATTAGATTTCCCATTTATTTATCATTAGGTGTAATCGTAATTAAGACATTTTGAGATTAAACTTGATGGAAACTTTTGAGTGCCAGTTCGTTTGGTTTGACTTTTATAAACAATAGATTGATTAGAAAGTCCAGTTTGGTTCGTGAGACGTTGGACCACATTTGCAGAAAATGTTGAAAAGGAGGAAGAAGACAATCAAAGTAGAGCAAGTTTGCCTGACTGTTCTTGAAGAAGCTGGCCCCAACTGAGGGTCTCTCATGTGCTGCAACAGCTCACTCCTCCCCATCATCATCAACCATGGCAGTTGCATTGGGCTTCCATTTTTTTGAACAGTCTCATTCTGAGCTCTGTTCCTACAGTGAAAAACAGAGACTGTTCCAGCAGGGCTAATGGCAGAAATGTTGGCAAAATTCTAACCTTTCCCGATCTGGGCTTGTTTCCCGAGAAAATGCAGATTTTTTCTCAGAAAATCAGATGAATCCATACTCGTGAGATTTCATCTTCACCCTCGTTTTCTTCCGTGCCAGCCCACTCTCAAGTCTCCACCATTTTTAAATCTTTTTTTCTTCTTAAATACGAGCTGACTTTTAAGTGTTCAAACAGAGTAATCGAGGGAAAATACTTCAAAATTAGATCAACTAATCTTGAAACCAAAGGATTCAACAAAAGAAAGGCCCCACTGTATATCACTTATTCGAAATAAAGTAAAGCTTTTTAGTCTCCAATTCAGTCATGGATCCCACACCATTTTTCTAATCCAAAAAGACAGGCTCCGCTGTGAGTAAAGTTTATGTTCATATTATTCAAAATGATGAATACACGTCAAACAGACTCCAAAAGGCAAGAACAAGGTACAAGCTCATAGCTCTTTAAACAGAGATCCAGAGAACAATAATACTTTGTGCAGAGAAAAAAAAAGATCTATTTCTATAAATTCAAAATGATGAATACACATCAAACAGACTCCAAAAGGCAAGAACAAGGTACAAGCTCATAGCTCTTTAAACAGAGAACCAGAGAACAATAATACTTTGTGCGGAGAAAAAAAAGGATCTATTTCTATAATTATTTATAGGTAGAATCAAAGAACATGCATCTTGTACAGACCAAGTGGAATAAGTTGGCGGCAAAAGACATAACAGAAATGAAAAACTTTACTAAGAACTATTTGGAAGCTATTTCAAAGGTGGAGCACCCTTTCCGGGCCTCCAAAAATTATGCATTTTGATTGAATAATCCAAAAACCTACTATAGTTTAAATCGAGAGAGCATTCCATTTTCGGTCTAAAGAGGTTTGTTGTTCCTGACCCGGTTTCACCTTAATTGTTATTTGAACCTTTTTAATATCAGCAAATATTGAAACCATAGTTGAACTTCAGAAATGGATATCATCCATCAGGATTGATTGGACAGCCAGAAAACCAAAAAGAATAAAAACAAGCATCTTGTTTCGATGATAAAATGTTAGAAAAATTTTCATGTGACAATCAATTACTACTGTTCCTTAATTTGCAACAGATGATCTAAACAAAGGTCACGAGCCTTGATTTGTTTGGTTATAAGATTTTAAGTTTCAAGTTCCCGTGTTTGTCGCATCCATGGCAATTCCACATTAAGAGATGAAGGCATACCTATTTGTGAATCAGCAGTTCCTGAAGATGTCCCCTTGTTAGGCCAGAGCCAGATCTTTGAAATGGAATAGCTCTCCCCTTTAGCCACACAGCCTATCTTCTTTCCGGTCACATCAGCATGAGCTGATCCGCCATTGTTGAGCTCTAACTCATTCGAGGGCTGTTTATCATCGGAGTTCAAGGCAACTCTGAGGTTAGAATCGCCAACAACATATTGATATGATCCCATTGAAAAGCATCTTCTCTCATCCAATCTACTGCTACTCGTCTCTCCTTCGCCTTCTCCTTCTCGATTCTCTACTGTCTCCTCAACATTTAGCTTCTTAAATTTCCCAAGCCTTACTGGGAGAACCCCTTTATCTGCTGCAATTTCTTCGTTTTCTACAATCTTTTGACTGGGAGGAAATGCATATTCTCCATTAGAAGAGAACTCATCTTCTTCTCTCAAACTATCAAATTCAAAAATGGGATTTTCAATAGGAAAACCAGGAGTGAAGAGTGTTCCTCTGCAAAGAGGGCAAGTTGAATTTGATAAGAGCCAAGTGTCAATACAACTGAGATGAAAAGCATGGCTGCACATGGGAAGTAATCTAAGTTTGTCCATATCAGAAAATTCATACAGACAAACAGCACAATCAGACGGCTCTTTCAGACCCACAATATCTTTGTAATGGAAAACAGGAAGAGCATCGATAAAAGCTTGATCTAATCCAGAGTCGTGGAGATGAAAGAGCTGCTGTAATTGTCTTTGAAGAGCATCTGAGCTTGAAATTTCTGGGTATGTATTGGATTGAGACGAAGCTGATGGAGATGGGTGCTTTATGAGAAATCGAACTAGAAGGTGAAGCAGACCAGAGATGAAAAATAGCACAGCCAAAATAACTATAATGAAAAGAACAGCCGGACTTATTCTACTACCAGACGGAGACGGCGACGACGGAGGTGGCGGTGGAGCTGAATCCTTATTGAAATTGCTGATAAATGGAGATGAAAAAGAGGGAGAAATAGGAGGGTACCTAAAGTAGCCATAGTTTTGAAGATGCAGAGGTTGAATGGAAGACATTTTCGTACGGGCATCCTCAAAAAGCCACCTATTCCTTCGCTTTTCTGACATTCCACCGATCGCTACCTTGCCTTCATAAACATCAAACAAAATCCATTTCCATTTTAAGGCTGCGCAGCTAAAACCCACCACAAAGCCACCAACTTTACATCTCAGATTTCGTAAAACCAATACTACTGGATTCTAGGAGATGACGAAGCAGGCAGCATCATGGAGATACAGGAGATTCCACCATTTATGTAAAACCCACGAATTCTTACAGAGATGTTCACCCTCTTGTAGCCATGAAAGCAAAAAGACCGAAGCTTTGCGACAAAGAAGGAAGAGGAAAGTGGAAGGCCCCCTCTTTTCTCGCTTTTCTATGCGAGTCAAAATAAACCAGAAGGATGGCAGAGCTGCTGCTTAGTTCCCACAGGGCGAGGCATAGAATCAACCTACCTACCGTGATAGCGCGTGGGAGCACTTTGTCAACTACTAGGGACAAAACAGCGTAAATATAAATGGTTTTTTTTTTCATTTTAAACCTCCCCAGTGAAAAATCTTAAATTATCAAAAATTAATAATTTAAATTTTTTAAACTGATTTACAGAATGACCGTCACATGCAGGCCGATCAGTCTAGTTAGATCAACCGACCTCTTTATTTCCACTTAAAATAATATTATAAATAGAGTGAAGGCCGGCTGATCCAACTGAACCGGCCGACTTTCATCTGGTAAATTGATCAAACTTGTGACAAAAGTCAATTTTATCGAGTAGGCCGACCAGTTTAGTTAGATCGGTTGGCTTCCCCGCTAAATTCCAAGACCCATGACCCAAGTCACGGGTCTTGGAATTATTTGTGGAGGCCGGTCGGTTCAGTTAGACCAGCCGGTCTCCACACCCTTATTTAAACACCCCCCACTCCATCACATCATTGAAATTTCTAAATCTCATACAATTATTTCCTTATTCCGGCGATATTTTTCAACGTTCACTGGTGTAGGTATGAAGTTTTTTTTTTCATTTACTTTTTAGGAATCCTAAAAAAAATAGACAAGTTATTTTAATTTTTTTAATTATTTTTCTCTAAATAGGTGAAAATTTTTTGCTCTATCCAGCGATATTTCTCTGCATTTATCGACTAGATATGAAATTTTTTTATTTATTTAATATTAATCTGTTATACTGTATTTCTGTTATTATTTTTCGTATCGCTTATAATAAAATTATAATTGTACTGTGTAAGTAAGTTTGTATAAGGAAATTGAAATTTAAATAGATCATGTGTGTGTGTGTGTATATATATATATATATATATATATTTGTATTGACGTAAGAATAGTATAATAAAATATTGTATATTTGTTATTATTACACTTTACACAAATATTTTTGTTATTTCTATATAAATTCAAAAAATATAGACATGTTACTTTAATTTAATTGAATTGAATTTATTTTAATATTTGTATATTTTAACACTTTTCTGTATATTAGAAATAACGATGGATTCTAATTCAAGTAGATCAGTTGATTTAGACGAGAGATCAAATGGTGATGCCGAAATGAAGTGGTATTTGGACGGTACGCCAGCATATGGTGATCTACGAGCGTTCGATCACGAAGATAAAAATGAAAAAAAATTCGCATATTCGACTTCCAAGACTCTAGACGATGAGCTCCGAACACCGGTTGACTCGGATGACGATGAGGTAGAAAGTAGACCGGTAAGAGAAAAAATAGCTATGGGCTTTCATTTGGATAAAACATATGGTTCTTTAAAAGAAATTAAAGACGAAATACGCAAATATTATTAGGAAAACAGTTATGGCATAAAATTCATGAAAAGTGAAATGAGACGACTGATTGCTAAGTGTGAAAATGGATGTGGATGGTGACTGGGTGCCTCGAAGATGCAAAGTGAGGATACATTTCAAATAAAAAGTTTGATCGACTATCACAGTCGTTCGAGGAAAGTTGAGAATCAAAACGCATCAGCAAAATGGGTGGCGAAACATTACCTAGACAGGTTTAAAAATCACCATACTTGGGACATCCAGTCTATTATCGAGACAGTGAGTAAGGATTTCACTGTCGACATTTCACTCAGTCTTGCCACCAGAGCAAGAAGCGTAGCTCGAACTCTTAACGAAGGGAAGTGTGACGAACAATACGGGCAACTGTGGTCATACACAGCTGAGATATTCAGATTAAATCCAGGTAGCACAGTAAAAATTGATGGTAACCCAGTGAGCCCTAATTCATTGGGATTATAGAGATTTTATATGTGCATGGCTGCCTGCAAGGCAGAGTTGCTGCAGTGCGGTAGACCAGTTATATGTTTGGATAATTGTAATCTGAAAGGGTCATGTCCTGGCCAATTACTCACAGCCGTCAGCATTGATGACAACGATAGAATATATTCCGTTGCTATTGCCAACGTCGAATCTGAGTGCACAGACTCATGGACATGGTTTTTGTAAATATTAAAGCAAAACCTAAACACGGAAACGGGCCGCAGGTGGACACTTGTTTTAGATCGACAAAAGATACAATGCATTTTTTATATGGTATTTCAAATTTTGGGACGTTGTGGTAGTAATATTATTTTTTTGACGTTGGTTTTCGTGCAAATATCAGGGGTTGCATAGAGCTGTTTGAGAAGAATTCAAATAGGCTGAACACCGCTTCTGCCTCAGACATATGTATGCGAATTTCAAAAACTATTTTTGGGGCAGAGCATACAGAGATGCGATATGGAATGCGGACAGGGCACCCACGGAGGACCATTTCAAGCATGAAATGCGGAAATTATATCAGTTGAATCCGGATGCCCACGCATGGCTTCGAGCAGAAGAACCTAAATATTGGGGTAGTTACGCCTTCTCATCGATTCCCAAGTGCGAACTGGGGTTGAATAATTTGTGCGAGTCATTTAACGCACTTCTTTTGTCAGTCAGGGACAAACCGATTCTGACCATGTTTGAGATGATCCGAAAGCGCTTGATTACTCGCATCGTGAAGAAATTTGAGCAGGTGGTTCAATCAACTGACCTCCTATGTCCCTAGATAAGGAAAAAACTTAATAAGTTAACAAGTGTATCTGGAAATTGGAGTGCAACATTTGCGGGAGCTGCACTATTTCAAGTCAGCAACGGGTACGGATAATTCGTTGTCGAAATGAATTTGGGTGTGTGCAATTGTACCAGGTGGGAGAATAGCGTCGGAAAATTACGTGCATCCATACTATCACAGAGCAAGGTACATGTAGATGTACTCACACTACATTCGTACCATTTGCGGCTAACTAATGTGGCTGCCTATAGAAGGTATGCACGAAATCCTCCCCCCCAAAAGAAAATGTCAACTTGATGAGATGTCGAGTAGCTATCAAGTTTGAGAATTAGTAAGAAGAACTCCACCGTGCAGTGTCGTATATGTCGACAGCAGGGGCACAAGACACGCATTTGTCCTAACCGGGGATCAACTTAATGTGCTACTTTGCAAGACACATTTATGGGTTTCAATACCTTTGACGGGATGCAGGAATCTTCAACACGTTGTTGTGGGAGAAATTGTTGATTTTTTGTTGGCGAAGACTCGAGATTCATTTTTTTTATTTAGATATTCGTTAATTATTAATTTAATTTTTTTATAGTACCATTTACTAATTTAATTTTTTTATAGTACCATTTTTTAATTTAATTTTGAAAGGTTAATGAAATTGTAATTATTTATTTTTGTTTATTTAAATTAGGGGTGTACGTGGTCCGATCTGGTTCGGTTTTGCGAAAAATTAAGACCAGACCAATAATACTCGGTTTTCAATTTTTAAGACCCGTACCATCAAATTTTTTTTAAGCACCGAACCAGAACCGCACCAGAATTTCGATTTCGGTTCTGGTCCGGTTCTAGTTTTCCCATTAAAATTTTTTTTTTAATAAAAAATTATTATCCAATAAAAAATATTTTTTAAATAATAAAGTTCAAATTAAAAAAAAAAAACGAACTTTTTTATATTTTGCCTTGTTTAGGATTTTTGCCTTCTAAAATAAGTGTCATTAACACAACAAAAATTCATAATATCTACTATCTAACCATAAAATAAAATTCATTGTACATAAAGCAAGTTAGTGAAGCTACAATGACACACATTGTCCAACAATTATATTACAAAATATCGGCTATTGTGCTATAAACCTGCAAAAATGAAAAAATACAACACATCATTATTAAAAAATGTAAAAAATATGATATTAATAAAAATATAATTACATAGAAAATGAAGTAGAAAACAATCAAACATATATCAACGAAATTAGATGTGTAGCGCCCTGAAAACCATCACGGTTCCCGATACGCTAACTACTACTACTCACACACATACATTCGGGTAAAATTCGTGTAAAAATTTAAAATTTCGTTCCTTGAATTAAAACGACCTTTTTGAAAACGTTTAAAATTGTCGCAGCGAAAGTCTTTGATTGAAATCAGTTTAATTAAAATGTCAAGTTTTTAAAACAGTATAAGACAATTTCGATTGACCCCTGTCAGCACCGGTTGACACTTCATTTGCCTCTGTTTTCATCGGTTGACCCCCGAGGTCAACACCTCTCTACTAGTCACGCTAATCGGTCAACACCTGTGAACACAGGTCGACACTCCAATCTTCTCTACCCTTACTGGTCGAATCCCGTGGTCGACACTTCTATGCTCATTACAGAGAGTGGTCGACACTTGTCTTCACAGGTCGACACCTTCATCCTTTCTGTTTCCATCGGTCGAACCTTGCGGCCGACACTCTTACTATCTTTACACTAACTGGTCGACACCTCCACATACAGGTCGACACCTGATATGGCTCTGTCTCCCTAGGTCGACATTTACGGTCGACACTTGCCAAGTTTGGTCGACCACTAAGTCTATCAGTCGACACTTACTTCATAGATTTCATAAAAATCCTTAAACTTCTCAAAAATCACTAAATTTTGACTCAACGCTAAAAATGACAAAATGATCAATTTCCAATCAACTCCAAATCGCTATATACATCAAAACTACTACCAAATATTTGAAATCAATTTATTATTCAAAATGACTCAAAATGACTCCGACTCGACCCCTAACCCGTACCTATGAACACCGTGTCAAAATGCCCTAACACCCGGCCAGATCGTCCACGTACGTTCTCTTCCAACTGCCTCCTAATCCTGGACTCGCTCTGAGTACTCATCCGCTATCGCTTCGTCACCTACATTATAGAACTCATCTATTAGCCTAATACTAAGTAAGTAATGTATAAAAACATAACATTTGTAAACAAACACATCCTAACATATGCAGTTTCTACAGTTTCGTCTATACTTTCGTTTTCGTCTCTTTCTTACATCTTCTTTATCTTCTTACTACTGATTTCTTATTTACATGCTAGATTGAGGTGGCACACCTCTTGGGACAAGGCCAACCCCAATCTAGTAAAGTGACACACTTCGCGGTCCAGCTCTCGAGACAAGCTCACCACGTAAAGCGGGAGAAGAGTGATACACCTCGCGATCCACCTCTGAGGACAAGACCACTCAACCCCACCTTTATTATCTTCTTACGTATTTTCTCATTTAATTCGTCTCATCACATCCTATTGTTTCATTTCGTAAAAATATAAAAATTCATTTTCGTTTCGTTCTCGCATTTTAAAACCATGATGCATAATCGCTAAAGCATAATATAAAGTAAACGTGCATGCAACCTACAGATCTGTGATGTAGGCCCGAAAGCAAAAGTTCATACTACATTACTTACTTGACATCCTTAGCAACTCGTATTTCGTAGACTGCTTGCTAAACTAGAAAACCTATAAAACCACACATTCATCAATTTTACTTTCCTTCCAAATCATAAAACTCTAAAGGAAAATTAAAGCTTTAACACCTAATCTATCTAAATCCGAATTCTACAGAATTTCTAACTAAATTCGAAAATGCATAACTTATCCAATACTTGTCCGATTTGGACGATTCAAAGTGGTATGGATACCTTAGAACATCTAGTTCCTAACGGTCTATTCCAATTTCTAATCTCACACCTACAGCTTAGCCGAACATGGCCAAACAAAAACCGTTCTGTAACTCGAGTTATTCGGTTATCCAACGCTCAATACTTTCCATAAAACCTATAATCTACTCTTTCTTCCAACTTAAACACCAATACATGACTAACACTCGACTAAATCTTAAAATTTCATACTACTAAATCTTAAAATTTCATACCTCCCACCTAGGGTTTCTCTAAAACTAACAAATATTCTCTCTAACCTTAGTTTTACCGCTCAAAACGACTAAAAGACTAATTATCCACTCAAAACTAACTAAAACTTACCGTAAATCTGAAGGTTGACGGAAAATCAGAGAGGATCGGCGTCGACTGGAAGGAAGAACGCAGAGGAGAGAAAAAAGGGAGAGGAATTTTGTGTGGGGGAGAGGAAGAACAAACACCCGAGGGTGTTTTATGTTTTCATTTTTTTAAATTAATAATAATCTTAATTATTAATTCACCATCAACCCTTAACCGTTTAATAAATCTTTTATTCGATTTGTTTCCGGTCGAAATCTTACAAATTTATTTTGTCCATTAGCCTCAAAATAATCTTCTACCTAACCGGCTAAATTTTCCGTCCTTTATTCCGACTAGAACTCTGCCGCTTACCAATACGAAATTTCAAAAATTATTTAACAGAAATTCTAAGTGTTACAAAATGTCCATGTTCTCACTATTCATTAATTTTAATTGGTTCACTATTTTCATTTGGTGATATAAAATCTGCAAAATATAAGTTCAAATATAAGTATATAATGTATAATAATTACAAAAAAGAAATATGAGAAAATCTAAAACACACTTTTGTCAAACTCATCAACCACGTCATTAAACTTGGCTATATTATGTTTTGTCTCACAAATGCAACTTTGAGTACAAATAAGTGTCTCGATAGTCTTTGCAGACAAAGAACTACGAAAAGAATCCAAAACACGTCCTATACAACTGAAAGCTGACTCCGAAGGAACAGTGGAAATAGGAATGCCCAATATATCTTTTGTAATTTTACTTAATATTAGATATTTCAATGAATTTGCTTTTTACTATGTTAAAATATCTTGATTGTCTGAAAATTTTTTCAATTCTTCAGATAAATATAAATCGACATCTATCCTCTTCCTTACAGTATCTAACTAACTATGACGCCTATAAAACATCTCATAGAACTTATTGTGGGCAAAACTAATAGTTCGTCCAGTAGATGAAGATGTGGCAACACTAGTGCTATAAGAATCTTGTGACATACTTAACCTCAAATTCAAATGGTATTGAACATATAATCTGTTAATCGCACTTCGTTCTTGACCCAACAAAGTTGTTGCTCTATTATTGTAGACAAACATTGTAAGACAATGTTGCAAAAATTGTATTTTACATCTTGGATCCAATACAACTGCAATGTACATGAAAAAATTAATTTTCTCATAACTTCCCCAGTATTTGTCAAATTTTCCTTCCATTCCAATAGCCATATTCCTCAAGGATGGATTGTCAAACGGAGCATACTCCATGATAACCATTTTCAAATTGCATACTTCACTAAAATAAATATTTGATGTCACATACGAAGACCCTGAACAAACACAGTTGTATCCTAAAAAATCTTCAAAAACTTAAAAAGTTCTCTAATATTCTCTCAGTCTATTGTAGTGGGAGGTGATTCCCCACTTAAATCACTGATATAATTACTATCGGTTTCTATTTACTTGACAAAAGCTTTTTCAAATTTTTCAGCGCTTGCTAACATCAAATATGTAGAATTCCATCTTGTAGACACATCAAGAGAAACGATACTTTTGCATGCAATTTTAACATTATCTACACAATTCTTAAAAATTTGTAACCTCGCAGGTGAAGACCAAACATACTTTACAGCTCTACGTACTCTACTAATAGCCTCTTGATGATCTTTCAAGCCATCATTTACAATCAAATTCAATATGTGTACAAAACATCGCACATGAATGTATTCCACATTCAAACTCAAACCATTCCAATTTCTAACACTTTTGATCAAATATGAAATTGCAACATCATTGGAAGAAGCATTATCAACTGTAACAGTTAACACATTTTCAATTCTCCATTCAAACAAACATCTTTCTACTTCTTTACCAATTGTGTCACCTTTATGATTCAAAATCAAACAAAAATTCAAAATCCTCTTATGCATGGTCCAATCACTATCAATATAATGAGCAGTCAAAACCATGTAATTTAAATTTTGAATAGAAGTCCATGTATCTCTAGTCAAACATACTCGTTGTGATGTTCTTCTAAAGTATTTTTTCACTTTCATCTTTTCTCTTTCATATAAATTAAAAATATCACGAGCAACAGTGACTCTAGAAGGTATGGAAAATCTTGGTTGCAAATGTTGAGAATAAGCTCTAAAACCCTTTCCTTCAGCAAATCTCAAAGATAATTCATCAGTTATTATCATCTTCGCAAGTAGTTCTCGACAAATATCAATACTAAAACATGAAGGTTGTTGTCCTCTATTATTCATATTCTGAAAGCTCATAGTTTTTTGCTTCACATCTACATTTACTAATAATTTTGCACAAATACAGATGTGTTTTTTCAAACTAGATGTCTCATTTTTTAGTGTATCACATGCATATGTTTTTCCACAATAATTACATTTAGCTCTAGAGTTGTTATCATTGTTATTTTCAATAACAGTAAAATAATTCCACACTTCAGATTTGTTTGTTCTTCCCATACGTGCGTTGACAATAGAACTAGTAATAGACATACTCCCTATATTTTCATTAATGCTTTCTGTTTCCATACTATAAAATATATAACTTATAAAAAATTTAATCGAGCAAAAACAACAACATTTTTGTAATAAAAACAGCAACATTTTTGTACTACAACAGCAACAAAAAATAACAACAAAACAAACAGTCACATTTGCAAATTCAATAATATACTGAAAAATTAACATAATTAAATGCTTTCGGTCACGCCCGAAGAGTCTCCGAAAAACAGAAGCACAATGAATGTTGAAACAACAACATTTTCGTACTACAACAGCAATAAAAAAAGCAACAAAACAAACAACCACATTTTCAAATTCGACAATATACTCAAAAATTAACATAATCAAATGTTCTCGGTCACATCCGAAGAGTCTCCCAAAAACAAAAGCAGAATGAACGTAAAATAAAAAGAGCAGAACCCAACCTTTGGTTTGAATTTTGATGATGCTCGTTTGAAATAAAACCAAACAACGAAGCAAAAAACTGAACAACGAACTCATCTCGGTAGAAAAACTGCGAAAATCACAAAATTATATTAGTTAGTTCATCTCTTTCTATCCATTACAATCATAAAATGAGTATGGTCATGATCATGCCTACTCAATTGATCGTCCATCTTCTGTCTATTATGGCATTGGTGGAGTTTAGACCTGGATGGGCTCTTAAACAGCTGAACTACACTAGGAGCTCTAATGGCGACTGGAATAAAGCCATTTTCTTCTTTTTGATTGATAGGCTTCCAAATGCAATAAAACTATTGAAGTTAACATATAATTTTATATTATAAAAAGTTTGATTTTCGTCTTCGGACGAAAGCTTTGCCCTTTTTTTTTCTAAACTTTGAAAAATTCCATTTATCGAAATTCCATTTTTTTTTCTAAGCTTTGAAAGATTCTGATTCTCCCAAGCGAGATAGTTGGATGAATGGAGCTTAATAGTAAGAGATTGATTCTTCCAAATGAACAATATAATCTTATTACATTTTAAGTGTGTGTGCAAGAGGATGGACTAACGCAGAAGATAAATTGGACAGGGAAGGAAGAAGTAAATATAAGGGACAGAGTGAAGAAACTTACAATTGTTCACGCCCAAATCGACAGAGGGGTCTGTCGAAGTCGAGGGCTCAGGAGAAGAGGAGTCTGTCGACAGTGAGAGAAGAGAAGAGGTGTCATTGAAGTCGAGATCAAAGACAATGCGGGCTAGAGGCTGCGAGAGTGCGAGTTCGGGCAAATTGGCAAAAACGAATAGGGTTTTTTTTTAGGAGAATGCGGGCTGGAGGCTTCTGCTAGAAGTGATCTACAGATTCAACATTCAATTGAAGTCTGATGGCTTTTAGTGGTCCGGTTCGGGTTTAATAGTTTTGTATCATTAAACCCAAAAACCGAACCGATAATTTTGGTTCTCCTTAAAAAAACCAAAATTCCTTTACTGAAGATATAAAACCGCTCAGAACTGGACCAAATATCTCGATCCTGGTCTGGTTCTTCGGTCCAGCTTGGTGGTTTTGTACACCCCTAATTAAATAATACTTATTTTTTGTAAGTTTATTCAATTATTTAATTTATTTATGTTTGAAAGGTGTTTGAAGTTGTAATTAGAAATTTTGTTTTAGAGTTCACCAATTTACATACAAAAACTAAACTAAACTACGTCAGTGGGTCATCATCGTCTTCGTCGTTGCCGTCGTTCGCCATCCAATTTTGGACACTCGCATCCAGTCCATCAACTCTGCCTATGAGGCGCTGTATGTACTGCTGCTGGCTCTTTTGTATTTCAAGTACCTGTTGGAGGTGCTGCTAGTACGTCCGCTGCATTTGATACATTTACTCGTACTGTGTGTGCTGCATTTATTGCATCTGATACAACTGCTGCTGGTGCATCTGTTGCATCTGATATATCTGCTACAAATACTGCCTCGTGCTCCATCCACTAGCCTTCTCCTCCTCCGTCTCCTGGGGGGTTAATGGCGGCGATGTGGTTTCCTCCATCGGCACTACTTGAGAAGTGGATGCCTTTTGATCACTTTTCAACACCTAAGCGCCATCGACTTCCATGAATCTCATCTGCATCAAATGCGAGGTGTTAAATACGTCGGCAAACCTTTGAACTGTTCTTTGCTCGCCAACCGGTAGCTGAATCCCAGCTCGATCAATGAGCTTCATAATCAATGTCCCGTACTGTAATAACCCGGGAATTTTGAATTTTATTTTTAATTTCTGGAAATCTTTAGTTTATTCCCGGTCGGAGTTTGAGGAATATTTCAACGGGGAAGATTTACATTATAAGGCTCGAGGCCTACTTTTGCGATTGGTTTTCGGAATTTAAAGTCGGGAGGTCGAGAAATTTACGAAAATTCGGACGATTGAAACACGTGAGGGCAGTTTTATAATTTGTATTTGTTATTAAAAAAAAAAAAACATATGATGGAATGGCTTCGGGTGGAAGCCATTCCACCGAGTGTTGCACGGCCGAGAGCGAGAGCGAGAGAGAGACCGAGGTGAAGGGATCGCCGACGACCGACCGTCGAGGAAAAGACGCCGATGCTCAGGACACTCCGGTGGGCTGAAGTGAGGAGCTACCTTGCCTTCCTACGCTGAGAAAAGATCGAAGGTGAGTCCTCCCCTGTTTCGTTTGTTCTGTTGACCGAGCGTGGAGGGCCTCGGTTGTTCTTGGATTTTTCCCGACAGTAGGACTCGATCGTCGGAGCATTAGGGTGTAATGTGTGTGGGCGCTGGAGCCAGTGGGTGGCTTGGCTTCCGCGACAAAATCCGACCAGAAACGGGGGGGTTTCTCTTCGGTTTTTTTTGTCTCCTGCTCTGATGGCCGAGTGTGGGATCATGTTACCCTCTACATTTCAAGGGAGTAGGGGACAAAATTAGAAGGAATGAGGGAGGCGGTGCCTGTTCAATGGACCGATTAGAAATTCTCGGTTTTTGGGGAGAAAAACCGTGAAGCTGTTGGTGTTGTCATGCTGTCTTCTGAGTAGGAACTCTCCAAATTGTTGATGTGTGCATTGGTAGATCGAAATGCGATTGTTTGGTGAAAGAATTTGCGAGATTTGGATCAAAGATGAATTTCGGCTACCTTTTGTATAAAAACAGTTTCTGTTTTTGGCTGTTTTGGCTAGGCTTAAGTTGATCATTTTAAATTCTATTTTGCGGGTTAAAAATAGGTTGTTAGAGGAACGTGTGGCCGCTGGAATCGTTCGATTCCGATATCCGACGCAAAAGTTATGCGCGTCGGAAGTTTATGCGAGATTTTGGTTTAAGTCAAATTAGTGACCGTTTTTCATGGAAATTCGACGTGTGAGAGTAGCATAGCCATTTTGATGCATATAACTAGTTGGGAGTGAGTTTTGGTTGAAGGGAAGTGAAAATGTGAAATTTTAATAAAAATAGCAGATTCGGTTATTGGTGTTTTTCGCCTATCTGCGGCCTACCGATTTAAAATCCGTCTTGGGATGTTAAACTAGGTTCCTAAGGGAACGTTTAGCCACTTGAATCGTTTGATTCCGTTGACAGACGCAAAAGTTATGCGCATCCGAACGTTGAGCTGGTATTCGGCCAAACCAAACCAATGGACCGTTTTAGTTGGAATTTAACGAGTGTAGTTAGATAAGGTTATTTTTAGCTAATTGGTGAATGTTGAGATAAATACTGATGAGAAATTTGTTGTATTTTAGGTTGAGGCTTTCTTTTGGCGAAGCTGTGCGTCGAGCGAGCTTAGGACGCCATGTAAGTAGTGCATGCATGTGTTTTGCCCAAGTGGGCCTACACTGTAGAACTTTAGTGTTTATGTGATTGATTGCGGTGTATGTGCGTATCGTGACATGCATCATATTTTTTTTAAAACAGGAACGAAAATGATTTTTAGCATGCTTTGATGTATGAGGTGAGACGTGTGGCGGTGGTACTGCGGATCCCGCTAGTGTGCGGGCCGGTGCTTCACCAGTCGCGGATCCTACTCGAGGGGTGAGCCGGCTGGGCCGTCATGCGGCGTGAATGTGTTGACGGTGAGGATATGGGCAGTGGTACCGCAGATCCTACTAGTGTGTGGGCCGGTGCAACACCAGTCGCGGATCCTACTCGAGGGGTGGGCCGGCTGGGCTGTCACGAAACGTGTGTGTGTGGCAACTGTGGCCCCGTGCTGGGGAGGCTGGGACGGGGGCGACGTGTCAGGGTGTAGAGTGGCTGGAGGTACACCCTTACCCTGATGTGGTTGCCGTGTGGTGATGCGTGGGTGTAGCTTGTGGGCCTCGTTGCTGGGGAGTCCGGGACGGTGGCGACGTGTCAGGGTGTAGGGTGGCGTGAGGTTCCTCCTTACCCTGGTGCGGCTGCACTACGCGTCACAGATGTGACAACATGAGTGTGAGTGTAGAGACTGCATGTGATAGGATTGCATTGTCGGCTTTTACTTTCATATCGCATTACTTACTGAGCGTTAGACTTATGTTGTATGTTCTGTGGTGTAGGTGCTGACGATACCGCTGGTGAGCCTCGAGTGCCTAGTCCTGAGGCGTAGGATGGTTGGCGGCGTGCGACTGCGGCACCGGATGGCGGACTTTTGTTAGGGCGACCCGACCCGTGGATATGGTAGGTTATGGCCTGGTCGGTTTGTGGGTTTTCTTTCTTTTGCGGTGATTATGTACGGAGGATAAGATTGATTGTTGTATATGCGTCAGTGTATAGGTGTATATGAAGTGCGTGTGATTTTGGCGACGTACGCGGATATTTTCCATGTTAGAGTGTGTTATTTCTCTATACTGGAGACTTTCTTCATTTGTATTTGATGGATTTTCGTCGTCTTATTACTCTGATTTGGGTTGGGATGATTTCTCTGGATGATAGATAGGTAAATATTGTTGGATTCTGGTGAATTGTGTGCAGGGTTAAATTTTGGGGTAGCCAGTTTTTAGGCGGTATTCTGTCGAAATTTCGGGAGAGGGGTTGAGATTCGAGAGGATACGAAATAGGTCAAGGTGTGTGTATGACGAATGCTAGAGGAGTTTAGATGAGTGTGGATGTGCGGCGTGATCGCAGGTGCACGGGGTATGCGGCCCTGTTGGGTACCCACGGGTCGTGCGACACCGGGTGAGAGTGTGCGCGCGGACGTGCTGTACAGCGGCAGGGTGCGTGTGGCACGCGGTGCTGTGAGCGTGCGCGAAACACAGTAACGTTGAGTGGTATGTGCGGCATCGTGAGAGTGTGCGTGAGGTGTCGAAGGGGAGACGCGAGTTGTTTTCGAATCGAGTCAAAAAAAAAAGGAGAGAGTAAATTGGAAACAAAAGGGTATTAAATTGAGTGAATTATGTTAAGTGTTAGTGTGTGTGTGTGTAGATGCACTGTAGCGCACCGGGAACGTGTGAGTTTTCGGGGTGTTACACGTACGGGAGGCTCGTCCTGGATACCCGGCCAATCTCACGCATGTGACTTAAAATCAAGAAGTCAGGGTCAAAAGGCTTCCCGTTGCACGGCTTCTCCGTGACATAGAGATCCATGCAGCTCACAAGATTTCAATGTCCCTCTCGCTGCAGAAGTGTGTGGGCTAGCATGTTGCGAAGAACCCAACCTCTAACATTCAAATCTCTAGTTTGTGGCTTGACAAACACCTCAATGTTTAAATTAATATGAATTCCCTTAAGAAACTCTACTCCCTCAGGCAATGAGAAAATGGGAGAGTCTTTCGAAGCATTATAGTATTGCTCCGCACCTTCGATAGCAAACTCCTGCACTTCAATTACCGTCTCTGAACGTATCATAAGCTCCGTACTAAGGATATATGTTCTCATACCAGTCAAACTCTATTTCTCCCAGTTGCTGTCAAGTTCTCGTAAAACAAGCGAACTATTCTCTCATAGCATGACCCCATAATGTACACACCCCGCATAGACCGATGCGGTCAAACATATCTTTTATCCCTAACGACTCCCAACCAGTAAAGTTGATAGACATACAATGACTAACTGAGCAATTGCACAAATTTCGCTCAAACTTCTCTTTGCACTCTTGATTATGAAATTCCATGGCATTTACGCTAGTCCAACTAACTGATCTATTGAAATCAGCATCCATTTTCTGTAACATCCAGATTTTTTGTTAAATAATTTTCAGGATTTCGTATCAATAAACGGGGGAATTCTAGTCGGAATTAAGGATGAAAAATTTAGCCGGTTAGGTAAAAGATTATTTTGATGATAATGGAGAAGAAAAAATTTTAAAAATCTAACCGGAGATGTACTGAATAACAATTTGATTAAACGGTTAAGGGTTGAAGATTATTTAGTAATTAAGTTATTATTATTATTATATATATATATATATGTAACAAAAACAATAAAACACCTTGCGGTGTTCCCCCCCATTTCTCTCCTCCCTCATCCACAGAACCCTTCCCTCAGCGAGTTCTCCCTTCCAACGATGGTTCTCCTCTGTTTCTTCAAATCAACAGTAAGTTTTAGTTAGTTCTTAGCAGATAGTTAGTAGTTGTTTTGAGTGTTAAAAGTGAAGTTATAGGGAGTATTGGGTAGTTTCGGTGAAACCTAGGAGAGAGATATGAGATTTGGAGGTTTATAGTTGATTTTTATCCGTGTATTGATGTTTAAGTTAGAAGTAGAAGTAGATTATGAATTTTTATAGAGAAGATTGAGCGTTTGGATAACTGAATACTCGGGTTATGGAACGGTTTCTGTTCGGCCACATTCGACCAAGCTGTAGGTGTTGGACTAGGAATTGGATTATACCGTTAGAAATTAGACATTCTCAGAAGTCTGTAACATTTCGAATCGTCCAAATCGAACAAGTATTAGATAAGTTATGCAATTTTGAATTTGGTCAGAAATTGTGTAGGATTTCAGGTTTAGTTGGGAGTTTAAGATTTTCAGTGTTAGAATTTAATGAGTTGGACAAAGTAGAGCTAATAAATGTGTAGTCTTATAAGTTCTCCAGTTAGCGAGCCATATACAAAGGAGTTGCTAAGGACGCCAGTAGGTGTTTTGCCTTCAGGCCTACATCACAATTTGTTAGGATGCATGCACATTACTTTATGTTATGCTTTAGTGATTAGGCATCATGGTTTTAAAATACGAGAACGAAAGGAAAATAAATTTCTATATTTTTACGGAATGAAACAGTATGATGAGATGAGACGAATGAAATGAGAAGATACGTAAGAAGATAATAAAGGTGGGGTTGAGTGGTTTTGTCCCCAGAGGTGCACCGCGAGGTGTATCACTCTTCCCCTGCTTTACGTGGTGGCCTTGTCCCGAGAGGTGGACCACGAGGTGTTTCACTTTATTAGATTGAGGTTGACATTGTACCGAGAGGTGGACCACAAGGTGTGTCACCTTGATCTAGCACGTAAAGAAGAACTCAGTAGTAAGAAGATAAAGAAGATGTAAGAAAGAGATGAAAATGAAAGTAAAGAGGAAAATGTAGAAACTACATATGTTAGGATATGTTTGTTTACAGTGTTATGTTTTTATGCATTATTTACTTAGCATTAGGCTAATAGATCAGTTCTGTGACGCTATTGCTTGTGAGTACTCAGAGCGTTACCAGAATTATGAGGCGGTTGGAGCAGTGCGCTCGTGGACAACCCGGCCGGCTGTTAGGGTATTTTGACCATGGTGGATGTAGGTATAGATTTTGGAGTGTAATCGAAATGGTTTTGAGTCATTTTAAGTTGTTTTAAGTCATTTGGATGTATAGACGGATTTCAAAATTTAGTAGTCGTCTTGTTTAGGTAAATAATGATTTTGATTTGAAGAAAAAGTATACGTTGTATTGTTTTTAGCGTTGAGTTGAAATTCAATTGTTTTTGTAAAGTTTTAAGGTTTATAGCACAATTCTGTGAAGGAGGTGTCGACCGAATTTGGCGGGTCTTGACTGCGAGGGTCGACCTGCGAAGGCAAAGCCAAACAAAGTGTCGACCGGTGCAAGTAAATGTCGACCGGTAGTATAAAATTGTATGGGAGTGTCGACCTCAAAGATTGACCGACGCAAACAGAGAGAAACGTAGTATCGACCAGTGCATGGAAGTGTCGATCGGTAGTGTAGAATGAACTTGAGTGTCAACCTCAGGGATCGATCGACGCGCACAGAGAGAAACGTAGTGTCGACCGGTGCACATAAATGTCGACCGGTTAGCGTGAGAAGTAGAGAGGTGTCGACTGAAAGTGTCGACCGATGAAAACAAAGACAAACAGAGTGTCGACCGGTGCTCACAGGTGTTGACCAAAAATTTTTTTTTCTTCGAAAACTTGAATTTTATTTAAATGGATTTTAAATCGAAGTTTTCCGCTGCGACATTTTATTTAAACGTTTTCAAAAGTGTCGTTTTAAGTCATGGAACAAAGTTTAAAATTTTAACTCGAATTTTACCCGATTGGATGTGTGTGAGTAGTAGTAGTTAGCGTATCGGGAACCGTGAGGGTTTTTGGGGCGTTACAGAGTTGGTATCAGAACAGTGATCGTACCAGAAATTGTGCGGGTTTTCTATACGTCACATCTTCCTCGGTAGTAATCTGAAACATGTATTATTAGAATGAGATAATAAAAGTAAAAAATAAAATAATATGTATTCCAATAAAATTGAAATTATATGGAAATGTATAACAATTAAATTGACATAAATTCTAATATGTAAAAGTAAAATAATATGCATTCCAATAAATTGAAATTATATGGAAATGTATAACAATTAAATTGACAAAAATTCTAATAGTTAAAAAATAAAATAATATGTATTTCAATAAAATTAAAATTATATAGAAAGGTATAACAATTAAATTGACATATATTCTAATATGTAAAAAAATAAAATAATATGTATTCTAATAAAATTGAAATTATATGGAAAGTTATAACAATTAAATTGATATAAATTCTAATATATAATAAATAAAATAATATGTATTCCATTAAATTGAAATTATATGGAAAGGTATAACAATTAAAAATAATATGCAAAATAAATATCATAACACATTTAAATTAAAATCTAAATAAAATCAACATAAATTATAAAAAGAAAATGCATATCTAGTCGTGAACAAAGAGAAATATCGCTGGAGCAAGAATAATAAAGAGCATTGAGAGATCTATAGCATTGAGAGATAAACATATATGAATAAAATGTAATAATAACAAAAATCATAAGTTAAAAAATATGTAATAATAACAAATATATAGAATTTTATTATGATATTCTTATAATAGATAAATATTTAAAAAAAACTTTATACATAACCGGTGAATGCAGAGAAATATCGCTGGATAGAACAAAAAGTTTTCACTTATTTAGAGAAAAATATTGAAATAAAGTGTTTATTTTTTTTTTTAGAATTCTTAAAAGTAAATGATAAAAAAAAAAAAAAAAACAAAAACAAAAACTCAATACCTACGCCGACGAGTGTGGAGAAATATTGTCGAACTAGGAGGGGGGGTGGGGGGTGGGGTTGTGAAGGCCGGCCGGTCCAACCGAACCGGTCAACCTCCACAAATAATTTCAAGACTCGTGACTTAGGTCACGAGTTTTGGCTTTTAGCGAGGAGGCTGGCTGGTTTGGCCGGTCCAACTAAACTGGCCAGCCTCCACAAATAATTTCAAGACCCGTAACTTAGGTCACGGGTATTGAAATTTAGTGGGGAGGCTGCCGGTCTAACTAAACCAGCCAGCCTCCTCGCTAAAAGCCAAAACCTGTGACTTTTGTCATAGGTTTGGCCGGTTTACCGGATGAAGGCCGGCTGGTTCAGTTGGACTAGTCGGCCTTCACCCTATTTACAATGTTATTTTGGACAAAAATAAGGAAGCCGACCTGTCCAACTAGACCGTCCGGCCTCCCTATGGCGGTCACTCTACAAAACAGTAGACAAGGTTTAAATTGTTGATTTTTGATATTTCAAAATTTTTTTCGATTAATAATAAATTTTGAGAATTTTTTAAAAAAATTCCTTACTTTGAAGTTTAAAATGAAAAAACCCAATATAAATTTATTTATCGACTCCACATTATGTATTTGTAACACACACATATATTTATTTTAATGGTGAAAATGAAAGCAATTGATTTGACAAATGTTTTATATGGTTTAAATTAAATTAGTAAATATTGTTAGCATATAATTTTTAATATTTATTATAATTTTAAATGAAATTTTTTTAAAAATTTATATTATATTAATATAAGTTAAAAATATTTATATACGCTCGGTTTGTTGGGATCGACTTGTTAAGATTCGTTGATATACCTAGTTTAACTGTGGCTCGCAAGCAATTTCGGTTTGAAATTTTTTCAACCTGACTCGTTAGATTCGGTAAACTCGATGAATTAAACTACTTCTGTCTCGACTCAACCGGCTCGTTTGTTATCTGTACAAAGCACCATTGGAGCTCAAAGATCTACCCAGTCTCGCTTTCATAAACCCATTTAATGTTTCCTTTCCAAAGAAACATTTCTTGAGTTGGTGAGTTTTGACAAATACCTACAACGGCATGTTGGAACCTACCCACCCAAATTCAACTGATGTACAAACGAAGCCACCATTATAATAACTCATTAATGTTGCTTGATCACTTTAATAATGTCTACCCACTTAAATTAATTGTTTGTCTAGTCTGGTTTGCAGATTCTCGCAGCATTTAGAAGAAATACACGCAAATACTTATTGGCCGGTTTCTTTTATTGGATATTTTGGTTTAGATTATTGCTTATTAAGTGAAATCTTTGCATAAAAGAGTAGTTATTTGTATGGTGAAGGTCAAGAAATGATTATGTTGAGTTGCCCATTCTTCCTCCACCTCCGCAAGTGAAATGGTCTCATCTCTAATCTTTGTGCGTATCTATTGTGGCTATGTTGAAAAAGACATGGTCTAATGTCAATCTAGTTTAAATTTGTTGTCCAAAAAGGAATAACGATGTAACCACCCCAATCTCCACGAAATAATATGATCTCGTCAATTTTGAGTTAGGCTCCTACGTTTTTGTTTTTGTATTATATCTGCAATCATCGTGTATTAATTGAAAACAAAATTCTTACTTATAAATAATAAGTTTTCACGTTCTCAACGTGGAATTACATAGTTTTACCTTGTTTTAAGGTCTTTCCGTTATTGTCTCTTAATTTTGAATTCGTGGAACTCTTTCTCTTACATAGTTGCAAGTGACCTGGGACATAACACGAAAGAATAAATTAGATTTATGAAGTATTCTCACTCGTTTATCAATGTCTGTCTCTTTAAGAAAGTAAATGAAAGGCTGAATTTCACTTTTAAAAGGTATTGTTAGGATGTCCCAAAAATGCCGATTAGAACTTGAGTTCTGACTCGCGGAATTTCAAAATGAGAAGAACGAACTCATTCATGCAAGGTAAAAAAATTGTACAAAAATTAGTGTGATTTTATATTTATTAATTTAATAAAATGTATATGAGAAACAAATCATAGTATAGTTTATTTTATAGTTTCACATGATCGAGAGCTGAACAATAATAACTGAGAAAAAGAAAATCAACGCGAAAACATATGACACTAAGATTTACGTGAAAAATCTTAAAACAGGAAAAACCCACAGATAGAGAAAAAACTTATTACAGGAAATCGAAGTACAAAGTGAGTTTTGTAATTCAAAAATCAATAATATCTAAAAAAATCACAAAACTTTAATATTGAATACAGTCTCAACTCGAATTCGGGTCACAATAAATTCTAACAATTTTAATCTTGACATGAATTCTATATGAAATATCCAACAGAACCTAACTCAAAGCGAATCCAGAACACTGAATTATGACAATCTCCATCTCCAAAGAAATTTTGAGAAGAGAAAATAAATCTTCAAAACTCCATTAAATAATATCATCTTCTACAAAAGCCCCAGATGAGCCAACTCAGTAACTGATACCGATCAAGTTTAAACCCCCTTAAACTTGAGAGACTTGCTTGAGAAGAAATTGCATATAAACATGTTGCAACGAAGTGTATCTGAACATGTTAAAGACTTCACACATGAATGATTACCCTCAAATATATTCAACGCATAACCTATAATTTCACCATATTGCTCCAGAACTTTAACCTTTCCCTTAGTTTTTCCTTTGACGATACCACTCTGACGTGAAATTAAAACTAGTGACTAAACATTTGTAATATACTGACTCACCAGCTCTGATGTACTCACAAATCTCAACTTAAACTTCACCCCTGAGCCAGATTTCTTCTTAGTCTTTTCAACCAATCTCTTAGAAAATGAATTCATAAACTTCGCAGTCTTATCACCCATCACTGTAGAACCCTGTAGCATATAAATTTGCAGACTTCATGTGTCTCTTTAATATGACGAGAGCACCCCTATTGATATTCATAGCTCCATCTATAGGGTTGTACTCGTACCCTTTCACATCTAGAGTATTCAACGAGATCATATTCTTTTTCTACACGAGAACATGTCGCATATTATCCAGTATCCTCACAACTTCATCAAACATCTTAAATCTAATGGTGTAACGCCCCGAAAACCTACCCGTTTCCAGGACCTGGATCGCCAACTGTACACTTACTTGTTTACTCGACAATTTTGTATAAAATTTTAAAACCTTAATTCCTCGACTGAATACGACATTTTTGAAAATATTTTAATCAGCATTGCAGCGAAAAACTTATTTGAACCAGTTTAAATGGACTTCACCTTTTTAAAACATAGAAATGCAGAAACCGGTCGACACATGGATCGTCTCGGGTTTGCATCGGTCGACACTGCGTTCTCCTTTGGTCTTTTCGTCGGTCGACACTAGGAATCACCGGTCGACACTTCTACGTTCAGCTTAGAGACTGGTCGACACCTGCTTTCACAGGTCGACACTTTGATTCTCTCTGCTCGCGCAGGTCGACCCCCGCGGTCGACACTCTCACTGATTTTACATTAACTGGTCGACACCCATGGTCACCGGTCGACACCTCACTTATCTCTGCCCACACATGTCGAACCCTGCGGTCGACATTAACCCTCCAATTTACACTGACCGGTCGACACCTATGGACTTCGGTCGACACTTCCTTCCCAGAGCTCAGTTTAAAAACCTTAAAAACTTCACAAAAACTAATCTATTTCAACTCAACAATTAAAATAACTCGACACATACTTTTCCATCAACTCAAAATCATTATTTATATAAAGAAAATGACTACTCACGTTTGCAATCCATCTACTTACAAAACGACTCAAAACCACCTCTACCCGCTCCCTAAACCCATACCTATGAACACCACGTCCAAAATGCACTAACAGCCGGCCGGATCATCCACGAACGTGCTCCTCCAACTGCCTTCTAGTCTTAGGCATGCTCGGAATACTCACTAACTGCTGCGTCATCACTTACATCACAGAACTCAACTATTAGTCTAATGTTAAGTAAGTAATGCATATAACACATACTAAATCAAACACACCCTAACACATGTGGTTTCTACAGTTTCGTCTATACTTTCATTTTCGTCTCTATCTTACATCTTTTTTATCTTTTTACTACTGGGTTCTTCTTTACGCGTTAGACCCAGGCGACCATTCTCACAGTCCCCCTCATAGGACCAAGCCAACCTTAGCCTAGTAAAGTGGTACTTCTCGCAATCCCCCTCATAGGACCAGGGCCACCACGTAAAGCGGGGGAAGGAATGACATACCTCACGGCCCCCCCATAGGACCATGCCACTCAACTCCTCCTACGTTATCTACTTACGTATCTAAGCGGGGGAGGGAATGACATACCTCACGGCCGCCTCATAGGACCATGCCACTCAACCCCTCATTCGTTATCTACTTACGTATTTAAGCGGGGGAGGGAATGACATACCTCACAGTCCCCCTCATAGGACCATGCCACTCCACCCTACCTTTATTATCTTCTTACGTATCTTCTCGTTTCATTCGTTTCATCTCATCCTACTGTTTTACTTCGTAAAAACATGAAAATTCATTTTCGTTTCTTCTCGTAAATTAAAACTATAATGCACAATCAATAAAGCATAACATAAAATAAACGTGCAATACAACCTACTGTACTGTGATGTAGGCCCGAAGGAAAAACTCCTACTACATTACTTACCTGGCGTCCTTAGCACTCGCGTTACGTACACTGCTCGCTAACTGGGAACCCTATAAAACCACACATTCATCAATCATACTCGTCTTCCCATTCATAAGTCTCTAATGCGAAAATCATAAACCTTCTCTAAACCACCACTTCTAGCTAAACTCGAAATTCTACTCAATTTTCGACCAATTTCAGAAATGCATAACTTACTCAATACTCGTCCGATTTCGACAATTCAAAATACTACAGACTCCTCAGGACGTCTAGTTTCTAACAGTCTATACAATTTCATAATCCCACACCTACAGCTTGGCCAAATGTGGCTAAACGGAACTCATTCTGTAACCCGGTTATTCGGTTATCTACACACTCAATCTTTTCCACAAAACTTATAATCCACTTTTATTCTTAGCTTAAACATCAACATACGTACAAAAATCAACTAAAATCTCCAAACTTCGTATCTCCTTTCTAGGGTTCACCCAAAACTCTCTTTAACTCCACTTCTACCGCTCAAAATCACTAAAAGACTAACTATTTACTAAGAAATTAGAAGAACTTACCTTAAGCTTGAAGAACGGACGAGGGGCGAAGGAGAAATCGTCGCCGAAGGCTACTCGAGCGGGAGAAGAAGAAGAAGAAGAAGAAGAAGAAGAACAGAGGGGGATTTTGTTCCTCCCTCTATTTTGTCTTGTTCTTTTTATATTATTTAATATAATTAATTCTAATTACTATTTCGCCATCAACCATAACTCTTTCGATCAAACGGCCATTACGTCTGTTTCTAGCCGGAGTCTTCCAAATCTCTTCCTTCCATTAGTCTCAAAATAATCTTTTAGCTAACGATACAAATATTTCACCCTTGATTCCGACTCAAATTTCACCGTTGACCTATACGTAAATTAAATTGAAATTACTAAAATTCTCGAGTGTTACAAATGGTACCAATCATAGCTACCTTACAAGATGTGTTATTACTCAGTAACATAACACCCTCTGACACTGTCTCATTTGTCGAAAATCAATTCCGATTATAACTCATATGAAACGAACAAGTTGTATATAGAATCCAGTCCTTGTTTGACTTCGAGTTTTCTTGTAGCACAACAAGAAAATCTTCATAACTATAATCTTTTTCAGCATCAACAGCATCATCAAACGTAATCGGTTCCTTCCTGTTCTCAACAACTCTCTTAACATTCTGCAATTCTTGACAATCAGATTTAATGTGCCCCTTCTTCTTGCAGAAATAACAGGTTCTATCTCGGTTCCTTGACATTGATCTGCCCTTCGAGAACAACATCACTGTCATTGTTGTTTGACTCTCTTGTTCGACCCCAACAACAAGTCCCTTTCCACGAGATTCAAATCCAACAACAATCTATTATATCTTCTAATTTGATAACAAAGTGTCGTAAATCTTAGTCAAAGATAAACTTTCCTTACTATATAAGATCATATCTCTGAAAATACAATACGAAGCAAGCAAAGAGCATAGAAGAATCAACCTTAGATCCTCTTTATCATACTTGCATCTCATAGTTTTCAAATCCGAAACTAACTCCTTCATTACAGTCAAGTGTTTTTCAGCTAAACTAGTTTCCATCAACAGATGAGAATATAATTGTTGCTTCAAAAGCAACTTACTCGTCAAGGTTTTCTTCATACAAAACTGCTTCAATTTTACCCATAATTCGGTAGCAATTTTCTCATTCAGAATGTCTTGCAAAATTTAATTATATAAATGCAGACATATCGTAGGGAGGGCTTTTTAATCCTTCAAAATTTTCCCCTATTCATTTCAAGACAAAGATATTTTATGAAGCCCTAACAATGTGCCGTCTAGTTTTGTCTGTACGAGCAAATCTCGTATATTCACCTGCCACAACTAAAACCTTGTATTCCGATCCAATAATTGAATATTAAATTTGAATGAACTCATCACTCCAAAAACCGACTTCATCATAATATTCAATTCCAAACCCAAAAAGGATATCCCAACAAAATTAGCTCTATAATATCTGAATAAATCGGCCAAATAATCCAAATCAATAATAATTTTCCCACAAACAATTTCATAATATAAAAAATTTAAAAAATACTTTGAACCAGACTAGCTAAAATACAAATTTGCTCCACAAAGCAAAACAAAATTCCAAACTTGAATAATTGAATTTGTTCACTATTCGTCCAAAAATAAAAAAATAGCTCCACAGCGTATCAAAACTTTGGCAAATAGGCTACTGAATGGCTGGTCGGAGGTTGCACAGTCGCTGATATTCTTCTCTGGATGGTGTGCTCGGAAGGACGCCGGAGAATCTGAGATCGGAGCTTGACAGGCGGTGGAGAAACAGAACAAATCATCAGTAGCTTTTCGCACAAACTTGTGCAAAATAGGCGGCGAGGGGTTGTCATATGAGCGGCATCATTTCCTTCCTTGGAAACGGCACGGTGAGAGGGGGCGATGGGAGGCGGCAGCAAAAGGACTCTTTTCTTTTCGGTGGTAGTACACAGCAGAGTTGCTCTTTGCTTCTTCTTTCACGCAGGCAAGATAGAAAACGCAGATTTTTATTAGAATTTGTCCTTTGCACAGGGCCACAAAGTAGAAAAACAAGTTTGCTTCTTTTTTTCTTCGTGCGGACAAGGTAAACACAAACCAAAGAGAGAAAATTTCACTTCTCCACGGTCAGGGCAGCAAGAAAATACAAAAAGAAAACTTTTTGTTTTTACTTTTTTTTAATTAATTTTCTTATTCCCCAATTACAATTTTCACAAAATTGTAAACCAGAGCAATTGTTCAATCCGACTACAAAACTCGCAACCTTGCTTTCAATACTCTGAACTAAAACTCTTATACTAATTGTCGAGAACCGAACAATAATAATCGAAAAAAAATAAACGCAGAAACATGGAAAAATCAAGATTTAGGTGGAAAACCTTAAACGGAAAGCGTAGAGAAGAAATTCACTGTATGAAATCAAAGTACAAAATGAATTTTGCGACTTAAATATCAATATATAGCAAAACCACAAAACTCTAATATTGACTACAATCCTAACTCAATTAGAATTCAACTTACACCAAATTTTAACACCTACAAATACAAATTATAATTAAGTTATTATTTATTATCAATCTTATTCTATATTAACATTTATATGTTTATGTTGTAATAATTTTCATGATATAGAATTTATCACACAAACATATGTATCGTCATACATTTAGTATTCTCGAACTTACACATCAATTATAGCTACAAACATATACTACTCATGATTAAGAGTTTTGCATTCAAAGAGAACATTTAGTTGCTCTACAGTCTATTCAAATGAATAACATATTTTATAAAACTTGTAAGAATATATGATTAAGCTTTGATTTTCACTAATAACATATCTCCCTGAATTCATACAAGCCGTTTAATCATTATACAATGCAACATTATATGGCATTATCATTTTAATTAGTTCAGAAATTTATGAATGATTTGAGAAAGTGTGACATATACTATATTACTAAATTAATTTCATTGAAATAAAATAAAAATGGCGTCGAAGGCTATTTATAGCGCCAAGACATTATCTCATAAATGCCTTGACGTCCAACATCACTCTAGCGTTGTGGCTTTTTATGATCGTGATGTCCAACTTTATTCTCCATTTTCTCAAGAACTCCTCTAATAGTGTCACAACATCCGTCGAGCAAAGTTCTTGAGATAATGGTGTTCCTCATGTCAAATTTCAAGCAAAACTCCCATGTAACTAACAAATGCATTCAAAATGATTTTTAGTGTGATTCTATAATAAAAATTTCAACAAAAATCTCATTCTAACCCATAATTAATCCATATGCGAGATATCTAAAAAAAATTGAGAATTAATTAACAATTTATCACTTTCAACTTCAGATTTTTCATGCTTATCATAAGCTGAGGAGAGCATGTTTTAAACCAGAAAACTGACAAGTTGTTGTTAATGTTACTACTTTGTATTATTTCTTTTGCTATTGTTTATTGAAGGTTTTAAGGACTTAATATTGTTGTTATTTCATCAATTATTGGTTCTTAATTTGCTTATTAATAGTTATTAAAACTTGCTTGAAATCTGTTCTTCTGTTTATGGTTATTAAAGTTTATATTATCTTATATTAAGTGTTCTTATTGTGTTTGCTATTATTATGTTATCGTGTTAATCACTAAAGTTTAAAGGACTGAATGCTGAAGTTAAATCATCAAAGTTTGTTCATTTTTTTTGGGATTATTAGATGTTTGTTAGATGGTTGGATTTAGGTACTAATTGATTATTGGTTTGATAAATTGTTGTATTTTATAGGATGAAAACAACAAGTACAAATGAAAATCAAAATGTAGAGATTGCTCCTATGTCTAGTTCTTCTGTTAGTGTTTGAAGGGAAATGATACGCTTCCACTATGACAACTTACGGTTTCAAACACAACCATTAGTTCCCTCTTGAATATCTAATTGATGATCACCAAAAGTTCTCTATATTCCAACAGATAAAAGCAATATAAATCTACATCCAAAAGTTGAATTTACCAGAGACTAACTAAGTATGTGAAGAAAACATCTTTAAAATTTCAGTTCAAAATTCAAAGTGGTTTAAAAGATATTGAAAAAATACCAAAGGTCGTTACAAAATGTGGGTACTATTTTGGCAGGAAATTGAGTACCAAATTTGGGAAGGTATAACTCTCTCGTCTTAAATTGAAATGATGTGATTCTTGCGGCAGTGAACGCAGTGTATGTGTAAAATAATTTATCAAAATTTTAGAGATAATATTGTGAAATTGAAGATGTTATGGTAGAAAAACCAAATGTTGGTCTGATAGGCTCTAACTTGTGCATCTATGCAATTTTGGTTGCTTTGGATGAAGAACATTCCAACAATCTAAATATGAGAGTTTTTGAATCTTAATTGAAAACGTTCTTGACAAGTTAATGGAAACTGATAGCAATTACGTTACTGATTTGAGTGGAGAAACACATTCCATTACAACGGATTGGGCGAATATTTGAGAACTTGTTAAGTTTTTAAAAAAATTTTATGATGCGATTGTGATTGTTTCAGCATCTTCACATGAGACATCAAATATTTATTTTACAGAATTATGTGACTTGAAATTGGTTATCATGGAGTATGCTGAGTGTGACAATCAATCATTGAGGAAAATGGCTATCGGATACAAGGAAAATTTGACAAGTACTGAAAAAATTGTGAGGATATTAATTTTTTCATGTACGTTGCAGTTGTCTTAGATCCGAGATGTAAGATAGAGTTTTTCGATCATTGTCTTAAAATGTTGGTTGACAATGATAAAACAACATATTTGGTGAGTCAAATACGAACAGTGATTAATATATTATATCTTCAATACAAAACAGATTTGGAACTTGAAATGTCAAAGGATTATTGTAGAACTAGTGTTGCAACATCTTTGTCTACAGGACAAAGTACTAGTTTTTCCCACACTAAGCTATTTGAGAAATTTTGTAACCATCATACTAAGCAAAATGCTTCAAGCAATAGGACAGAAATTGATCAATATTTATTTGAATAATTGAAAATTTTTTCAGATAATCAAGATATTTTGGCATAGTAGAACTTAAATTAATTGAAATATCTAATATTAAATAGAATTACAAAAGATGTATTGATTATTCTTATTTCCACAGTTCCTTTGGAATCAGCTTTCAGTAGTGGTGGACGTTTACTTGATTCTTTTCGTAGTTTTTTATCACCAAAGACTATCGAGACGCTTATTTGCAGTCAAATCTGGATCCGTGAGGAAATACATGATTTAAAAAATATTAATGATGTGACGAATGAGTTTGAAAAATGTGTGTTTTAAATTTTTATCAATTCTTTTTAATAATTACTATATATATTATATACTTACTTTGAAATTTTTTTTGTAGATTTTACATCAATAGATAAATATAACAAACTAATTAGAATTAGTGAATAGTGAGAACCAATTAGAATTACTCTTATAGGAAGCCAATGTGAAGGATTTAAAGGAATTTAGTTTTATAGTTTGAAAAGTTTATGTACACATCCCTACTTCCTTAAACAATTTATGGCGCATGCAGATAAATCGCCTAATTAACAAAGGCTAGCTCTAGAGATTGGCCACATCTTTCTTTTTGCACGCTAATGTTGGGCATCTAATGGTCTTGTCCAACTCTTATATTTCATGTAACTCCTGTTCAAAATAATTATTTTTTCTCAATAAACAATTTAATGTTTTCAGGTTAATTGTTATTCGTAAAATTCCGTTTTTAGTTTAGTACTGATTTTTTCCCCTATAAATGGGACAAAAAAAAAATCCAGATTTAGAAGCATAACTGGTCATATTTAGAGGAAAACCGATTTTACTTTTATATATATATAGATTAAACTTGGGAGAACCAGAATAGGACCAAAATTTCTGGTCTAGTTCAGTTCTTGTAACATATAAAAAATGTGCAGCCATCGAATTTTGACAAATCTTGGCCGACGATTTTGAATCTAATCCAACCGACAAGTTTAAACATTGACGCTAGTGAAATTGAAATAGAGGAGTCGTGCTCCTCCATCTAACGAAAACTACTCTATAAATAGAGTAGCTTGGGGAAGGGAGAAGATACACAAACCTCTCTGGAACGTACCTTTGATTTCTTGGCCTCCGACCACCATCAAGAAATTTCAGCCGCAATCAGCCTCTCCAGCGACCGAGCTCAGATGAGCGAACAGCCGAGCTCTGGCGAACCCCGTCCCTCGCCCTCGCCCTCGCCCTCGCCCTCGCCCTCTCGGGTATTTTGTGAACGCGAAGAGATCGCGGAGGAAGAAGAAAGGGGTTCAAGTTATTTTAAAAACATAAACCGGTTCACTTAAATTTGTCCAATTGAATCGGCCCAGAACCAGTCCAATTGAACCGGATCCGAATCATTTTTTGACTATGGATATTCCAAACCGAACTAGAATATTTTTGGATCTTTAAATTTGACCAAAAGCTATCCAAAACAATCTGAAATTTTGACCAAATCGATTTAAAGATTTTAACGGTAAAGAATTTCTATCCAAAATATTTTAAAAGGGATTATTTAAAGTGAGAAATTAATGCTAAATATTCTACGTAGACGGGAAAAAAATCTAGGAAGTCATTCAAACCGACCCAATTCAACTAATCGAATATTGTTTGGAAAAAGAATTCTAAAAACTTTAAATTTTCAGAATTCAAATAAGTGAAAATACAGTTTTTCCATATTTTGATTATGACCCTACATCATAAGATATTATATTATTTTCTTATAACTGTTTTATTACACGAGTTGATATTTGCGCATGCATGTTTAGATAACAACTTATAATAATATAAAGATAAAATTGATAGGACATTTTGTATGTGCATGAAAATGATGGAATTGATGAAAAATACATGATAGCAAAAGCTTGAACGACAATGAGATGGTGAGCTTGACCGAAAGTAAGTTGACAAAGTCTGAACGATAATGAGATGACTGAGTTTAAGGTTGATAAATGAGTACCAACTAATTCTGTGATCAGGATTTGATAAAAGTAAATTTTTACCCTTGTACGTATTTTTGCTTACTGAGTTAATTTTCATGTTTTGAATAATTTTTTGATGTAGGTGAGTTTTATCTGAGAAAGAACTAACTGCGATCGAGAATTTTCCAGTGGCAAGCAAATATACAGAAGAAGACAATGATTTTCTCGAGAAATGAATTTAAAATATTATGTTTCAATTTTTTTTAAGTAATTCAATTTTATTTTAATCCCAAATAAATTATGTTGAATGTTATTTTAAAATTTTTATGATTATTAAACTATTTCGAATGTTTTAATTATAGCTTCTGCGCAATTAATGATTTAAGATTTTAAAAATATTTTTTTTAATTAGAAATTTTAACGCTCGATTTTAAATCAAATTTTGGGAAAAAATTTCTAGGATTTTAAATTAGGGTTTGTAAATTAAGGATTTTAAAATCGGGACGTGACAGTTTTAGGAAATTTTCTGGGCTTATTGATGCAAAATTTTGAAAATAGATTTTAGTGGTTCTGTTTTGGTCTCTCCAAAACCCGAACCGAACCAGACCATACTCACCTCTATGCTTATGTGCTTGCTTTGACGTGTCAAACTTTTTGTGTTGGACAATTTTGTAAATTCATGTTTGTTCCTTCTCTGCCGTCCTTTCTTCTCCATGATGCACTCTTCCGTCTTTCCCTCTTTGATTTTGCCAATTCACTGTCGCAAATTTGTGGCTTTGATTTAAATTTTATTTGACGGTAATATTTAAATTTATCCTCAAATTATGGAGTGATTAACAAAAATAAACCTTAAAATATTTCATCAACAAGTTCATTCTTAAATTATTAATAATGTAACAAAACAAATTCTGTCTAGTCCCAGATCTTGGAGAACGACTTTATATTCTCCACTTTATAAATTAAATTTAAAAAATTTTACAGTGACTATCTCAAAAAACATACCAAATGATATCACATTTGTTTGAAATTTTAAACACATATTCACCGTATCATGAAAGATAATTTAAAAAGTTACGTAATTGTATGATACTTCAACAAATTTTTTAATAAAGTAAAATAAAATAGATACGTAGACATGACAAACGAGCCGGTCGAGCCGAACAGAGCCAGAAGTAGTTCAACTCACGTAGCTTAACGAGATAAACGACCCGAACCTATTGAGCCAGCTTGGAAAAATTTCAACCCGAGCCGACTGGTGAGTCACGAGTTAAACGAGTCTAGCCGAGCTGGCTCAACGATCCTAACGAGCCTTAATGAGATAAGTTTAATGAGCCGATCGTATATAAATATTTTCAACTTATATTAAATTTTAAAAAAATTTATTTAAAATTATAATAAGTATTAATAATTATATGTCAACAATATTTACTCATTTAATTTAAAAATTTGTTATACTAAGGTATATAAAATTAAATGTATTAATAAAAAAAATTATTTAAGACTATGCAATAAAAAATATCATATAAATATCATTAAAAATATTTTGACTTATAAAAAGAAATTACAATTTGGAAAAAATTACAAATTCAGAAAAAAATTACTTCAAATTACAAAAGAATTTCAATAAAAAAAATTTCTAGTTTTCAACATCTAACTGCGTAAACTTTTCAAAAATTTCATCCTCTCATTGTTGATCTCTCGTCTTGGTGTCAGTGTAATCTTTGATACAAATGAGTACTTCCACAAGGTCTGGTGCAAGTCTTCTTTTTCGTTCATCATAAATATGTCTACCTGCACTAAAAGCAGATTTTGATTCTACAGTACAAACATGAGGTGTTAGTAAATCATGTGTCATTATAGAAAGAATAGGATATATGATATAATGTATTTTCCATCAACCTAAAATATCAAAATTCTCATATCAAGATTAAAAATAAATATTGAGTTCATTTGCAAAAGAAGTAGAATAATTTGCAATTTGTAATTCACTCCATATATCATTGATACTATATTGTTGATTAAAACTACTTCCACCACCACCAGTACTACTACTAGGATAACTCTCAGTATGTGGAGGTTGTGAATAACAACGATTCACATCAAAATATTTTGTTTAATAAGAAGCATATAAATTAATAACTTCATTTGTTATATCATCATTAATTAAAGGTTCAGTACATAAATTTACAGAAATTCTATTGAGGATAAGACATACTTTTTTTTGATTTAAATATCGGATTCATGATGCATGCATAATAAAAAATAAGAAAAATGTTATATTAATATTTTTTAAATTTTGTTTATATTTTATTAATAATATTACTAAATTAATCTATTTATTGATATTTTGTAAATTACATGTTAAATCAAAAAAATAGAAATAATAATATTAGAAGTGAGATAATAAATTACAAAACAGTGATTTGTAGCATCATAAAAAGGTTTTTAAAAAGTAAGAAATATATTAGCAATATTACAACTAGATTTATCAAGGTTAATACTTTGCGTCTTATCATTAATAAAAGCACAAATAACTTACCAATATGGCCTAATATTTTATAACATCAAATAAGCTGAATTCTACCTATTATCTACATCGGTTCTTAAGTTTCTTGGTTTAAGTTGGGCAGCTCTAAAAAATTCTTTATATTCTTGTTATCTGAAATTAGATCTAATAATATAACAAATTGAGAACCTACTTACCTCAATATAACATGAAATATATAACATATCATCTTTAACAACCAAATTTAAAATGTCACACGCATCTCATATGAAAAAGAGAATCACGAGTAATATTTAATTGTAAATAATCCTTAAATTAAGATATAACTGTAATAACCCGGGAATTTTGAATTTTTATTTTTAATTTCTGGAATTTTTAGTTTAATCCCGGTCGGAGTTTTGAGAAAATATTTCAACGGAAGGATTTAAATTATAAGACTCGGGGCCTACTTTCGCGATGATATTCGGAATTTAAAGTCGGGAGGTCGAGAAATTTACGAAATTACGGAAGATTTAAACACGTGAGGGTAGTTTTGGTAATTTGGAATAAAAAAAAAAAGAAATGAAAAAAAAAATTTCAAACACCCGAATGGCTTCGGGAAGAAGCCATTCGGATGTCTTCACCACGCACCCGAGAGAGAGCCGAGAAGGAGACGCGGGAGAGGGGAGAGATTCGAGCTCCGACGACGGTCGACGACCGGAGGAGAAGGATTTCGGCAGTCGACGTGGATAAAGGGCTCCGACAAACCGGGAACGACTTGTAGCCCAGCCATTCCCGTGCCGAAGACCCAAGGTAAACTGCCCTACTTTTTTTTCGTTTTTCCGCCAGCAAGTGGGAAGTTCGGTTACTTCCGAACTCTCGCCTGGTTTGAGCTCGGTTCCTGGTGTGAGGAGGCTGGGATGGGCGCGCTAGGGGCTCAGCATTTCCGTCCCAAACCCGGCCGAGGAGAGGTGGGAATGTCCCCTGTTCCTCCTCTAATCGTGGTGGCCGAAGATGTAGGCTACCTGTGTTCCTGCCTCGGCTTGTTGTGTCATGGTATAGAGGAATTGTAGCAAGGATAAAGGGTGGGGGAGGGAAGAGCCGGTAGTGCCCTGGTTTCGAGAGGAAAACCAGGGAAGTTTTGCTGCCATTCGAGCTTTCTGATCGAGAAGCTTCGAAATTGTTATGAGTTATGCATAATGGACTGTAATGTGGCTGCTTGGTGAAAGAATTTGCGAAGTTGGATCGAAGTTAAATTTTCGGCTATTTTAGGTTAGAATCAGATTCTGTTTTTGGCCGTTCCGGCGTAGTTTCTGTTGATCGTTTCAAATTCTGTCTTTGTGGGTTAAAATAGGTTGTTAGAAGAACGTGTGGCCACTGGAATCGTTCGATTCTGATATCCGACGCAAAAGTTATGCGCGTTGGAAGTTTATGTCGGATTTTGGTCCAAGTCAAATTAGTGACCGTTTTTCGGGGAATTTCGACGTGTGATAGTGACACGTCTATTTTTGGTGCGAAAAAGCTGAATCGAGTGAGTTTTGGTTGAAGAAAAACACAGGTTGGAATTTTATAAAAAAATGACAGATTCGGTTTTAGCGTTTTTCGCCTGTCTGCGGTTTATCGTTTTAAAATCCGTCGTAGTATGTTAAACTAGGTTTCTAAGGGAACGTTTAGCCACTTGAATCGTTTGATTCCGTTGACGGACGCAAAAGTTATGCGCATCCAAACGTTGAGCTGGTATTCGGTCAAATCAAACCAATGGACCGTTTTAGTTGGAATTTAATGAGTGTAGTTAGATAAGATTATTTTTAGCTAATTGGTGAATGTTGAGATAAATACTGATGAGAAATTTGTTGTATTTTAGGTTGAGCCTTTCTTTTGGCGTAGCTGTGCGTCGAGCGAGCTTAGGACGCCAGGTAAGTAGTGCATGCATGTGTTTTGTCCAAGTGGGCCTACACTGTAGAACTTTATTGTTTATGTGATTGATTGCGGTGTGTGTGCGTATTGTGTGACATGCATCATATTTTTTTAAAACGGGAACGAAAATGATTTTTAGCATGCTTTGATGTATGAGGTGAGACTTGTGGCGGTGGTACCGCGGATCCCGCTAGTGTGCAGGCCGGTGCTTCACCAGTCGCGGATCCTACTCGATGGGTGGGCCGGCTGGGCCGTCATGCGGCGTGAATGTGTTGACGGTGAGGATATGAGCAGTGGTACCGCGGATCCCACTAGTGTGTGGGCCGGTGCAACACCAGTCGCGGATCCTACTCGAGGGGTGGGCCGGCTGGGCTGTCGCGAAACGTGTGTGTGTGGCAACTGTGGCCCCGTGCTAGGGAGGCTGGGACGGGGGCGACGTGTCAGGGTGTAGAGTGGCGCGAGGTACACCCTTACCCTGATGTGGTTGCCGTGTGGTGATGCGTGGGTGTAGCTTGTGGGCCTCGTTGCTGGGGAGTCCGGGACGGTGGCGACGTGTCAGGGTGTAGGGTGGCGTGAGGTTCCTCCTTACCCTGGTGCTGCTGCACTACGCGTCACAGATGTGACAACATGAGTGTGAGTGTAGAGACTGCATGTGATAGGATTGCATTGTCGGCTTTTACTTTCATATCGCATTACTTACTGAGCATTAGGCTTATGTTGTGTGTTCTATGGTGTAGGTGCTGACGATACCGCTAGTGAGCCTCGAGTGCCTAGTACTGAGGCGTAGGATGGTTGGCAACGTGCGACTGCGGCACCGGATGGCGGACTTTTGTTAGGGCGACCCGACCCGTGGATATGGTAGGTTGTGGCCTGGTCGGTTTGTGGGTTTTCTTTCTTTTGCGGTGATTATGTACGGAGGATGGGATTGATTGTTGTATATGCGTCAGTGTATAGGTGTATATGGAGTGCATGTGATTTTGGCGACGTACGCGGATATTTTTCGTCTTCTTACTCTGATTTGGGTTGGGATGATTTCTCTGGATGATGGATAGGTAAATATTGTTGGATTCTGGTGAATTGTGTGCAGGGTTAAATTTTGGGGTAGCCAGTTTTTAGGCGGTACTCTGCCGAAATTTCGGGAGAGGGGTTGAGATTCGAGAGGATACAAAATAGGTCAAGGTGTATGTATGATGAATGCTAGAGGCGTTTAGATGAGTGTGGATGTGCGGCGTGATCGCAGGTGCGCGGGGCATGCGGCCCTGTTGGGTACCCACGGGTCGTGCGACACCGGGTGAGGGTGTGCGCGCGGACGTGCTGTACAGCGGCAGGGTGCGTGGGGCACGTGGCGCTGTGAGCATGCGCGAAACACAATAACGTTGAGTGGTATGTGCGGCACCGTGAGAGTGTGCGTGAGGTGTTGAAGGGGAGACGCGATTTGTTTTCGAATCGAGTCAAAAAAAAAAAGAGGAGAGTAAATTGGAAACAAAAGGGTATTAAATTGAGTGAATTATGTTAAGTGTTAGTGTGTGTGTGTGTAGATGCACTGTAGCGCACCGGGAACGTGTGGGTTTTCAGGGTGTTACAATAACAACATCATTACCTCTAGCATTATCAAGAGTTATTCTAAAAATTCTATCTTTAATAGAATATTATTGCAATATTGTCATAATAAATTTATAAATAGTAGTGCTAGAATAAGGATATTCACAATTACGAAATCCTAAAATTCTTTTATTTAATTGTCAAGATTCATCAATAAAATAAGATGTTACAACTATATAACCAATAACATTATCAGCACTTCATAAATCATAAGTAATGCAAATAGACATTGAATGATCATTTGAAAAAAATGTAATTAATTTATTTTTCATATCCATAAATATTTTAAGAATATCATTTCTCGTAATACTTTTAGGGGCACGTTTAAAACTAAAAGTAGCATATTCTTTCATAAATATTTCAAACATTTCACTATCGGTGAATAATACAGGCAACTCGCATTATGCTACAAGTTGTGTTATTCCTTCTCTCATTTTATTTTGTGAATATGTGAAAATACAACTACCACTAATATTTAATTAAAATTATATTTTATCTCGTGTTTCAGCATTTAAGTAAAATTTTTTTATAATGTTTACCAATGGTGCTAGTAGAGCTACCAAAATTATAAGCAAAATTTTTAGGACAATATTTACATTGAACTCTACTTTCTATTTTTCCCGCAATTTTAACATCTTTTAAACCAAAATGTTTCCATATATCCGAAGTTTTATGTCTTCGCTTTCTATGTGAAGTGCATGCTTGTGTAAATGATTATCCTACAAAAAATGTAGAAATTAATCTCTAATTTATCATATATCATTATTATCATCAATAATATAACTGTGATGATCCATAATAAATAAAACTAAATATAAAATTAATTTTTTAAGAATAAATTGATTCTACAAAACTAATGTCTAACAAAAGCTTGTATATATTGTGAATTGATCAACTCCACGTATACGAAACCTATAAAAAAATTAATGTAAAAAAATTTAGTTAATATAACTACAATTAAAAATTATGTAAATATATATAAAAAAATAAACTAAATTTTGCCTTGTGGAACGAGAAAAATAATGAATTATAATAAAAGAGAAATTGATTGAGAGCACTAAATTGATTGAGAGTAAATCGAAAAATGAATTTAATAGATTGAGAGAGATTAGTGAAAAAAATGGAGAATGAGAAAGAGAATTTATAGAAGAATAAGAGGAGGAGGGGGGAGAGGGCAACAGTCACAAGATCGTTGTTAGAGGGAAGCAGACAAGGCAACGGTCTTGTGACCGTTGTTGCTGTCTACTGCTACAAAAACAAAATAGAGAGAGAGAGAGAGAGAGAGCAGCAACGGACTTGTGACCGTTGTTACTATCTACTGCTGCAAAAACAAAATAGAGAGAGAGCAACGGTGTAACTCCCTGAAAACCTACTCGTTTCCGGTTCGTTTACTGCTCTGATACCAACCCTATGACGCCCCAGTTCACCTTGGACCCGGGTTGTTACTTACTCACTATTTCACTCGTATCGTAAGAATTCGCATAAAATTTAAAACTTTTATTGCTCGATTTAAAACGACATTTTTGAAAATATTTTTAGAAAACTCAATTAAAATCAGTTTGGATAAAACTTCATTTTATGAAATGTAAAATAGAGACACCCGGTCGACACCTGTAAACATCGATCGACACTTGGATTGTCTCGGGTTTTTCATCGGTCGACACTGGCAACGCCGGTCGCGCTACGTTTCTCTCGGGTTTTCATGCCAGTCGACACTGAGAACAGTGATTGACACTTCTATGCTCATCTCAGACACCGGTCGACCTCTGCCTTCACAGGTCGACACCTTAATCCTCTTTGCCCACATAGGTCGAACTCCGCGGTCGACACTCTCACTAATTTTTCACTAACCGGTTGACACCCACGGTCGCCGGTCGACACCTCATCACTCTCTGCCCGCACAGGTCGAACCCCGCGGTGACACCCACATTCCATTTTACATTGACCGGTCGACACGTATGGACTTTGCTCGACACTTTGCACTAGCAGTATAAAAGTAATAACACCAGTTCGAAAGAAAACACACGACGAACATTTCCACGATTAAAACCACGAAGAAAAGACTTGTATTTTTAAGACATAATCTCTTCAAGTAATTTCAAAAACATAACTCTACACCAATCCCGACTATAATCGTGCCACACACAAACTTATATCTTCAAAATCTATACACAGGTATTTAACACAAAATGCTTACAAAATTCCACAACTTATCCCACCATGGTCGTGTCGTCCTAACAAACTGTCTGCACCAGCATACATCATGTGTCACCAACCACCATCCTAGTCATGCCCGTCACCTAACAACTCACCGGAGAGCTCGTCGTCACCTACACCACGGAACACAAAACATAAACTTAATGCTCAGCAAGTATGGAATATGAAACCCAAAATCGACAATGCAATCCACAACTCAACCCCTAACACATGCAGTTTCTACGCTCTGTTTTGTTTTCGTTTAGTTTCATTATTATCATCTTTCACTTTCACTTGTAAGTCAAGTTGGCACCCATCCTATCACACCCAGGATGGCCAAACCATGACCCACGGAGCGAGATTAGAGGCACACATCATGTTCACACACAGGACGGCCATACAAAACCTCCTCCCAACATCGATCATAGAACCCTCTAGTGCTTTCTCACTAGCACGTTAACGACGAGGCGTTCACAAACCGTGTCATTTTACATACTTTCATCAATGGGAACCCCCTAGTGCTTTCTCACTAACACATTAACGACGAGCCGTTCCCATACGTGGCATCTTTTCTTATCTGATTATATTTAATATGCACAATTCAAAACATGCTCAAAACTCGTTCTTTCGTAATTCAAAACCATGATGCATAACAACACATATGCACAATCAACTGACCAAATAACAAAACAAAACAACATATATGCACAACCAACTGACCAAACAACAAAACAAATAAGCAATCCTACCGTTCCATGGCGTAGGCCCGAAGGCAAAATACAAGCAATCCATACTTACCTAGCGTCCCTGAAATTTCTCGAACTTCGTAACTTCGTATGCTAACTAGGAATACCTATAAAATCACACATTCATCAATTCTAACTCGTTCAATTCATAAATTCCTATAAAATAACACATTCATCAATTCTAACTCGTTCAATTCATAAATTCTTATCTTGAAAGTCATAACTCGTACAAAACCAAAACTCTCTATTAAACTCGAAATCCAACTTAGATTCCGACCAACTTCAGAAATTCATAACTTCTACAATACTCGTCAGAATTGGACGATCCAAAGTGCTACAAGCTCCACAAGTTGTCTAGTTTCTAATGGTTTCATCCATTTCCTAATTGGACATCCACAACTTGGCCGGATGTGGCCGAACGGAAACCATTCCACATTCTAGCGCTCGGTTACCCAAACGCTCAATCTTTGTCATAAAATCTCGAAATATACTCATACTTCTAGGTTAAGCACCAACATACGGATAAAAATCAACTCTAAGTTCAATTTCCTGTATCTCCCTCCTAGGTTTTCACCAAATCACTCAATACCCTCACTAACTTCATTTTTGTCGCTAAAAACAACTAACACACTAACTATCTACTAAGAACTAAATAAAATCATATCTTAGATTTGAATATTCACAAGGGAAATGGAGGAGAATCGTCGAGGGTTTCACGCAGGGAAGGAAATGTCGCAGAGAAGGAAATGAGAGAAGGGGTTTTGCGCTAGGGAGGGAGAACACCGATTTTTCTTTTTTTTCTTTTTTTTTATAAATTAAAATCTTAATTACTATTTCACCCTCAGCTCTAATTCGTTTAATAAATTTGCTATTCGATCTGCATTCGGTTGAAATCTTAAAATTTATTCTTCACTATTAGTCCCAAAATAATATTATACTTAGGAATAGAAATTCTCCGCTCTCAATTCCGACCAAAACTCCATCGATTATAATTACGTAAATCTGAAATTAATTTAAACGAAAAATTCTGGATGTTACAAATGAACTTGTGACCGTTGCTGGGGGAAGCAAGGCAACGGTCTTATGACCGTTGTTGCTGCAGGTGAGAGAGAGAGAGAGAGAGAGAGAGAGAGAGAGAGAGAACCAGCGACCAGGGCAATGGTCATAAAACTGTGTCATAAAACTGTTGCTCTGCAACGCCGGTCGTCAGGCCAAAAAGAGAGAGAGGGCTGAGGGGGTCGAGACTGGCCAGTTCGCGAGCCCAGGGGCTGGGCTGGGTCGTCCGGCCTATTAGGATCGAGCCGTGCCGAACTCGATCCCGCTACTGTAGTGGGCATGCTCGTCCCCTCTATGTACACGTAGTATTATTTTTATTTTATAAAACAAACATTAAAAAATATAATAAATCATACAAATATTAATAAATCACGAAACTTTTTAAATTTTCATGTCATGATATAGTGAACATATAGTTAAATTTTCAAACAAATGTAATATCGTTTGATATATTTGAAGTAATCACTATTAATTTTTTTAAATTTAATTTATAAAGTGGAGAACGGATCAAACCAAATGGCAACATATTTATGCAACAACTCAATTCCTTCATCTTCCTTCACTAGTTCAGGATCTCTTGACGTATTGTAATACATTTCGATTAACTTATCACTTTCATTACTTAACAATCGATTTAATTTGTGCGAGTCATGACAATCATAATCCGTAACACAACTAGTAACTTTTAATTGTCTAAGTACATAATCCAAGTTGGGATGAAGCGTTGAATCATCCTTGGACTATTAAACAAGCACAATAAACTGACTCCACTGGATCGTAACAGAGTCTCAAAATCTAATGTACTCAAAAGTATCAAAATGAACTTTTCTTGATTTGATAATTGACCAAAATTCTTGAATGTATTATTGCATCATTCGTAACTAATGAGATCGGAATACTTTCGCGTGGTTGTAACTCGGGATGCTCCCCCACGAGAACGAGTGCACGCGAGGAGAATGCCATCGCTTTGGTTTGAATTTATCCAACGAAATTTCTACCAATCAATGTGAGGGCATCTAGCTGAAGGAAGACCAGCAACAATGACCGAAATAAATTGAAGAGAATCTTCCGAGATGAAGATTTTTTGCTTTAGGATTTCTGATTTGGGGATTTAGGAATTTCCGATTAAGTAATTTTTAATTTGGTGAAAATGAGTGTCCCAAGCCAAAAAGACGAGGAATTTTGATTTAGGGTTTCTGATTTGTTGATTGACGTGAATGTGGAAGAGAGGTGGCAAGCTTGGATTTAAGATGGATTTTACGTGTGGATCCATGATTGGATGTCATGTCGCCTCCAGTTACCCACTGTAATTGTGTACAGATTGAGTCCACATTTGGTCAATCGAAATAATAAATAAAAATTTTAAATCGTTCCGAATTAATTGATTGATTTTTAAAATTTACAAATTCATGGGATACGTCATCTATTTTAACGTGATATTTGATGAAGTGATACATTATCTCAATGTGATTGGTGTAAGAATGTTGAATATTTTTGTTTGAAATGTTAGTAGCACTTGAAATGTCATACCTAATTAGAATTTACTCATAATTTTGACAATAGCTCTAGAGAGTTTACTTCGTCCAAAGGACTTGGGCACAATAACCAATGGCGTTTATATGATCAGTTTTGATCGTAAAGAGAGTCGTTGAATTTTATTTTCTTGAAAAAATGTAAGACCAAAGATTTTTCAATTAATTGATTTACAAAAAAATATCGTAATAAAATTATTGTAAGTATATAGTGCTAAGTTTTATAGTATATGATGAGTAGAGTTATCGAATTTATATGAAATATGTAATTTATTATTTTTCACAAACTACCGTTGACAACAAAAAAATATAATTTTAAAAATTAAAACAAGTAAAACAAATCACAACGAAAATCTATAATTGAGAGAAAATTTAAATGATTGATTTAACAATTATTTTTTACAGCAATAACACTCTCTTTCCCTAGTGTCATTCTAACATTAATTTCTAAAATTATAATTTTGATATCTGTATAAATAATATTTTTAGTCAGTCAATAAAATTCATTGGTTTTCTAATTAATTTGGTAAAATTCTAATACTTTCTCTAGTTGTTAAACATTTATATTATAATATGCAGACCATATTTAGAATTATATAAAATTAATCAATCAATAAATGACTAATAAATTAAAAATTATAACAAAATATCACAAATACGCAACGTATTTAATCAACATAATATTTAATTAGTCAAAATAATAACATAAATAAACAATTCATTTATTCTCTAGAAGGAGAGAGTCAAAATAAAAACAAAGAAATAGTGTCGAACATAAAAAAGTCAGAGAGAAGAAAGAATAAAAAAAAAAATTTGTCTCCAGATGTCAGCATAATTGTGTAACTCGTGCATTGACCTCCTTGTCCAATGTCAAAAATTCTCAATGATATCTCTCCAAAAATACTTCTCAAGGTTTCCGAATATCCTTTTTTCGTCTAATAATGTCGAATTCAAAGATTCTGGACTAGAGTTTTCAAAATGACCAAAAAATCTTTTAAACAGAATTTTGTAATTTTGGTAAGCTAATATGGTTTTGGATTGCATCTCAAGAATGCTGGGTCGAGGCTCAGACCTTGTTTTTGTGGCTGAGCCGCAACTCATCTGTTCGGGACTATGGTAAAAAAACTTAGGGTCACAACTTGGATGACTATTTGCTTCTAGGTCACAACTCTGGTATCTTTACACTGCAGCTCGAGTTGAATTTTGCTCCACAGCGCAGATGCTGTTACACCACTTTTCTTCTTTTTAAGTGCGACTTATACTTTTTTGGGTCGCGACTCAGATTTCAAAATTAATTATTTTTATCTTTTTTTTATCTATTTGATTATTTATCTGCAACATAGTTTAAAATAGATTAAAACTACAAAAAAAAAAACTCAAGAATAAGCATCAAACTTTGTTTAAAATGATGACAATAACTTTAAATTTCAAGAATTATCAATTGACAACTTTCACATGCTCTCTTTTTCATTAAACTCCAGGCATAATCAGAGTCAATGTATCGTACTGAATCAAATATAGTTCCCTTAATATACCGAAGTCCTAAATCACTTAACCTGCTTGGATACTTGAATATTCTCTTTACGGTATTTAAGTGAAACTCTTTTAGACATGTTTGAAATTGAGCACATAAACAAAAACTAAAAAGAATGTTTGATCTACTAGCAGCTAAGTACAGTAAAGATCTAATCATTCTTCGAAATTCACTTTTACTACTCTCATACTTATCTAATTTTGTAAAAGTACTCATAAGTGTACAAGAGGATTTTAAACTATGTATTCCAAATTTTTTGATGAGCTTTTTGTATATTTTTCTTAGTTAAAAGATATATTTTTTTTTCTAATTTTTAAATCAAGAAATGGTCCTAATTGTCTAATCACTTTCGTCTCAAATTCACTTTGCATCAATTCTCTAAATTTTTTGCAAAATGATTCATTTGTTACATTAAAAGTGATATCATGGACATACATTTGCACAATTAGCATATGCATTATCTTTGTTCGTGGCGAAGAATGTTGAATATGTATTTCCTATTTTAATATCTCTTTCAATAAAAAAATTTCTTAACATTACATACCAAGTTCTAGTAGTTTGTTTAAGTCCATAAAAAACTCTGTAATTATGCACTTTAAAACCGAATGATTGCCATACATAAACTTTCTCCATAATAAATTCATTTAGAAAGACATTCGTCATGTCCATTTGGTATAAGGTAAGACGCATTAGACTGGATTCTAATCGTGTCACCTGTAGATAATAATCTTAGACCGACCAAAAACTAAACAAGAAAGAACGCCGATATTTAACATGGTTCAAACATTAAGTTCTTTATCCACAAACACAATCTTGAAATCCCTTTACAGAAGAAAATAACTGTCCAATATACAGAGAAGAACAAAGACCTAGATCGCAGAACCCCTTTCTTCCAAGAGAATAAAACCCTACAATCAATGAAAGGATTTCTCTCTCTGCTCTCTACCCTCTGTACACTTCTCTTCTCCCTGATTCTCTGAAAACACCATCTTCTTTAACCTACCAACAAAGCACTTAAACCAATATACAAACAGATTAATGAACCAAACCGGAAGTATAAAATCAGACCACAAACCAGAACCAAAAATAACAATTCTCCACCTTGATTATGAGTTTAACAAATAAAATAAATCAAACAAGTATCACAAACTCATAACAAAACTTACACTTGCCTCACACCAACCAAGTTTAAACAATGTTTAAACCTCGTTACTGGCAAGACTTTTGTTAGAGCATCAGCAGGGTTATTTTTAGATGCAATTTTCATGACCTTTATATCTCCCTGTTCAATTACCTCATGAACAAAACACAATTGTATGTCTCCATGCTTCGTCTTTTCATGAAAAGTCGAATTCTTCATGAGATAAATTGCGCTTTGACTATCACAAAAAATAATGGAATCTTCGATACCAAATTCAAATAATAATCTCTTAAGTCAAATTCCTTCTTAAGACCCTCAGATGCAGCATTAAACTCTGTCTCTGTTGTTGACAGAGCAACATTCTTTTGAAGACATGACTTCTAGCTTACAGACCCTCTAAAAACAGTGAAAAACTATCCATATGTGTATCTATTAGTGTTAAGACATCCAGCATAATTAGAATCAACATAACCAAACAGAGTAGCACTATGTTTATCACATTTTCCATAGACTAAAACCATGTTTAAAGTCTTAGAAATGTACTTCATTAGTCACTTTAAAGCATATTAGTGCTCATACTGTAGATTTGCCATGTATTTGCAGATCAAACTTACTAAAAATGCCAAGTCAAGACAAGTGCTAATAATAGAGTACATTACACTACAAAGTATATTCACATACGGTGTTTTTGACAAAAATAACTCTTCTGTTTCTGAATTTGGTTTCTGCTTTTTGAAAAGTTTGAAATGACCCCTAAAAGGAGTGGTAACTCATTTAAGATTTCTAAGATCAAATCTTTGAAGAACTCATTCAAGATAATTGCCTCAATATAAAAACAGAGTTCTCAATACCCTATTTCTTAGAATATCAATTCCAAGTATACTCTTTCACCATCAAGGTCTACATATCAAACACCTTACGAAGCTCAACTTTTAATTCAAAAGTTTCATATTTGTTCCTTCCAACTATAAGAATATCATCAATATATAGAAGAACGAATAACCTATCTCCACCGTTTTTTATTCTAACATAAGCACGACTATCAGATCTACATCTTATGAAACTATTGTTAGTAATAAACATATCAAAATTTTTATTCCATTATCTTGGGAATAGTTTTAAACCATAGAGAAATTTCTTTAACATTCATACTTGTTTTTTGTTTGTGGTCTCAAATCCCTCCAGTTGAGAAATATAAATCCTCTCTTCAAGATCCCCGGGCAAAAAAGTTATTTTTACATCAATTTGTTCAAGTTCCAAATCTTGAATGACAACAAATGATAGCAAAATTCTATGGAAGTTAATTTTACAACCGGTGAAAATATCACATTAAAGTCAATACATTTCCTTTTACAACTAACCTTGCTTTATACCTTGGTTTCTCCACCCATTCAACTCCTTCCTTGAGTTTATATATCCATTTACACCCAATAACATTTCCTTGAAATAGTTTGTCAATCAGGATCCAAGTCTCATTTTTAATAGTGATTTCATTTTATCATCCATAATCATAATTCATTGGTCTTTATTCTTCCTAGTAACAGCTTGAAAAGGAAACAGGTTAAGATTTCTCGAGGTCCAAAGCAATTAACAAAGCTTAAGCAATTATGTCAGCATAACCAAGCCATTTAGTAGGTTTTATAATCCTTTTTGCCCTATCTCTTGTTAATTGATAGTCAACTGGGTCATCTTCAGATGTAGGCTCAGAATCTTCTTGACAGATTTGTTGTAATTCTCTATTAGAGATAGTATTTCCATTCTCAAACTCTTTGACCCTGTCAGCCTCAATCTGAATTGTATCACCTGATTTATCTCTTCATTCAGTTGTTTCTTTAAGAGGGAAAGAACTTGCATTGAAGGAAACGTCACAACTCACAATGACTCTTTGCTTATTTCTCTCCATAGTACACAATAAGTATCCCTTTACTCCTTCCGATTACCCAAGAAACACACACTTTATGGCTCTTGGCTGAAGTTTATCTTATTTGACATGTGCATAAGTATCACATCCCAATGTCCAAAGGTGAGTATAATCTGCTGAATATCCATGCCACATCTCAAACAGTATCTTAAACCAATTGCAGATGAGGGGCATAATTTATCAAATAACATGCAATTTTAACTATCTTAGCCCAAAAGGATCTAGGTAACTCAGTAGACAACAAAATACACCTTACTCTTTTCAAAATGGTCATATTCATTCTTTTAGCAAGTCTATTTTGTTAAGGTGTGTAACTCACAGTCTGATGTCGCTTAATTCTTTATTCTTTGCAGTAGTTATTAAAATTCTTAGAGCAAAATTCTATTTCATTATCAATTCTAAATTTCCAAACTTTTCAATTGGTTTGGTTTTCAACTGCCTTTTTCCAAGTTTTGAAAATGTCAAACACTTGATGTAATACTCAAAAATTTATTGTACACTTTAATTTTGAAATTCCAAAACGCACGCCCTCAGCATATCTTCTAAAATCTGAATTGTTCTCTCCGTCTGTCCATCTGCTTGAAGATGAAAAGCTGAACTAAAACTCAATTGAGTTTCCATGGCTTTATAGTGCATTTTCCAAAAATTTGAAGTAAACCTAAGATCTCAGTCTAATACAATTGAGATTGCTATTTCATGCAATCTAACAATCTCCTGAATAAACAATTCTACAAATTGATTAATTGAAAACGTCATCTTTACTGGTAGAAAGTGAGCCGACTTAGTTAATCGATCCACAATCACCCAGATTTCATCATATCCTTTCGTTGTCCTCGACAGTCCAACAACAAAATCCATATAAATCTGCTTTCATTTCCATTCTGGAATCAATAATGGTTGCAGTGTTCTTAATCGACATATTAAGCACTCACTAACGCACTTCGCAACATCCCTTTTCATAATTGGCCACCAGAAATGTTGTCGTAAATTTCTGTACATTTTTGTACTTCCAGGATGTACCAGGTTGAACAAGAAAATGATACGAATAGAAAAAAGTAGACAGGGATGACCGCCCCTCCATGAGAAGGGCGATGTATCAACCAACAGGGGTGACACATCGCCACACTCTCTGGAGTGGCGCGACACAAATCACTCCAGTGGGGCATTTCATCGCCCCAGTAGGGCGTTGTATCGCCTCACTTGCTGAAATTGTGTGATACAAATTGCCCCAGAGGCGATATATTTGCCCCTTGGGGGCGACTGAACAGTACCCATCACGGGTACTATTCACGTGAATAGTTGCTAGCACTGTTCACGTGAACAGTGCTGAAGAAAAGAAAAAGGGGAGGAGGGGTTTAACAAAATTTTATGCATGTTTTCTACGAAGTTTTAGAAGTTAACACGTTTTCAGCCCTTTTAAGAATGTACCGAAATTGCAAAGAATTGTCTTATAAAGTTTTACGAAAGGTTATGTTAGTAACAGCCGAATTACGGGGCGTGACAATTGATCTTTAGTCTTCATGCAGTAAACCTATACCCTCCTAGAAAAGTCATCTATGATAGTCACAAAAAAGTGAGCTCCACACTTATAGGAAACTTTCTCTGGTCCCCACACATCAGAGTGTATATAATTCAACATACTTTGAGATGCATGAATAGTCTTAGCAAATTCGACCATACTGCTTTTACCTAGAATGCATTAGTCACAAAATCTCAACTTTGATATAATATTTATATCAAAAACATTCTTCTTTTGCAATTCAAATAGACCTTTCTCATTGACGTGTCTCATCATTTTATGCCATAATTCAGTTTTATCCATTGCTTTATCTAAAACATAATCAACTTCTCCCACAAAAGTGACTCCTTTTAAAATATACAACTCGTTATGAAGTTCTCATTTCATTCAAGTGATGATACAGTTTATGATCTTCACAATCTCAAATTCTACTTACACAGCAACCATTAGAATCAAGCATGCTAATAGATAATAAGTTGCATTTTAGTTTAAGTACATACCTCCTTGAATTTTATGCACATAACCATCAAATATCTTTATATGAATAGACCTTTCACCCCTCAATTAGGCATGATTCATTGTCACCTAATAGCTCTCTTTCCCCAACAATCTTATGATATTATTGTAGCCATTCTTGTCTGGGTGTCATATGGAAGGAACACCCAGTCAAGCAACCATTACTCTTCTGATTCCAATTCAAAAACTATTAGAACATCCTGTTTCTTCTTGCGTCACTTATAAAAACTATAAGTGATGCATCACTTTGTATAGCTTTCTTCTCAACCTGTTTCTTCTTGCGTTCGTAATAATTCTTTTTGTTATGATCTTCCTTGTGACAAAAGAAACATTTTCTTCTTTTCGGTCTAGATTATCCTACTGTTGATTTACTTTCTCTCTTCTGAGGTTTCCCTCGAGCATTCAAGCCATCACCATCAGTAGCCTCTTTTCATTCAATCTTTTTCTGAATTTCTTTCGAGTTTAGAGCTTCCTTTGTTTCATCCATTGTTAACGTCTCCTTTCCATAGGACATAGTGTCCACAAAATGCCTGTAGATTTTTGGTAGGGAGAGAAGAACGATTATTGCTTGATCTTTCTCAACAATGTTAACTCTAATACTATGAAGATCTAAGATAATCTTGTTAAAATCATCTAGGTGTTTTCTTATTAACTTAGAATCCTCCGTAGTTAAAGCATATAGCTTCTTCTTCAAGTAGAACCTATTGGCAAGTGACTGTTTCATACAGAGAGCCTCCAATTTTAACCAAACGGATAATGCTTTTCTTTCTTCTGTTGCCCTCTTAAAACCTCATCTTCAAGGCTTAATAGAATTGCATTATGAGCCTTTGATTCAATTTCTTTAGCCTTGAATTTATCACTAACTTTTAGAGCCTCTTTTTCTCCTTGTCGATTGTCTGAGCAAAACTTTGATGAATTATTAAGGCTTTCTTTTTCATTAGAGACTAAAGTTATTGTCTCTAGTGAATTTATCCACCTCAAACTTTGTCATCTTAACTACAAGAGATTCAGAACCAAATTACCACAACAAAATCCGAAAGACAACAACACCAATCCAACGGAAACAAATTGGGAGTACTTGTTTAGATATTAACAAAATAAAACCATGTAATTTATAAGAACCACCAGAATTATAGTCATATAAAACAGAAACAAATTTGAAGTAAATAACCGAGGCATACAAAGCCAAACTAATAGGAAATTCTTGCCTCAATGCTCACTGTGTAACACCCTGAAATTTTTCGTTAAAATGATTTTCGGATTTACGTATTGGTAGACGACGGAGTTTTAGTCGGAATCAAGAGAGGAAAATTTATACTGTTAAGTAAAAGATTATTTTGAAACTAATAGAAAAGAGAAAATTGTAAAATTCCAACCAAAAGCGAATTGATTGACCATTTAACAAAAAAATTAGAAGTTGAGGGCGATTGAGTGATTAGGTTATTATTATTATTATTATTATTATTTATATTATAAAATAAATTTAAAAAAAAACCTCCCTCATTCCCTCCCCCCGTAGCATTCCCCCTCCCCCCTCTCTCTTTCATGTTTCTTCTCTCTCCGCGTGAGTTCTCTATTTTTTTGTTTTTCCTCCCCCTTTTTTCTTTCATTTTTCTCTCAGTTTTATACGAAAGAGGAACCCGATCATCCATTTTTCCTCCGCCGAAGAACGCAACTCCCTCTCCTCTTCGTCTTTCTTCTCTGTCCCGCGTGGAACACGGCCCTTTCTTCGATTTCAGTAAGTGTTCTCTTCCTTTTCTGGTTTTGGCCAAGAAAATCTAGGGTTTCAGATTGGGCAATACTCAAATTATGTTAGATTGTCCTCAAATGAGTTAGAATGTAATAGATTGGTTAAAATAAAGTGAGTTTGCTTAAGTTTTGGAAAAATGGAGAGATTTTTTTTACAGGGCAGCTCGGTTTTGGCATTTTTCACCTAAACTCCAGTTGTTCATTTTAAAAACTTTTATAGTATGTTGAATTAGATACTTTCAGGAAATTTTTGGCTTTGGAATCGAGTTGTTTCGATAATCGTAAATGAAGTTATGAATTTTCAAAACTTGATGAAAAAAAAAATCTGTGAAGTAAGTTCAAACAGAATCCGTTTTCGATTTTTATGCTATCTAATGAGTTGCTTTTTATAAGTGAATTTAGCCATGTCACAGTAGACATCCTTAGGGTTTTATAGCACTTCGAATCATTAAATTTGGATAACTATATGATTTGTTACGAATTTCCAAACTTTGATAAAAAAAAAAAATCTGTAAGAAAAGAAAAGGAATTTTATTCTTTTTAGTTGCTTGTCGTGGAAATTAAAAAAAAAAGATTTTGCTTTTGGTTACTGTTCTTGATAGCAAGAACAGAGAGTTTCTCTTCTTCATTACGAAAAGGAATAAAAAAAAAAGGTGGATTTTTTTTTTGTCTTCTTTGCTGCGAAGAACAGAGAGAAGAAACAGATAGAGGTGCTCTGCCGCCGACACGAAAAAAAAAAGATACTACCGTTCGATCTCTGTCATCATTCTCAGCAATTGCCGAACTGTTTTGCCGTTCAGCCATCACCGATCTGATTGTGTTTCTTTGTTTTTTAGGGAGAAACAGAGACAAAAATATCTGTTTTTGTTTTAGATTATTCAGATTTGAGAAGTTATTTGTGTGAAATTTTTTAGGTTTAAATTTTGATATTGGGTGATCGAAAATATTTGGGCAAATTTATTGATTGAGAAAATTTTGCAGGATTTACTCTGATTTTAAAATAGTGCGATTTGGATATTCTGTTCTGAAAATAATTTTGAAATACAAATTTGATTTTCAGATTTTTATTAAATATTTTGGATATCTATATTGTTGGGCGGATTTATTCAGAATATTATTTAGGTAAATTTTCGTTCCTTGATAACGATGACAGGCGACGATAGCACAGAACATGGTATTGGAAAGTTCGATGGGACAGATTTTGCGTTATGGAGAATGCAAATTGAGGATTATTTATACGGAAAAAAGCTTCATCTTCCCTTGAGTGCGAAACCAGAGAAGATGGAAGACAGTGAATGGAATCTCCTTGACAGACAGGTTTTTGGGAGTCGTCCGATTGACGCTAGCCAAAAGTGTTACTCACAACGTAGCGAAGGAGAAAACCACCGCGAGCCTGATGAAGGCTCTGTCTGATTTGTACGAGAAACCCTCTGCGAATAATAAGGTATTTCTTATGAAGAAGTTATTTAATCTGAAGATTATTGATGGTACTTCTGTTGCAGTGCATCTGAATGAATTTAATACTATTGTGAATCAATTGCTATCTGTGGATATTGATTTTGGAGATGAGGTTTGTGCCCTAATTTTGCTGGCATCTCTACCGAATAGTTGGGAGCCTATGAGGGCAGCAGTTAGTAACTCAGTCGGAAGCGCAAATTTGGTATTCACCGATGTGAGGGATCGTATTCTTGCCGAGGAGGTTCGTAAAATTGATTCTGGTGAAACATCAAAAGGTTCAGCCCTAAATGTTGAAAACAGATGTAGAAATAATGAGAGAAACTCCAACCGGGGTAGGGGCAGATCAAAGTCAAAGAATGGAAGAGGTCAGTTTAAGTCCCGGCAAACACTTGAGTGCTGGAATTGTGGTAAGCAGGGTCACATGAAAAAAGATTGTAACGCACCGAAGAAGAACGGAAATGACAAAGGTGATGGAGCAAATGCGGTAACAGAAAACATCACTGACGCACTACCTCTTTCGGTTGATAGCCTGATAGACTCGTGGATCTTGGATTCGGGAGCATCTTTTCACACCACCGCACATAAGGAATTAATAGAAAATTATGTGACTAGAAATTATGGCAAAGTCTACCTTGCAGATGGTGAGCCACTGGATATTGTGGGTATCGGGGACATCAAACTAAAGATGAAAAATGAGTCTGTTTGGAAGATTAGTAAAGTGAGACACGTGCTAGGGTTGATGCGAAATCTGATTTCAGTTGGACAGCTTGATAGTGAAGGTCATCATGTCAGTTTCGGAACCAGTACTTGGAAGGTAACTAAAGGAGCGATGGTTGTCGCTCGAGGTCACAAAACAGGTACCTTATATATGACATTTACATGCAGAGACACAGTTGCTATAGTTGATAGCTCGAAGAACACAGAATTGTGGCATTGCAGATTGGGCCACATGAGTGAGAAAGGAATGAATCTTCTTGTCAAGAATGGTCAGATTCCGAAGCTGAAGTCTGTCGAGCATCAGTTATGTGAAAGCTGCATTTTTGGAAAACAGAAACGTGTCAGTTTCCTAAAGGTTGGGAAAGAGTTGAAAAAGGAAAGACTGGAATTGGTGCACACTGACGTATGGGGACCTGCACCCGTTTCTTCTCTTGGTGGATCATCCTACTACGTGACGTTTATAGATGATTCAATAAGAAAGGTATGAGTTGGCTTCATGAAAAATAAATCTGATGTATTTAGTGTTTTCAGGAAGTGGAAGGCCTTGGTTGAGAGCGAAACAAATCTGAAGGTGAAGTGTTTGAGGTCCGACAACGGAGGCAAGTATATCGATGCGGATTTCAAAGAGTTTTGTGCTGTGAATGGGATCAAGATGGAAAAGACTATTCCTCGAACACCTCAAGAAAATGGAGTTGTTGAAAGGATGAACAGGACACTGAATGAACGTGCAAGGAGCATGAGATTGCACGTTGGATTGCCTAAATGTTTTTGGGCAGATGTAGTCAACACAGAAGCCTACCTGATCAACAGAAGACCTCCTCCGTACCTCTAGATTTCAAACTTCCAGAAGAAGCTTGGAGCGGTAAAAAGGTACACCTTTCTTTTTTGAAAGTGTTTGGTTGCTTATCTTATATTCATATTGATGATTCTGATAGAAGCAAACTTGATCCGAAATCTAATTAATGTTTTCTTATTGGTTATGGTGACGCCGAGTTTGGTTATCATTTTTGGGATAATCAAAATCAGAAGATCATTCGCAGCAGGAACGTCATCTTCAACGAACATGTCCTTTACAAAGATGTTGTTGGCAAGACTTTCGACAGTGGAAGTTCTGTTTTGAAAGAGTCTACTGTGGTCAACTTGAAAGATTTTTCAGCTGATAATGCTCCGACTGTCAAAGAAGATCAGAGTGTTGTTGAAGAAGAAGTTGATGAAAATGTAACTCCAGAGGTAAATCCGCAAACGCCAATTGCAGAACTGAGAAGATCATCCAGAGTCAGCAAACCAATCCAGAGTAAGCAAACCAGTCCATAGATAGTCTCCGTCTCTTAATTACATCCTACTAACCGACAGAGGAGAACCAGAATATTATCAAGAAGCAGTACAGTCTGATGATTCGATTAAGTGGGAGGCAGCCATGAAAGATGAGATGGACTCGTTGAAGTTAAATAAAACTTGGCAATTGGTTGAGTTGTCGAACAGTAAGAAAGCACTGCACAACAAGTGGGTTTACTGAATTAAAGAAGAACGTGATGGGAGCAAGCGGTACAAGGCTAGATTGGTTGTCAAAGGTTTCCAAGAGAAGGAAGGTATTGACTATACCGAGATTTTCTCACCAGTGGTGAAGTTGACGACGATCAGAACTGTTCTGAGTTTAGTTGTGAAAGAAGACCTTCATCTTCAACAGATGGACGTGAAAACTGCACTTCTTCACGGTGATTTAGACGAAGAAATCTACATGCAGCAACCAGTAGGTTTCGAGGTGAAAAATAAAGAGGAGCTTGTGTGTAAGCTTCAGAAGAACTTGTATGGCTTGAAACAAGCTCCAAGGCAATGGTATAGGAGGTTTGATAGCTTCATGAAGAGTAACAATTTTGTGAGATGTGAAGCCGATCACTACTGCTCCATCAAAAGGTTTGATAACTCTTATATTATTCTGCTTCTTTACGTTGATGACATGTTAATTGCTGGAGCAAGCTTGCATGAGATTGACAGGTTGAAGAGGAAGTTATCTGAGGAGTTTGCGATGAAGGATTTGGGAGCTGCAAAACAAATCCTTGGGATGAGGATCTTCAGGGATAAGGAGGTTCTCAAACTCTCACAAGAAGAGTACGTAAAGAAGGTTCTTAGCAAGTTCAAGATGCACGATACTAAGCCAGTTACTACACCATTGGCTAGTCATTTCAGACTATCCAAAGATCAGTCGCCTTCAACTGATGAAGAGAAAGACTACATGGCTACTATTCTATATGCCTTTGCTGTTGGTAGTCTTATGTACGCAATGGTTTGCACACGACCAGACATTGCACATGCAGTGGGAGTTGTCAGCAGGTTTATGAGTAATCCAGGAAGAAAACACTGGGAAGCCGTAAAATAGATCTTGCGATATTTGAAGGGAAGTTCGGATTTCGCTTTATGTTTTCGAAAGTTTGATTTGGGCTTGGATGGATATGTTGATGCTGACAATGGTGGTGATATTGACAGTAGTAAAAGCAGAACTGGGTATGTCTACACCTTGGGTGGCACAGCAATCAGTTGGGTCTCAAGGCTTCAAGATGTAGTTGCTCTTTCTAGTTGTGAAGCAGAGTATATTGCAGTAACAGAAGCCGCGAAGGAGATGATGTGGTTGCAGCCTTTCTTACACGAGTTAGGTCAAAACTACGATGAGAGTGTATTGCATTGTGACAGCCAAAGTGTCATCCATTTGGCAAAGAACCCAGTTTATCATGGCAGGACAAAGGATATACAGGTGCGTTATCACTTCATCAGATCCGCCTTAGAAGATAGAGTGTTGGCGCTTGAGAAGATACCAGGGAGTCGGAATCCAGTTGACATGTTGACAAAAGCTGTAACGAGTGAGAAGCTGAAGTTGTGCGCAACTTCAGTCGGACTTTTTGGATGAAATATGAGAATGAAGCCGCTACAGATGGAGAGATGATGAAATTAGTCTCCAAGTGGGAGATTGTTGAGTTGTGGAGCCTAATTTAGGTTTGAGGGTATTTTGGTAATATTTACCTTGTTATTTTGTAACCCTAAATTGTCTATTATATAAAGACATATTTAGGTTATTGGAGATAGAGAGAGTGTAAGGCAAAACTATTGTAACTCGTTTCTTTGTTCTTAGTAAAATCTGTCAGCGGCCAGTGGACGTAACTCTCACAACGAGAGTGAACCACTATAAATCTCTCTGTGTTATTTTTCTTTTCGTTTTTCGATCGTTCGTTATAGGTGGATTAGAGCGTCTAATCCTAACAACTGGTATCAGAGCTTTAGGTGGAAGCGAAAAGAAAAATTCTTGTAAAGAAAGCGCTTCTGAGCCAATAACTAGAACTCTTCTTGATTAGATCCTGAAAAAAAAGAGAGCCGTTTGGAGTAAGTCGACTAAACTCAATAGGGATAGAGTTTATTCTCAGCATTTATAAAATATTTATATTTATACTCAACAATTAATACAGAAGGGTACATAAAATAAATCAAAATTCAATTGTGCTATTTTAAAAGAAATTCAGTGAAAATGAAGTCTTTCATGGACTTCAAACACACTAGGTCATTGGCCATGATTTCAAAACAACGACGCCCAACTGTCGCAAGCCACATAATTACTTTGATCAAGTTTAGGGTTTCACGCCCAAGGACACGACTTTTCAGTTGTTCTATTAGTTCTAGTTAAGACACACAGTTCACATCAAATGATAAAGTATGCAATTGGTAAATATGTGAATAAACAAAGATACAAAATTTAATACTCATTTTATGCTAAATAAATTAATTTAATTATTCAATTAAAAACAATATTTAACCAAAAATAAAATAAACCATTACCTCGTGTGGACTTACAATAGGTCAAAACCCAATAAATCCAAGAGTACAAATCAATGAGTCCACATTTTAATTTAATAAATTTGTATCTAACCAAGAATAAAATCGTTTAATATTTGGTTAAAATTTAGTACTCTAAATTTTTCAATCAAAATACTCATCTTTAAATGGGTTAATTCTACGATCCAGGGATTGTTTGACCAATCTAGGTCGAAGTCCAAAGGTATGACCTATTGATTTTACAAACTACAGTCCAAGAAAAAGAGGGTTTTGAACCACAGTTAGGTGAACTAGCTTGTTGTTCACCTATTGTGATTCACGAGACATTCTCGACAAGTTACCCAACAAGAATTTCAAAAACATAGAAGTTTAGGATTTCTTTATACCTTTAGTGATCAAAACAACAACTCAAATCTGTTCCACCACTCTAGAAGAATTAACACAAGAACTTTTCCCTCTAAAGTTATGATAGCAGCCCTAAAAAAATCAATCTTTCTCCCTTTCAAATCACCCAGACAGTAGCCGATAATCCTCTTCTAAACAGAGAAGTAAAATCACGTAAAATTTTAGGTGTTTGTTAGCCCAAGAATCTAAAGAATGAGGAAAAATAATTCATCTAGAATTTGGTCTTCTTTTTGGCCAAGGTTGAAAACAGATACTTCAAATTATCCCCAAAAATTCTCAAGAGGGAACCTGCAAGCGAGTGTGAAAAGTAGAGATTTTTACTGGGGAAACTTTCACAATAAAAGAAGATTTATGGGGGGAGAGAGAGAGAGAGAGAGAGAGAGAGAGAGAGAGAGAGAGAGAGAGCCTTCTGGGGGAGGGAGGGAGAAAAACTGTACATGTTGCAGGTTAATGAGAGAAAAGAAAAATTTTACCTTCTGTAGAGTATAACGTAAACTTTTAGAATTTCCTTTTTCTCCCACCACTCTTCTGATGGTTTGCTCTCCAATTCAAATGGTGGATTTGACATTCTCCCCCACTTAATGAAATTTCATCCCTAAAATTTAGATCAACTATAGAAACATAATTAAACAGTTGATAATACTTTATTCTCATCTCCTATTCAATTTCCAAGTGGCTTCTCTTTCACTGTGATTCTTCCACTGCACTCTCATCAATGGTACCTCACAACAATGTAGAACCTTTATATCTCAGCTTAAAATTTTCTCTAGCTCCTCCTCGTAGGAAACATTTTCCTGAATAAGCACCATGATCCACGATATGACATGTGATTGGTCAGAAATATATTTCCTCAACATAGAACATGGAAGACATTATGAACACAATTCAACTATAGTGGTAAGTTAAAACGGTAAGCCACTGAACCAACTCGCTCTATAATTTGAAATGGGCTAATATATCTGGTAGTCAATTTTCCTTTTACATCAAAATGACTTACACCACGACTAGGTCTTGCTTTCAAAAACATGAAGTCCTCTACTTCAAACTTGACCTCTCTTCTCAAAAGATCAGCATAACTTTTCTGATAGTTTTAAACTGTTCTCAATCTTTCTTTAATTATTTAAACTTTCTCAATTGTCTATCGAATCATATCAGGTCCAAGATAAACACGTTCCTCTGTCTCAGTCCAACACAAAGACGATCTATGGAGTCTTCCATATAAAGCTTCATATGGCGATATTCCAATACTGGTCTGGTAACTATTATGGTAGGCAAATTCTACTAAAGGCAAATGGTTTATCCAACTATCTCCAAAATCCAGGATACATGATCTCATCATGTCATCAAGAATTTGAATAGTACACTCAGACTAACCATCTTTTCGAGGGTGATGTAATGCACTCAAATTTCGTTCGGTGCCCAAACTTCTTTAAAGGGCTTTTCAAAACTTTGATGTGAACTTCAAGTCTCTATTAGACACTATACTAGTGGGGACAACGTGAAGACGAACAATATTTTCAATATACAACTTACTTAACTTTGTCATGGAAAAGTCCATTTTGAATGGAATAAAGTGAGCAGACTTTGTCAATCAATCAACAAAACACCCACACAACATCAAACTTATGTACTGTCCTCGGCAAACCCGTTACAAAATCTATGGTGATCCTATCCCACTTCCACTTGGGAATGAGTAAAAGCTGCAATAACCCAACTGGTCTCTGATATTCAGCCTTAACCTACTGGTAAGTCAAACATCGAGAAATGTATTCTGCTACATCTCGTTTTATTTCAACCCACCAATACTGACGCTTTAAGTTATGGTACATCTTAGCGCTACCAGGGTGTATAACAAATTTGGACTTATGGGCTTCTGGTAAAATGGTTTGTCTCAATTCTTAATCTTTAGACACTACAACTTGCCTTTTGAAAGACAAAATTCCATATTTCTCAACCGATAAATTGTTCACCTAACCGAATTTTCTCAAGTTTTTCTTTTAATTCATCATCAAATTTCTATATTTCCTTAACACGATGAAGAAGTTTGTGGGTAGCAACCAAATTAAATACTTGAACTGTTTGACTATCTTCTTTGTAATGCAGTTCATAATCTTCTATAGTCATACATCTCTTCTAATTTTCTAACAAAAGACTAGAAAGAGATCTCTGAGGATAACGACTCAAGGCATCAGTTACACCATTAGCCTTTCTAAGATGGTACTGTAAGGTAAAATCATAATTCTTATATACTTCATTCATCAACACTGCTAAAAATTTAGATCACGCTGCGTAAATAAATATTTTAAGCTTTTATAGTCAGAAAATATTTCAAATGTAGCTCCATACAAATAATTTCTTTAAATTTTTAGAGCAAAAATAATAGCAGCTAACTCTAAATCGTGTGTAAGGTAATTTCGCTCATGCGTCTTTAACTGTCAAAATGCATATGTCATTACTCTATCTTGTTGCATTAAAACACATTCAATCTAACTCTTGAGGCATCTGTATATATTGCAATGGTAAACTTTCATCGGGTACTGCTAAAATCGGTGCAGTAGTCAATCTCTGCTTAAACTCTTCATAAGCCATCCGACATTTGTCGTTCTAAATAAACTTTATATCCTTCCTAGTCAGTTGAGTCAAAGGCATAGGAATAGAAGAAAAATTTTGAACAAATCGTCAATAATAACAAGGCAAACCCAATAAACTTCGTACTTCGGTAACATTCTTGAGTAGTTTCCACTATAACACTGTTTTGACCTTAACAAGATCTACTGAGATACCATTATGAGAAATGACATGACCTAAAAACTTCAATTATATCATCCGCAACGTCTGCAAAACAATTCTTAGATGTTCCATATGATCCTCACGAGAGTTAGAATATTTAAAATATCGTCAATGAACACCACCATGAATCCAAAAACTACATTAATCAAATCCATAAAAGCTGCTAGTGCATTAGTCAATCTAAACGGAAGCACCAGAAATTCATAATGTCCATAGTTAGTATGAAAAGTTGTTCTAGGAATATCTTGTTCACAAATTTTTAATTGGTGATAGCCTGATCTAAAATTGATATTCGAAAAGTACTTTGATCCTCCGAGCTGATCAAATAGATCATCAATTCTCGGTAGACGATATTTACTCTTGACTATCACATGATTTAATTTTTTATAATCTATGCATAACCAAAGTGAACCATCCTGCTTGTTTGCGAATAAAACTGGTAATCGCCACGGCGAAATACTATTCTGAATAAAACATTTTTGTATCAAATCAATTAACTGAGTTCTTAACTCACTCAACTCATCAAGAGCCATGTAGTACGGAGCAGTTGAAATTGGAGCTGTGTTGGGCACTAAGTTGATATTGAACTCAATCTCGCGGTTGGGTGGTAACCCAGACAAATCCTTAAGAAAAACATCAGGGTAGTCACATACCATTGATAAATCAGAATCGTGCCGACCGTAACATGGTTGTTGCTAATAGCAAAAATATTCTTATATAGCTCAAATCTCCTTAGACCCCCAAACAAGCTCGTAAAACAGAATTAAAAGATAACATACGGGCATTACATTGATGTATTAAAATTTTTCCATTTTCCAAAGTAAAGGTTATACTTTTCCGATTACAATCAATTATTGTTATATAAAAGTTTAACTAATCCATACATAGAATTATATCGAATTGATCCATAGGCATAACTATCAGATCAACAAGTAACTCGTATTCATTAATCATAATAGCCGCATAACAAACAATGAGATTCATCTCATATTTCTTGTTCATAGAAATTATCAAGTTTTTCTATAGTTACTCTTAAAGCATGAATAGAAGATGTGAAAATAAACGAATGTGTTGTTTCAATATCAAATAAAACATGCATCATAATATTAAATAAAGAAATCATATCATCAATGACGCCCTGACCAAATTGATCAAGAGGCTCAAACCCTGTAACTACATAAGCTTGGCTAGTCATCTTTACTTTCCCTCTTTTGCTGCCTCCGAATCCACCACTCGATGAATTAGAATTAGCATTAGCCATATTTTGAAGCAAAGCTCTGTTGGTACCCCGTAGACTTCTGGAAGTTGGTAATAGAAGACTGATATTGATGCTGATAACGCTAGTACTGACTAAAAAAATTCTCTATTACCTCTAAAACCAGGTCTATTAGGGGTTGTCTGAGAAGATGCTGAGTTAGTTTGAGATTTTTGATGAGTAGGGCAATTCTTCCTCATGTGCTCAAGCTATCCACAAGAGTGACAAATATATGGTCCTGAACGTTCATTAGAATAAGGTGTAGTACCAGAAGATCCGCTAAAGTGATCTTGATTGTAACCTTCATGGTTTTTCCCCTTTTTTCAAGTCCTTCTTGGTTATTTTGCCACACACAGGCTGATCATCTTTTACTTTCCCTTTGTATACACCAAATTGTTCTTTCAAGTCTGCCTCAACACGCTGAGCAACAGCAACTATCTCAGGAAGCGATTTGAACGCAAAGCCTAACAAATGATGTCTGATCTTGGACCTTAAATTCAATCAAATTTTACCAACATATCCACCGGGTCCATGTTACTAATGTACTGAAAGAACTCTATAAACTTAGCATAGTACTCTAGTACGGTAAGATTTTCTTACTCCAAATTGTGATAAGATGTTATCATCTTCTGGCGATGTTCGGCATTGCAATAATTGTCTCAAAAATAATTTTGAAGTGGGTCCAAGTCATATCCTTCAAAAGGTAGTTCAACTTCAGATATTTCCACTGGACTTCAACCATCTCAAATTGGAAGGTTACAAATCCAACCCAATATTTTATTGGAGCTCTCATAGCCATAAACTTCTTGAGATTTACTCTTAACCAATTCTCTTAAACTTGAGGATCAACATCGCCCACAAACGCTGGTAAATTCATCCACTCCCACTGCATAAAATAATTCATGCGGCGGTTCTCTACGTCCTAATTATCGTGTCCTTAGGATATATTTTGCAACGCGTCTCTCAGAGCTATGATTGAATTAGTAGGCTTCGATTAAGCTGATTGCATAGTAGGTGCCGTAGGGGTACGATTCATAGAGGCTCTTCTTGGGGGCATTTTCAAAAAAATCTGAAAAAAATAATTTACGTTTTTTTTTTATGTTAGAATATGTTCTTTTGCATAATAATAATTCCCGTATATCATCACATCATTTATCTTACAAGTGTCACTTTTCAAGATAGGAACCTGACTCTGATACCAAAATTTATATCACCCCCAAAATTTGAGCTAACTTTGGGAGCATATAAAAATTTTAACACTTTGGAGATTTAGAGAACTATGAAAGGCATAAAAAACACGATCATCACAATTAAAAGCAGATTCAGACGCCACATTAGAAATTAGAATTATCAATATAGCTTTCGCAATTGCACTCAAAACTAGATACTTATCGGAGTTCTTCTTCCCCCAAAATAATATGTCAGAACTGTGAAAAATTCTCTAACTTCTCAGACAAATATAGATCAATCTTTGACATATTACTTTCATCACTTCTCTTTCAAGAATGTTCAAGCTCATAAAACATAGAGTACAATGCAATTGAACGAGCTTGCGCCAAAGAACTCATTGACTTTAGAGACCTTTGTTGGCTATTGCTGTTACTTGGAGTATGATCTTCATTGGTTGTATCACTTTTATATTTGGTGTACAACTTTTCAATTACATCCTCCACCTGCTTTGTGTATTGTTCAGCTCTTTCACTACCAAATAAAATGCCTAAACAATATCATAAAAATTTTATTTTGCAACTTGGATCAAGAACAACATCAACATATATAAGTATGTTTATTTTTTAAAAGATTCCAAATATTTATCAAACTTCTTTTGCATCTCGTTAGCCATTCTTCTAAGCATTAGATTATCACCGTGAATCTTCAAATTACAGACTTCACCTACGTACATATTTGATATAATATGTAGAAAAGCAGAAACATAAAGTGAGTATGAAATGTCTCTAAGAATTTTATGTATTCTCGAATACATTGTCCATCTTCAGATGTGGGTGAACCTTCTATTCTCATTTCATGCAAAAAAGAGCTATCATTCTTTGCTAATTTTTCAAAAGTCGTTTCATACTTTTCAGCGCTTGCTAACATCAATTACGTAGAGTTCTAGCGAGTAGGACTGTTGAGCGACAAATTACTTTTTCAAATAATTTTAACCACATTAATGCAGGCTTTGAATTGCAGCAATCTTCCTGGAGAAGACTTTATGTATTTAATAACTTTTCGTATCCTCGCTATGGACTCATAATGATTTTTCAAACCATTAGAAATGATCAACTTAAGGACATATGCAAAACATCTCATGTGCATATAATCGCCATTTAAAATCAACCTCTTCCAATTTCGAATTGTCTTCGTCAAATAAGAAATAGCAACGTCGTTGGAAGACACATTGTCAACGGTTATGGTTGTAACATTTTTAATCTCCCAATTAAGCAAACATTTTTCAACTTCTTCACAAATAGATTCATCCTTATAGTTCAAAATCAAACAAAAATTCAATATCTTATTTTACACATGCCACTCTTTATTAATATAATGACATGTCACCACCATACAATTCAAATTTTGAATAGAGATCCATGTGTCAATGGTCAAACATACCCTCTGTGGTGTTGTAAAAAAACACTCCTTCAACTTGGTTCTTTTTTTCTGAAATATGTTGTGAATATCTCTTGTTATTGTTCTTCTAGATGATATAATAAACTTGAAATTGAGATACAGACACAATGTCCTAAAACCAATTCCTTCTACCACTTTCAGTGACAATTCATCCAAGATAATCATCTTTGCGAGAAATTCTCTAGCAGCCACTATAGTAAATATGAGTATACCAGCAATCTTGCTCCTATTAGGTATAAAGAACAAAGTTTTTTGCTTATTGTCTACATTTCGTGGAAACTTTTTGCATACTTTGATATGTTTTACTAAACTTAAAGTCCCATTTTTTGTCGGTGTGCTGCATAAATCTGCCCACAATAATTATATTTAACTGAATCAGTGTATGGTACCCTATTAAAGTGAATCGCTTAGTTCTTTTCATTTCAACATGAGAACTTTCACTATGAGAACTATCTATCCTACTGTGGAGCAAAAAACAATAAACATGTCAACACATTAATCAACTTAAACAGTAAACACATTACAGTATAAAAAATAAAATGGACGAACATAGGAACTTAGCAGTCAGCCCCAATAGACAATATTAAGCAATAATGAACAAACAAAAGATTCAGCCATCAAATTAAACAGATAAACTTCAACCATCATAAACAACATACTACTATATAAAAAAAATAATCCAACCAAATAACAATTTACATAAATTACTCATATTAATATACATTGTTAAATACTAACAGTTTAAACACATAATTTAGCAAATAACAGTTTAAGTGTTTAACGAAAAAAACATAACCCGACCAAAATAAAAGTTTACCTTCTACGATATTATTCACAATGATTTAGCTATATTGAATATGTTTTGTAACTAATAATTAGGTATATGTAAATAACATGCTACACAATCTAAAGTATTTGTGGTCGGTGGAGAGTGACTGAGTGAGAGACCGAAGGCAAGGGCAAGCATCGAGCACCAAGCAGAGCTGATCAGTTGAGATTGAGAGGCAGAAGTGAGCTGAGGAGTGAGGCTTGAGATTTGTGAGGAGAGCATGGGCTGATGGGAGAGGAGAGGATTGAGTCGATCCTCATTAGTCATCCAGCCCTAATTTTAATTGAAGGTTCGGTCCGTTTTGGGTTTTCGAAAATTTTGGATCTAGACCGTCGATCGGACTGTTTTTCACGAAAAATTCATTATGAGGATCGGTCCCGGATCAAGAACCGTGGAGAATCGCCCTAAATCGGACTGAAACCTTTGGCCCGGTTCGATTCTCTGTCTGGTCCTGCCCACCCTTAACAGTAAAACCGAAAAATGGCTAGGTTTGGATCCGATTCAGTCTGCAAATGTACAAACCTGTCATGGCCGGTTCGGTTCTCATTTGGAATGTACACAAATCTATGAAGTCGCCGCTTTCTTCTCCAAGTCGACACCCTTTAAACATGGTTTTCAAATTTTCTATTCCGACATGCCCGATCATGACAAATCTGTCTGAATCACAGTTTCTCTCAATCATTTCTGCTTTAGGAGTTTTCTGCCAAACATTGACTAGCAGAGATTGAGGAATACGATCATGGAGTTCTTGTCATTTACGAAGCGTATTTTACCTTTTGCAGCCATGATAATGGTGGAGTGCACAGACGTGGGAGTGTCAACGTTAAGCAAAGCCGCCATGGAAAAAGGGATGAGCAGCATCGTTTTCACAGTTTATTCAAATGCTCTTGCCACTCTCCTTCTTCTCCCCTACTTCATTTTTCTCAGGTTATTTCTCCAAAATCTCGATCTCTTTTCGTTCTTCCACTCCAATTAATTTCTTTGATTATTAAAAATCCTTTGATTCTTGCGCAGAAACAAGAGATCTCCCCTCACTTTCCTTCTTATTTGCGGATTCTTTCTTCTTGGCCTAAATGGGTATTACTAAATGTATTCACCACTTATTAATTCAGCTCTGCAGCTTGAATGATTTGAAAAATGAACTAAAACTAAGAGTGGTTTCAGGAGTGTGGGCCAGATTCTGGCTAATACGGGTATCAAATATAGCTCTCCAGCTCTTTTATGTGCCATTGCGAATCTCATCCCCATTTTTACATTCCTTCTTGCCATCTGTTTCAGGTAGAGAAATCTTTGAATTTTTCACTTTTGTTCAATTAATTAGTAGCGTGTAGATCAACTGAATGTCTGTGCAGCAACAGTTTTTACTAAGCTTTCATTCTGCTCAGAGGGTAGGTCTATTTCTGCATTTTGTTGTTATCTGTAGGATGGAGAAGGTAGATTTGAGGAGAGTAAGTAGCCAGGCCAAATGTGTAGGCACCATTGTTGCTGTATCTGGAGCATTTGTTGTGACACTGTACAAAGGTTCAACACTATTGTCTTCTTCACCATCCAATCTTACAAACAATAGTCTTCTTAAGGAATCAAACTGGATGTTTGGTGGTCTTCTCTTTGCAATTACTTGTCTTCTTTCTGCGCTTTGGAACATTGCTCAGGTATAAATATAGAAATCTCCATGTATTTTTCATGAACGCTAGAGAGATTTTGAATTTTCCATGTTGGAGGAGCACGATAAAACTGTGATGTTCTTGGAAAATTCATATATAACACCTTATGTTATAATATGTTGTTATTAATTAAGCATAACAACTTATGAGCACCATGTCATAAATTCACTTGAATTTGTTAATTTAAAGTATTTAGAAGTCATTATTGTAAAACTAGTAAAAAGAGATCCTGCTTTAAAGACATGGATTGTGAAATTATGTGTTTGTATTGCAGGCGTCCATTGTTCATAAGTATCCAGAAGAAATGACCATAGTCTTCTTCTTCACCTTCTTCATCACACTCCAAACTACAATTTTCTCTCTCATAGTGGAAAAAAATCCGCATGTTTGGAAGTTGAGTTTTGATATCGAGATGATTGCTATTGCATTCTCGGTAAGAAATACTGCAACCCAGTCTCGAAATGGAAGTTTCTGCAGAATTGGAGTTAAAAATATTTCGTTTCTTTCAGGCTGTGTTTGGAAGTTTGTTTAGAATAGCTGTTCACACATGGTGTTTGGGCAAAAAAGGGCCACTTTTTGTAACCATGTTCAAACCATTAGGAATCGCTGTTGCAGTCGTCATGGGAGTTACGTTCTTGGGAGACGCCCTATATGCCGGCAGGTACTCGTTTTTTTTGTCTTATTCATCGGCATGTCATTGTGCAATTGAACTCTCTGTTGTTGAGGACAGGGTTTGATTATTAATGTCTATCACATTATGGTAATATTCGTAATTGTGAAGATTGAGTGGTATGTTTGATGGCAGTGTGATTGGATCCAGTGTAATTACAGTAGGAGTTTACACAGTGATGTGGGGAAAAATCAAAGAGAAGGAGGGTCAAGGTCTCAACAATGGAGTCGTTGACTTAGAACCTTCAACCCAGAAGACCCCTCTTTTGCAGAGCTACTTGTCACAAGATGCAGGGTAGCTTTCATCGTGATTCAGTGGCGGATGGCAAAGGTCGATGAAGACCGAGTGTTCCTCGTCAGCCGGTTCAAATTGGATAGAAGATGTGTAGCAATAAAGTGATAATCAAGGTAGGAAGGAAGTTGGGAATTGAAGTGAGCAATTGAGTATTAATCAATGACCAACTTATTTCAGCACAAACAAGATGAAACCACCCAAACCAATGTATTTACACAATGATGTCATGTCTTCGTTTACTTGTACCAATGATATTATGTTAATTATTTAACCAATAATCGAACTATTACTCTCGGGTTTAAGATCGGTTGGGTTCCACTCTGAGTTGGAAACTACACCAATAAGTTCGTTTCTAAAGTCTTAGAAATCGAAAGGAGATTGGGTTTGTTTTGGATCCGAATCAAAATCAAATTACTTGTTTTTCGACTATGTTTGATTTTGGTTTGGATTCAGTAAGGTATTGCTCGAGGATCAGGTTGGTCAATTAGTGTTTTTGTCGCTATAAATTTAATTTTGTCTTGGGTTTTTTGATTAATTTTAGTTGGTTTTGTTTGGTTTATTCTTTTTTGTTTTGATTTTTTGTAATTTTTAAAAAAAATTAAAATGTTTATCGAGCCGTTTTGGTTCTATTTTGACTGGTTTTTCATGGTTAAAATTGAGAATTGAGCCAAGAATATGATTTTACTTGATTGGATTTCTAAAATTGGTTTTTAATTATCAAATTAACCACAACTAATTACTCGATTCGGTTCGGTACAACTGGTTCACCAGCACCGGTCCTACCCTCAGTGAAGATTAGCGAAGACAGAGAAGCAGCAATCACAGTATTTGGTATCCAAAGCTTCACAACTGAGAGCGATCATGGAAACTTGAACCCACCTTTCTCTCGTCTCGTTCATCATCTCCCTCGATCCTCCTCTTCTTCTACATTCGCCTTCCCTTCTCCTCCATCGATCTGTTTAGATTGTCTACTTTCGACGTACGTCTTCGCTCCTTTTCATCTTTAGGGTTCGGAACTTCCCTCACCTGTTCTGTTTCTTGAACATTCTTTCTTGTCTGGTCTGGCTCGGATTCCGAGGCAATGTCACAACAAGGCTGTGCCATCGAGCTTTACTTCGATCCCGCCCTCGAAAATCAGGTGTTGAAGGCTTGGAATGTACTAGCTCGCCGTCAAATCAGTACTCAACTCATCGAAATCGAATCCCGCCCTCACATCACCCTCTTCTCCACCCCCTTCCTCGAGCCTGTGAAGCTTGAACCAATTCTCAAAACCTTGGCCTCCAAGCAAGAGCCCTTGCCTTTGTCATTCTCTTCAATCGGAAGTCTCCCAAGCGATAGCAATGTTCTTTTTCTCGGTCCCACGCCTTCGATTTCGCTTCTTCAGCTTCAATGTCAGTTGTGCGAAGCATTGAGGAAAGAAGGAATCGAAATTGGGGAAGATTATCGGCTCGATTCTTGGATTCCTTATTGTGCCGTTGCCGAAGAGGTACCTAAAGTTCGGATGGCGGAGGCCTTTTCTATTATTCGGGACCTGAAATTGCCAGTTTCCGGATACGCCATGGACATTGGATTGGTGGAGTTTTCTCCAGTTCGCGAACTCTTCTCCTTTGCGCTCGGCAGCCCCATAGAGCCCCGAGGTTCTTAGTCTTTCTCGGCTCGCCCTTTTTTGGGTTTTAGTGTGTTACCGTAGATCATTATCAATTGTGTTGTTAAGAAAATTCTCTCAGATTTGCACCTCGTCTCGTTCTGACCTTCTCATCTAGCATAAAATACTTTATTGAAAGTAATTCTTGAATTGAAATACTTATATGAAATGATGGGCCATTATTGGATACATTTTGAGTCGAATTCATCCAAAACGAAAAACATTCTAATCAATAATCAAGTGGGTCAATGAATATTTCAGATAATAGTTCCCATATTCTTTTGGAGTACCGGTGTAATGACACATTTAGATTCATTTGCCTCATGGTATGATGAACATCTCTGAGCTTAAATTGCTTATTCATAACGTGTTTTCCATATCCATTTTCATTTATAATGCATTATTTGCTGAGAAATTACATTCTATTTCTATCTTTTGAAGTGGATAGTTTATTTGCTGTTCTTCAGTTATTACTCTTCAAGTTTTCTAATTTTTTTTATTCGTATGTTGAAAATTGTGATGTCAAATGAAGTGGTATCTTAGTTTTGTAGTCATATTTATAACCGATGGATTCTTATTCTAACACGCTTTCAAGGACTCAATTCTTCAACCATTAGTTACGGTTAATGGCACAAATCCTAATTGTTCATATTTTGTTTAATTACAGACGGAGAATTATTGCTTCCTTAGCTAAAGTCTACAAAGTGATACCAAAATATTGGAAGGATTTGCAGTTTGAAACCTTGTATGTCGTGTTTCAAATTACGTCCATATCAAGGTTAGGACTGAGTAGAGTTAAGATTGCTATATTCATTCGAACATTTAAACGACCAACTTTTGGATATAAGTTAGCAAGAATTTCCTAGATCTATTCTTAATTGACGAAACCCTTTAGAAGCATGTTTGCTCCCTGCTGCTTTTTTGGTCTTTTTCTTATGTGCTGTCTTGGTGTAGATTGTTGTTCTTACAAAGTAGCTTCCTGTTATGTGTAATGGAAAATGAGTCGAGAGTATATAGAGAAAAGTGGGGATAAAATGCTTATTAACTCTTAAACTTAGAGGTGAAGAACAAATACGTGTTTGTATTTCCTCAAGGCAAATAAACCCATGAACTTAGGTGACGACAAAGAAATTAAGTTCTTGTCATCGGATGTGTGCTATATTTTATTTGTTAGGCGATTTCTTGAGAGAAACAACAAATTTAGGAAATCAACTTCTAGAGCTTAGTATCATCACAAATTCATTTTCAGGTTGAGTTTTTTATAAAATCATAAAAATGGTTTGTGGGAGATTGTTTCTTTCTGGAAATTGCTCGGTAGAGAAGATTTTGTGACAAATATGTGATTTTTTTATGACAACTTTAACATTGCCAATTTTCCTAAGTTCATGGGGATATTTGCCCAAACAAAAATATCTCAAAGATTAATATACATCTGATTCAAAAAGTACACATCGTTATCAAGTTGTCCTATTTCATAATTGGATTCTGATTCTGTTTTCACGGCTTGGATCAACTTGAATTTAGAGCTTCATACCTAGTTTTGTTTGATGTATGGATTCATAAGTATTCCTATTCCGGTCTTGTCCGACTCGGAATGAACTTATAGTCATAGAATATCTCGATCAGTTCATAACTCCAGCTCATTCTCGTTTTGTTCTTTGATTCCGCACAACATTCACACCCCAATTTTTTCTGCTTAGTTGGGTGCTGATCTGCTTCTTTTGATGTCGGTCCCTTGTTGTTTAATCGACAAGGCTGGTGGTGATGTTTGATTTCATGAAATATGTCTGCTCAAGCTTGGAATAAGCAAATAAACCCCTTGACAAAGAACTTGACGATAGAATCTTGAAAATGGGGGCTGTGTAATTAGAGATTTAGTTTTAATAATTCTTCTAATTCAAGGGTAAAAATGACATTCCGACCTTGTAGTATGTTTACCAATTTGATCATTCTTTGACTTTTCTATTACATTCATGAATGACAAGTCTCAAGTCATACATTCTCAAAATTATAACCTTTGCGAATTTGAGAAAATACATAGACTGCTGAACAAACGTAAATTCCTGAAATCGCCTTATAATACAATTATTAAAATTGCTTTATGTATTTTCTATGTTGACGGGAGATGAAAAATAAAATTAACTTCGTCAAAGTAAAGTCTAGGCAACTAGTCTCCACGTGTTACTTATTAATTATAATTAATAAATTATTTGAATTATTTTTAATTATTACATTAATTAATAAGTGTCGTATAAAAAATAAAATTTAGAACATAAAATTAAAAGAATGACGGGAACTTGCTTCAAAAAATAATTAAATATTAATGCATTTTTCATGTTTTACGAGAAATATAGCAAGCAAATACGAAAGTAGATTGATAAATACAAGGGGATGTGATAATTCGACGTGTAAAGACAAAGACGACTAGTGTCAGAGCCAACTCGTACCAGTGAAATGCACAATTTCACGTTGATAGGAAAAATAAAAAAAGTATGAATAAAATTCTCGTTTCAACTAAGAGCAGGTAATATTGAGAGCACTGTGGTTAAGTTTTGCTGCAATCCCACTTCTCATATAATTCTTAGGAAATAAATATAACTCGCCCAAATTTCAAGAAGGTAGAACGATGGCGACGCTCTCCCCATTTTCGGCTTTCCCTTCCATTTCCACCTCCAGAAATAATCTGTTCCTAGTTTCCAGTCGCTCCCTCACGCTTCCACGTTTCCTAGTCCGTGGCTATTCCCGCTCTTTCGGACATTCTACGTTGAAGGGAGGGAGGTCCTGTAAATTGAGACAGGTTAAGGCCGCTGAAGAAGAGTCCCTAATTCCTGAGCTACAGGAAGACGGAGCTGCAGGTGTTGAAGACGCTTTGTCATCTTCTGAACAGCCATCGGTGACGGTTCCTGTTTCACCTTCCGACCCTCTCACCATGTTTTTCCAGGTATTCTCGCCCGCATATCTTTTCATTAAAAAATCATATAAAGAGAAACGTGTTGTAAACATAGTCGTTATTGAGCAATTATAAGTCTGAAATATGAATTCCTGAAGTGTTTCTTATACTTCCGACAATTTTTGTTGATGAAGGCTGAAGGAACGATGAGTGAATCAGCTATTCCTACTGTCACTAGAGCCCTCGAGGTTTATCTACGTATCATCATTATTGTTTTATTTTATATTTTTGGATTACTTACAGTTCTTAATATTTTAGATTTTTATTTTATCATTCTAATCAAATTATTTGATTATGTATGAATTAGGATTGGATAGAATTGGCTGAAATGCAAGGCAACTCTAAATATGTAGCTCTTTGTTTCGCTTAGGGAGATGTTGCATTGGTGTACATTTTAAAAATGAGAAATGTATTCAAGAAATACAACAAATCCCCAAACCAGAACATTTGATTTTCTAGTTCAAAGAATCCATCAGAGCTCTTAAAGTTAAAAGGTTCAAAGCCCATATGATAATTTGAATTTTTCTCAGTGATACCTGCATGTTCAAGTTTAGATGAGGCTTTTGTTCATTGAGCTCAGTATGAAATAGTCAAGTTTTTTCCACTCGGCCACTTGTGCAAAAGTGGCCCTTAATTTTTAAGAGTGTAAAACTGCAATAGGAAATTTCAGATTGTGATGAACCATTTCAGCTTTGGGTAAATTCTCTAAAGAAACATCAGCTTGTCATAATCAAGTGGGATCGAGGTGAGATAATTGCAAATTTAGATAATGTAATTTCTCCATACGTATTGTTATTAGATTTCACATCTGTGTCCATCCCATGTGTTTGTCTCCTTGCTTTTTTCCACCCTTCATTCCTTTAGCATTAGAGACTTTTTTAGAGTTTGAAGAAGTTGAAGTTTTCAAAATTCTGATGCATTTATTCTTTTTAGGGACTGGAGGATATAACCAATCTGAAAGTTCAAGTTGTTGAGGGCATTGCATCTGTTGAGGTATGCGTTAGACTTATTAAGTGCTTATAAATAACTCAGGATTTGATAACAGAAAATGTTGCAATTACCATGACACCACATTAAAATAGTGCATTTTCATTATTAATTCTCACCTGCATGAAATGGGATAGCTATCAAAAATACTACTCAAAGTTTCAGGATTGATAATCTTCTTAGCTCTCTCTGATTGCTCTGCATTTACAATAAAAGTGCATCTTGCCTGCATGAAACATCCTGTATGGCTATGAAAATAGTTGGCTTAACCTTTTCATAACTATCTGGTATAGTTATAATGATCTCTTTCCTCCTTTTCTAGTTGACAAAGCAAACAACAGTACAAGCTACCGGGGTTGCTTCTAGTTTGATCGAGACCATACAAGGTTCAGGTTTTAAGCTACAAACTTTGAATTTGAGTTTTGAAGATGAAGAAGAGATTTTTGTCTAGACATTATGTTTTCCAAAACTAAGTCTTTATTTCGAAAATAGAAGAGGGAATTTAGTTTGAAGCTTGAATTATTCAAAGTGTCTCTCAATATATATAATGTTTTCTTCTGTTTTCTCTAGTAGGCCATGAAACCAACCTTGTAAGAATGAAATAATACTCAAAACACAAACCCAAAATCTCAAAAACACTGTCCAACACAAAATCAACTCAAATCCTGGTGTCCAACCCCAACTCAAGCACATTCTCCCAGTCAATAACTTCAACCTCGTCCTCTCTTCTTTCTTTCATCATCTCCAATATCCTCTTTGCCTTCTCTCTTGCCCAATCGCTCCCTGTCTTCTCCACGCTCATCAACACCTCCGCTGCCCCGGCAGCCTTGGCCAGGCCCTTGAACCTTAGTCCCCCCTCACTCAGTCCGTTCAACACAGCCAAACAACTCTCCCGAGCTGACTGGCCATTCAACTCACTTCTCAACATTCCCACCATACACTCCACCCCACCTGAATCCAACAATGCAGCCCTCCCGTGTACACATGATGCCAAATTAGACAGTATGAGTAGAACCCGTCCTGTCAAATGGCCTGACCGAACCAGGCCCAAGAATGCAGTGATCGCCCCGAGCTTGACCAGCTTTGACCGATTGCTCTGAACGAGGGAGAGATGGTAAAGCGCGAGAACTGAGTCGTTCTGAGTCCGCTCACTTTCAGATTTGAGGCTATGGATCAGCGGCGGCAAGGCTCCGAGCACTCCAATTGCGGTTTTGTTTGCATCGTCGAGGGCTAAGCTGAAGAGTGCACAGGAAGAGTGCTCTTGCGCCTCGGGGGATCCCCCCTTCAAGGCATCGATCAGATTAGGAACAATTCCGGACCGTACGATCTTAACCTTGTTCGTCTTCTTCAAAGAGAGGTTCACCAGAGTTGCAACTGCGTTCGCCTGGATGGCGGTGTAGCGGGAGACGATCAGAGGTCGGAGGACCGAGAGCAATCCAGGAGTGCAGAGGTGGGCCCTACATTGTTCCCTGGTTCTGGTCATCCTCCGAAGTAAAACCAGCGACTCTTCAATTTCGATGATTTGAGGGCTCTGAAGCTTCGCGATTATCTCCTCCTCTTCGAACGACGTAGGATTTAGTGTTTCGATATCGGATGAAGATGACGGCGAGCAGCAACTGGGGCGGTTCTTGAGAGCTGGCGACGGTGTGAATATCGCCATGTTAACTGATTCGTCCGAGCTCGAATAGAATGGATTCTCTTCAACTCCTGGAATCAGTTCTTCCCTGCTTTTTCCTTGGGAGATGGATTTTTGATGTTGGGACGTCATCAACGAAAGGACAATCTCTTCTGCGGCGCTTAAATCGAGTGCTTTCGGTGGGTTTAAGGAAGAATTCTTGCACCAGTTTAAAATGGCGGATTTAAGAGCGAGATTGGGGATTACCGTCGAGAAATCTGGAATGGAACCATCTGGAAGTTTAGGCGTAAAGTTGACAGCTTTACAAACTCGAACGCAGACAGCTTCGAAAGTGTGACCCGACGTGAGGATAACAGGATCCGCCATTAAAGCTCCAGAAATATGGCAGAGGAACTCTTTGGGGGCTTGCTCTGCCAATGGCGTCGATGTAGTTTCAGAATGAGACCTTCGAAAGATCCTCCATTTCCGGCGGGGACTAGCTATTAGCTCTGAAACTGAGTCGGCTCTTGGACTTTGTTTTTCAAAAACGCATTTATTATACAAAGCTTTCTGAGCCACGAGCCTCATCAATCCTTCTTGAAACTCCATTTTTGTCCGAGTTGCAGCGCTTCTTCCTTCACCGAAAGATGAAAACTCCGTCCATCGAAACCCTGAAGAATTGTTGCTCAAGGTCCATGATTTCCGGCGAAACAAATCGTGAAATGAGAATTCTCAACTAAATGAATCGAGAAAAAGGGGAAGAAGGTGAGAGAAAGTGACGATGGCTTCTCCAGATTCCCGGCCTTTCGGAAAAACAAACCCAAATCAAACAAGAAGAAGATATTATCATCAATTAAGATTAAAATTTCAAAGCTTTTTGTATTTATTGAAGCTACTTACGTAATTAATCCAATCAAAGCTTCCTTTTTTATTGCCTTGCGAACACAAACCTATGCTTTACATATTGCATGTGCAAAAAAAGCAAACTCAATTCTCTCTCTATCCCTCTCTTCATTCTCTCACTTCCACGCTCTCCTCTTGTTCACAACCATAATTAAGAAAACCCAGTTTCACTCAAGGTAGACTGAGTCAAAGAACAGAGAGTACCACCGCTATGGCTTTTATAAGACTCGTAGTTGTAATTTTGTTTTTGTAATAGATTTTCTCGTATGTGTTATCGCAGTAAATGTTGTTTAAATTTGTATTTTTTTTTCAATTGTTGTTTGATTATTAACAATTGGTATAGAAAAGGTTTTTGAAGCCATATTTTGAAATTTATAGCAATATTTAACTCTTTGAAATCTTTTGCAATTTTAGAAAAAAAAAATATTAATAAAAATGGAACTTCGTTTGTTAAAAATATAAATTTTATTCAAATAATATATTTAATTAATGTATGTTTTAAATATATTTTTTGTTAGAGTCTATGTATTTGGGAATAGTCACTTAAAAAAGTTGAGATTCATATATATATATATAAAGATATGGTTCATGTACTTAGGTGATTCATTAAGTATTAGTTTATGTAATAGATTAAATATATTATTCATGTATTGTTTTATCATGAATCAAATAATCTTATAAATAAAACGTGAGTGTAGACATTTTCAAATCAAGTCCATTGTCAAACTCATTTCAATAAAATAGTTTTCTCTCAAACTCTCTTCTCTCCATTTTATATTTTTTTATTTTCCAAAAATCTCTCTTCTTCATCCCAATAAATTGGTATCAAAGCTTGATTTTTCAATCTTGTAAAAATGTCAAATTCTACATTTCCATTCTATTTCCCTCAACTTACTAGAGACAATATCAAGAATTGGTGTATTCGTATGAAGACTTTACTCGGCTTGCAAGACATGTGGGAGATTGTTGTTAGAGGCTATGAAAAGTCTCGTGATGATTCCGCCGTGACTCCTAACCAAAGAGAGACTCTTCAAAGAACACGTAAGAGATCAACAAGCTCTTACCATTATTCATCAATGTTTGGATGAACCCATGTTTGAGAGAGTATCAAATGCAACCACCGTCAAGCAAGCACGATGATACTATAAAATTTTTATTAAGTCGTTGATAAGGTTAAGAAGGTTCGTCTTCAAATCCTATGTGGAAAATTTGAAGCGTTGCGAATGCGAGAATCCGAGTCCATAGTGGATTTCTTTTCGAGGGTTTTAGTGATCGTAAACCAAATGAATAGATATGGAGAAAGAATGAAAGATGTTCGTGTCAATGGTAAAGTTCTTCACTCGTTGCATTCCAAGTTTGATTATGTGGTTGTAGCTATTAAGGAGTCCAAAGATTTAACTACCATGACGGTTGACCAACTCATGGGTTCTTTACAAGCTTATGAAGAGAGAATCAACAAGAAGAATGAGGAGTTGATCGAGCATGTCTTGGCCACTAAGCTCTCGATGAATGAACGTGGGAGAAGCCAACGAAAAAGAGGGCAAGGACGTGGACAAAGTAGAGGAAGAGGTCGATGTAGGATCGTTTTTATCTGGGGGGAATTAGGTATATGTTTTCTATTCAATTATATTGATTGCGATTGATATTAATCAAATTGGTTACACTTTAGGGTATAAACAAGGCGATTACGAATTCAGTTTTTGAGATAAATTTAATCTAAAGCAAGTAAGCAGTTAACAGAAGAGAGAGACAAAACCGAATTGTTAACGTGGTTCGGCCAACCTTGCCTGCGTCCGTGCTTCAAGGTCTCTCCCTTGAAGATTCTTCCCGTCTCTTCCTCGAGAACCTTTGATTGAACTTCACGGGCCTCAATCAACTGCCTTTACACACCTTTCTCTAAGGGATTCACCATTTTTCTAAGTTTCAGTACATGATAATAAATTGAAACTCAAACAACACTCGCTCCATAATGTAATCTCAAGTTTGTAGTTTGAGAGGAGTAGTAGGATTGAAAGAAAATGAAAGCTCTTTGAAGTTGAGATGATTTTTTTTTGTCAATTCCTCTTTGTTGTTTTTTTTTCCTCCAGACTTTATTCTTCAATTTATAGTCCTTCTGAATTCGTCTACGATCAGTCGATCTATATTAAAATCGGTTGACACCTTGTTACCGTTGTGTGTAAATAGATGACCGTTGTAAACAAAACAGGTCGACTTCTTTAATGCTCGGTCGACACTTTATTATCGTTTGACATTTATTGGTCGACACCTGTGTTTACCGGTCGACACTTGAATTGCTTCTGTTTACGCAGGTCAATCGTCGTGGTCGATACTTCAATCTTCTCTGCATTCAGTGGTCGACACTTGCGTATTCCGGTCACCACTTGAATTGCTTCTGTTTGCACAGGTCGATCATCGTGGTCGACACTTCACTATTCTCTGCATTCAGCGGTCGACACTTGAATTGCTTCTATTTATACAAGTCGATCCTCATGGTTGACACTTCAATCTTCTCTGCATTAAGTGGTCGACACTTGTGTATTCAGATAGACACTTGAGACACTCTGAAACTGTATTTCTTCATTTATACTACTACAAACTCGATAATGGTTTATTAATACGAAATACCTTTTTCAAGGGCATTTTCAATTAAGAAACGCAACAAATAATTTATTTCTTATGTATATTCAATATATAAAACATTATCAACTTATATTATACTTAAATCTATTTTATTAATCATCATAAAAAACACATTAAACTTAAACACATTTTAATAAATATCATCAAAAAAACATATTAACCTTAAACACATTTTAAGTTAACAGTCGAGAATGACAAAATCTCAACATTGAAGAGAAGAGCCATTTCGTGAATGACCGCGGTAGAGGAAGTCACTCAAGGCAAAATGATCGATTAAATGTTCAATGTTACATTTGTCAAAAGCTTGGATACTATATTCGCGATTGTTGGAATCCTCAAAATATCAAAGAAACGACAAATTATGCTCAAAACGAAGAGGTGGAGGAAATTTTTTTTTTTGCTTACAAAGAAGGAGAAGGTAGCAAGAGCAACATATGGTATATTAGCAACGCGGCAAACAATCACATGTATGACGACAAGAGTAAATTTATAAAGATCGTCAACTCGATAACCAGATTAGTTACGTTTGGAGATAGCTCCAGAGTTCAAAAAGAAGGCAAAGGTACGATTTTAATTCATATAAAGAATGGCAGTCATCAACTCATTAATAATGTCTATTATGTTCTGAGTATGAAGAGCAACATTTTGAGCTTGAGACAACTCTTGGAGAAAAACTATCAAATTCGCATGAAGGATCGTAGTCTCCTACATTAAGATGATAGAAGAAATGTGATCGCGAAGATACCGATGATGAAAAACAGAATGTTTGTGCTAGATATTTATTTTGATGTTGCTCGATGTCTGAAAGCTTATCTAAAGGATGCCTCATGCACTTGAGACTTGGCTATCTCAATTTTAGTGGCTTGAAGTTATTGGGCAAAAAAATGATGTTGAAAAGTTTTTCGTCCATAGATCAACTAAACTAGTTATGTGAAGGGTGTCTTGTCGGCAAACAATTTCAAAATAGTTTTTCGAAGACAACATCAATAGCAAGCCAACTACTTCAACTTGTTCATGCTAATGTGTGCGAATCGATTAAGCCTCTCTCGTCTCGTTTTGGTAAGAATCGGTATTTTCTTATCTTCGTTGATGATTATAGCATAAAAACTTAGGTTTATTTTTTGAATGAGAAATCTGAAGTGTTTAGAGTTTTAGAAAATTCAAAGCATATGTAGAAAAGAAAAGCTGGTATTTCATTATAGCTTTGAGATCGGATAACAGAGGTGAGTTTACTTCTAACGAGTTTAACGAGTTCTATGAAGCAAATAACATATGGCGATTCCTAACTATTTCAAGATCTCCTCAACAATATGGCATAATTGAAAGAAAGAATTGGATCATTCTCAATATGGCGAGAAGTATGCTAAAAATAAAGAAAATGCTAAAACAGTTCTTGGCAGAAGGAGTTGATTGTTCAATTTACCTATGCAATAGGTGCCCGACAAGAAGCTGTGGGACAAAAAACCTCAAGAAGCATGGAGGGAAAGAAAACCAAGTGCTTCCTATTTGAGAGTGTTTGGAAGCATCGATTATGTGTATGTCCCAGATCAAGAGAGATCAAATCTTGATGATAAAAGCAAGAAATACATCTTTATCGGTTATGATCAACATTCTAAATGCTACAAGATTTACGATCCAAGTCTTGGGAAGAGAATTATTTGTAGAGATATGAAGTTTGATGAAGATGATTCTTAAGATCTAAGTTATGAAGACAAAAAGAAGTGTGAATTCTTTTCTTTCTTGGATGAGGAGCGAAGAAGTGAAGTTCAAGAACCCACACACCTCCAAGATCACCAACAACATTAAATACACTTTCATCTTCTTCAAGTGGAAGCTCAAGTGAAAGAGAGTCTTGTATGAAAAGTCTTTTCAATATCTTTATGAGTTAATATAAACTCTAAGTGAAGATCTAACTCTCTTTTGTCACTTTATCAATCGTGAGCCTTAGTATTTGAAGAAGCCGTTAAAAATAAAAAGGGGAGGATTGTCATGGATGAAAAGACTGTCTCAATTAAGAAGAATGAGACATGAGAGCTGGCAACTATTTCAAAAGGCCAGAAGCCTATTGGTGTGAAGTGTGTCTTCAAAGAAAAGAAAAATGCAAAGGGAGAAGTGGAGAAATACAAAGCTAGGTTAGTGGCGAAAGGATATAGTCAATGTCCATACAAAGATAGGTTAGTGGCGAAAGGATATAGTCAATGTCCATGTATTGACTATGGTGAAATATTTGCTCTTGTTGTCTGTTTGGAAACTATCCTGTTGATTATTCATTAGCAGCTTAAAAGAGATGAAAAATTTATCAGATGGATATCAAATCGGCATTCTTGAATGGAGTTTTGAAAGAAGAGATTTATGTCGAACAACCTCAAGACTAAATTTTAAAGGGTTATGAAAACAAGGTATTGAAGCCGAAGAAATCATTGTATGACCTAAAGCAAGCTCCAAGAGCTTAGAATAGTCGAATCAACAAGTACTTCTTCGAAAATCAGTTTATCAAATGCCAATATGAACATTTTCTCTATGCTAAGATGCATCAAAATGGAGATGTCATATTTATTTGCTTGTATGTTGATGATTTAATTTTTACGGGGAATAATCCAAGTATATATGAGGAATTCAATCAAACAATGAACAAGGAGTTTAAGATGACAAATATTGGTCGCATGTCATGCTATCTTGGCATGGAAATCAATCAAGAAGATGATGATATTTTCATATCTCAAAAAGGTTTTCCAAGAGAGATTCTAAGGAAGTTTAAGATGGAAAATTGTCAGTTTGGGAATACTCATGTGGTGTGTAGAGTAAAACTATCGAAGAATGAGGAATGAGAAAGAGTCGATTCTATAACTTTCAAGAACCTTGTTGGAAGTTTGAGGTATTTAACTTGCACAAGATCATATATTCTTTTTGAAGATGGACTAGTCAGTCGATTCACTAACCATGACATATTTTCAGGCGACAAGCAGATTCTTTGATATATCAAAGTACAATTAATTTTGGTCTACGTTATTCATTTTCTAATGAATTTAAGCTTATCGAATAGAGCGATAGCGATTGGGGTGGAGATATAGATGTTTGAAAGAGCACATCATGTTTCGTTTTCTACATTGGTGCTACGGCTTGTACATGAAGTTCAAAGAAATAACAAATTGTTACTCTATCCACTTATGAAACTGAATATGTTGCACCTACATCTTGTGTATGTCATGCTATATGGCTGAAAAGTTTATTAAAAGAGTTACAAATGCCACAAGAAGAAATTATAGAGATTTTTATTGATAACAATCAACTATTGCATTGACAAAAAATCTCATGTTTCATGATAGAATCAAGATATAGATACGAGATATCATTCTTTCGAAACTGCATTACGAAGAGGGAAGTGCAAATGAAGTATTTGAAGACCAATAATCAAATTTTGATATTTTTACAAAGCTTTTCAATCATGACACTTTCAATAAGTTAAGAATGATACTCGAAGTTACAAGAAATTAAACTTTAAGGAAGATGTTAAAAATATAAGCTTAATTCAAATAATATATTTTGGTTAATGTATGTTTTAAATATGTTTTTTGTTAGAGTCCATGTATTTGTAAGGAGTCATCTATAGAGTTGAGATTCATGTACGTGTAAATACATTGGTTCATGTACTTAGGTGATTTATTAATTATTAGTTCATGTATTAGATTAAATATGTGGTTCATGTATTGTTTCATACATGTACCAAATAATCTTATAAATAAAATGTGAGTTTAGACATTTCCAAATCTGGTCAATTGTCAAAACCATTTCAATAAAATAATTTTCTCTCGAACTCCATTTTGTTCACTTTATATTTTTTCTTTCTCCAGAAATCTCTTTTCCTCATTCCAACATCGTTTTCCCTCTATGGCATCCTCTTCCTCACTAAAAGCATTAGATTTTGCTCTTCACAACTACCTCTGGCCTCTGACTCCAGCAGTCTGACCGGTCAGGTTACACTGATCGAATTTTCTTTTGGACAAATTCAATTTATGGAATATGCTCCTTTTTGGATGTCGTTATTGACGACTTGTGCGATTCTTAAGTCTTGGTATTTGAATTTGAGTGGATCTATTATTGTAACATTATCTAAATTTTTATATGTATACCACACATTAATTGTTTGGATATCCGGATGTTTGCGATTTGTTCTACTCTAACATACATGTAGAAGAAATTTTCCCTTTTTATCGCAAGAATTAAACTTCGGTGTGTTGTTTTATATTTTCTTTTTTTTTTCAGTTATGGTTAATGGTTAAAAATTTTAAACTTGAGAGAATGATTGGAAACATAAATAAGAATAAAGAAATGAAATAATTGAAGAGACAAGGGCTGGGCATGAGTATGACCACATTGGAGATTTGTACAACCTTTTACGTTACTTTCTGGGTTGTCCTGTCCGGCCTCTATTAAGAAAGTAACACCTTTTTTGAATTATAAAAAAATAAAGAAACAAGCACAACTGCCTTCATTTCTTTTAATGTAAGCTTAATTGTTAAGCTTCTGGCTTTATGTTATGTTGTATAGCTGTATCCTATAATACAACTAGCAGTTTGACCATTTTAAAGCAAGAGCAGGAGAATTAGCACTACTCTTGGATTTCCATTTATGACTTGCATTGCAGCAGAACTCAGATGACCCAAAACCATGGGTGGACTTGGAAGCTACGATGGAGTTTCCCTGCTATAAGTGTGGATTCTTCCTGCGTACATTCAGTATATTGTACACTTTGAACTATATTTCGTATAAATTTATTTTTAAAATTAACTTAAAAATACATTATATTAAATAAAAAAAAAATTATATTTATAAACTGTTTAATTTTTAATCTTCCAAACAATGCCTGATTGTGTGTTTATGATCAACGGAATTTGAAATTTGTGTTTTTTAACCTCGCATAAACACAGTAATTTGCTCAAAATATAGAAATCACTTGAAAGAAGAAGGCCCATTAAATGTCTTGTGTGTCTGTTTGGATTCAGAACTCAAGTCTCTACACATTAATTGAATGCAATGTTTACTTGATGCAACCTGCTTTTTGTGGCTCCATTGTTTCCACACTTGTTACTGGATGTATCTCTGTGGCCACTGTCTACTTGGGTCCCATTTTGATGTCGCAATTTGATTCAGACGTGGTTATCAAATAAAAATTAAAATTAAAATTAAAATTAATTTTTGAAAATATATTCATTTAGAGTTGAGTTTAGTAGAGTTTTAAGTCTTGTTAGGCTGAATCATAATTGAACTTTGAATCCCACTTTGTGATACACCGTTTGGTTAACTTTTAACAATTTGTTGTACTTAAAATTGTGCACCGGATTGTAAAATTCACTTCTTATATATTAAGAATCACGATTAGACAAAACCAATGCTTTCGGTCTGAACTTTGGTTAGCTTTTAACCATTTGTTGCACATAAAATTGTGCACCGGACTATAAAAGACACATGTATTAAGAACCGGCCACGATCCTCGTTAAAGTCAGACCCAACCCGAACCCATGGTTTCGGTCTGAACTTTGGTTATTATAGGCCGGTTTTGTGGTCCATTATATCTCTCGTATGTTTATATCAACTTCTTCTTTCACTGTCATGAATCCGACTTGCATGCTCATTGCTCCCCTATCTACTTTTGTGTTAGTCTGGTCTGGTCATTCATCATCGATGAGCATACGTTCAGATAGATTGCATCAAACCCTTGGCTCTCAAATAATTATGATAGGTTTTGGGTATTGAAAAGACAATTCATTTGGTGCTGCCAGAGATCATTATGGATTCTTAGACTTGATTAAATATACAGCCTCCATTATTGCCTAGCTTTTTAGCTGCTTGTCATGATTTAATCTGCTCCATTTTTGAACTTCTCCTGAACCAGCTAAAACCTAGTCCAATCCATTATTGTTCTCTTTTCTAGGAAAATAAAGCAAATTTTCTCTTACTTCGATCAATCAACTCCCAAAATATAACATTTCAACTCTTACACTTGCTCAAGATACCATAGATCCACAGATCTATTAATATATCCTCTTATACAGCGAGGTAAATGAGCAGAAACTTGGTCAAACTTGTAGAGAGAGAGAGAGAAAGGATAGAGATCCAACTGAACAAACAAAAAACATATCATACGTAACAAAATCTACGAAAAACCTAAGGATTATAGAAGCTACTACCTAAGAAAAAGCTTGATAAATTGCAAAACATCCAAATATATAGGTAGAATCGGACCACGATGCTTGATTCCCCAGAAGTAAATAGACCAATGGACCTGGAAAAGCCTTTCGAGAAAGAGAACAACAGCCTTCAAACTTCGTAGCTTGGCCTTGAATGGATAGGAGAAAAGATGAAGCAGACCCTACAAATCAAAACCAAGTGAAAGCTTAGATAGAAAGCTGGAAAAGGGTACTCTCTAATCTAAGGTTGAGTGGAGAGAAAAACATGGAGACAGCTGAGAGATCTGATGGCTGTGGGTTGGAAATGATGGAGGGTTGAAGATGGACTGTGAGATGGTAGAGGAAAAGAGAGAAAGGGTGGGTGTGGGGAGAATGATGGCGATAGAACAAGGGAGAAGAAGAAAACATGATGATTGCTTTTTGGTTCTGGGCGTTGAAACAAAGGCATCAAGTTCTAGGGTTTCGTCTCTTCTCTGCTCTGACAATAGTGGATAGAGAGAGTGATGATGGAAACCTAATTCACAGACCAATTGTAAACATGTCATTAGCTGCAGACTACAGTCATGCAGTTCGAGACCACATTCTTTTCATTTATATCCCTAATTAATTAATGAATGTGGATGGTAGAGTATGAACTTATATAAAACTAAATAATTAATAAAATAGAAGAAAAATTATAAAATAATTAATAAAATCGTTCATACAAATTAAGAAAGAGGGGGTGACATAACATATAAATGAAGTCTTTGGAAGGCCAAAAATAATAATTCTAGATAAAATTATATCATTACTAATAAGTGGGTATTTTACACATTTATTTATATTTTTTATACTTAATTCGATAAGATATTATCATGTATTTAAAAGAATTTAATGTTTTTGGTGTAACTGTGCAGATAAAATGAAATTAAAAATTTGAAAGTCGTTTTGAAAATTTTCATCGTTTTAGTCTCAATTATCGATTGTGGCTCATGGGTCTCACTCTGAATTAAGGTTATAACTTAACCTAGAGACCAAGAGGCAATGATTCAGTCATTCATTCATTTAGTTCATTTTGGAGGCAAAATGACAGAGACTGGATCAGAGCGAGAGGATCGGAAAGACGACTTCGTATTGACGAACTGAGTTTTTTTTCTTTCTTTTTTTTTTCCCTAAAATTATGATTATCTTTATTTCTCCTTCTGTTTTACTTTTTTTCTAACATGAATTAAATTCATTTTCTGAGGCTACGATATAGCCGAATTATGACTGTTTAGTTTTTCCTTTAATTCAAGTTGTTGATTTTCTGTTTCGATATTGTGTTGAGTAAATTATTCTGTCCTTAATGCCTGCGATTGCCTGATCAATAATAACATGTTCGTAAGATTATTTTGTGACCGAAAAGAGATAAATAATCGTACACTGAATAATTTGACATGAAAAAGATTTTAGAATAGAGATCGCTAGGGTGTTTATGTGGCACTTTAATTTCTTATCCTTAATATATTCAATTAATTCTTAGGGTTAGAAACCGAGAGGTAATAATCTGTTAATTGAATAAGTTTGTCATTACTCGAGAGAAATTGATAAATAAATTAATAAATTGTCATCAATACATAAGAATAGCTTTGATAACTTGGATTAGGGTTACTAAATAGAATTAATTTAGATGAAATCGAAAACCCTAGATCTTTTCTATAATATTTCTAAAAATCATTTAAATTTCTGTTATTTAATTAATTGTCATTGTTTATTTTACATTTAAATCAAATATCTACTAAAATCATTATTCATAGTAAATTAGAATTAATTTGTTAGATAATTAGTAACAATAGTTTTCGTGGGATCGACTCGTATTTACATACTATATTACTTGTGCGACACGTTCACTTGCGTCTGCAGTATCTTTCGCAACAATTACTAATTCTTCATGTTCAAATCTAATGATACATTACAATGCATGATTGTTTTTTCTTAATTTCCACACATCTTGATTCTAAATAAATTATGGATATAGGTCAATCCTCAAGAATTAAGCGCTTATTGAAAGTTTAAAACTTATCACAACTTGAAAGGAGATCGAAAGAGAAATGGGAAATAAATCGATCCTTGAGAGGATCTCGACGTAAGATTCTCGACAAAATTAAATGGATTGTAAGATAAGAATTAAAAACTTTATAATAATATCAGACAAGTGAAGATCTAAAACATTGGTGTAACAGTTAACATTATTGTAAAACAAATATTAAAAGTAATAAAAACTTAAAAATAAAGTCACTACATTTAGGGGCGTGATCGACTAATTAAATAAGTTTGAATGTAGAAAGTAATTCTAGGTGTTTAATTAAAAATCCTAAAGAACAGATCGACTGTCAAGTCGAGTTAGTTGAGACTAATACAAATAAGCTGCACAAATTAAAAATTAATATATATAACTTTGAAATGTCAAAAACTCGTGTTATATTTGAAATTTGAGCAGCATGAAGCACGTCGTAAGGACGTGTGATGAAAAATTATTAGTCAGATGAGGTGTTGACGTGTAACAAAGATTAATTAAGTTTAATTTCCATTAATTTCGATTTCGATTTCGATTAATAAAAATGTATTTTATAGCAGACAAATAGAGTATAAATGTAAATTAATATTTTTAGTATAATAAAACTTAATAAAAAAAAAAAAAGATATCTAATCTAACTTTTTGTCGAAACTTATGGTGAAGAAAAATCAAGAGAGAGAAACAAATATCAAACTTCATTTTTCATTTTTGTCATAGTAAGAATTTACGAATCGTTGCAAAATTCTAAATTATTAAATTTAAAAATAACCAAAAATAATTTATTAAACAAAAAACTTTTAAAATAACTATAACTACCAACAATTATTTTAAAAAATTTAAAGAGAGAGAGAGAGAGAGAGATATTTTCGAACGCCATTCAGGGTGGAATTGAAGCTTCCCTTGCAAACTTCGAACGCTTCCGAGCTGCTTGCGGTGGTTAGAGGCTGGGAGAGGCAACGGTGGAAATTCTTCAATCAAACTAGTTCAGTTGACAATTTTTTGAGCTCTTAAGAATTCATCAGAGCTTAGAAGATTGAAGCGAGTTGCGGTGTGATTTTCCCCTTTACAGACAAAAGACTGAAGCAAGTTGCGGTGTAATTTTGGAATCCTAAAATTAGCGATTCAGTTCTCGAGAGGGGGCCGCGACACTACTCTCATTTGGAGTGAGTCGATTTACTCCATAGAAATTTGAACTCATGCATAAAGTAGATAGTTTTAGCTTTGTTTGGTTTCCAATTGATTCTTTCTGCAGTGCTTATGTAATAATTTTTGCGACTTCATCATTTAATCTTGTTTCATCAATGGCGACCAAAATGCTTGTCATTGCTACAAAACCATATATAACTGAGAAAGTTAAGCAACTTTATTGTTATGTACATATTCATGAGTTTGAAACTAAGAAGGGTCTATACATTTATTTTTTTCTCGATCCGATTCGAGTATTATCCAGTCCTGTACAGGCAACATATCATTTCGAACGCAAATATGATTCACCATATCAGATCGGCATTCAAGTAATGGAAACAAGTTCATTCCTGTCGATGGCAACAATAAATTACAAAACAGAACATTTCAAGATCAGACTCAAGAACACATAGTCAAGTTTCATTATCATTGAAAATTATGGATTGTGGATATTTACTCTATAAATATGATTATACTCACAAGTTGGGATCAAAATATTGTTCCAGTGAGACGGGTTTTGGCCCACCAAACCAGTCGATCAAGAATATGTTCTCGATATGTAATTTGAAGAACTGAAAATGGTGATTTTTTGGCCAATCTGCAAATCATGAAAACAAAGGAGAGTTAAGTACATGCCATGATAACAAACCTCAGAATTGCCATGTTTATAAATAATTCATACACACTGACGTTTCATCTCTGGATGCTTAGAGAACAAGGCATTTTGAGCATATTCCTCTTCCTTGGACATTCGATCAACAACTTTCAGCTACATGACAAAAGATTCTATGAGACTAATCTAATCAATTCATACACCTAATCTTTCCATAGTGAATAATGCATAGTACAAAATACCCATAGAAACTTGGCTTAATCTATATGAAATACGACTGAATACTTGAGAAGAGAATCATGATGGAAATAATAATGGTACAACAAACCTTCCCTGTGAGGGTAAGTTTTGCACAAGTGGGGTTTTCTGGGTCGATCTTGCCGCAAGTTCCTATCGGATATTCACTAACTGTGAAGGATGCCTTTTCATTTTTCAAAGCGTCTTTTGCAGTTGGATCAAGTGTTGTCAAGTAGAAGTAAGGGATTCCACTGCCTTTCTGAGTTTCTCCATCACTAAACGAGACCACATTCCTGAAATGAATCAAGGTAACTCCGTGAGTTGAATTTAAGCAAGAGTTGCTTCACTTCATTGAATGATTTTAGATTGAAGGAAAAGATTGAAGGAAATTTCATTTGAAACAAACAAAAAGAAAAGCATATTTGTTACTTGAAATAGATGATGAATCTTACCCAAAGGGTGCTCCTTGTAGATCACTTGAAATGGTACTGCAAAAAAGACAATCCCAATCAAGCTTGATTACTATCGCATCAAATTTATCAATCACAGAAAAACACGGCAACAAGATTAAAGAGGTCAATCAATAAAGCCAAATCCAAATCCTCATCTGTAACGAACAGAAAAATGAATTTCCAAGCAGATAAAACCAGATAAACCCCATTGAACTCTATTCAGGTCAATAAGAGAGCCGTTTTGCCAATAAATTGAATACCATCGACATAATAGGAGCAAACAAACCCAATTTCAAGTTTGCTCAACCAACCATGTTTACAGCGATCAATGGAACAACAAAGAATATTAAAAATGATCGAAATTCTCGACGATCTCTAATACGAAGATATCAAAAGTTGATTATTATTATTTTTATATAAATTGACTTTAACAAACGTTTATGATATTTCCTCAAAAATATTTAGATAAAAAAGTAAGGAGAGAGATCATACCTCAAGATCCCCCAAAAATTCTGAGAGACCAACCATCGAGCAGTGGCAGCGGCCTTATCAGGGTGTGGTTTGGAAATCGAAAGCAACCTGCTATCAACTGAATCTTGAAAACCCAGAACAAGAAATATCAAACACACAACTCCGGAATACTGCAACAGGCCTTTCCCGATATCTGTACCCATTATTTTTTCTATTCTTCAGCCACAAATAAAAAGGTGATGGTTAAAGAGGAAGATGAAACCGAAGAAACCCAATCAATCATTATCAAAATAAACATACTCACAACCACAGTTTCGAAAATTCGAGACAGATGATCTAAGAGTTGTATTCTCCTCCTGAGGAAAATCTGCTGAACATTAAGAACCAAGGAAAGGAAAAGCCAAAGGTCGTCGTCGCTTCTATAGTTTCTAGTCCTGCCCTCCTCCACATTTGCAATGCATACAAAATGGATCTTCTATCCATTAAAATTTGAAGCAAGGCCTTCAAAATCCATTTTGTTCTTAGACCCATAATCATTTGTAGCCCAAATATGTTTTGGTCATCCATCAAAACTTTTTCTTTGTAAACTCTCTTATACAATGGATAATCATTGTTCCATAATTTATTATTTTAATTAAATTATTATGGTTATTTTATCCATTGATAAATGATACGTAAGAGTATGAGTATGAGTATGTAATGTAAAAGAGTGTACATTCATGTATACTTAGTTTTTTCTTTGCAAAAAAACTTTTCTAAACTGAAGTTATCTAATGATTTTCATAATTCAAGTTGGATTTGAAAATTACCATACCAACGTATTATTTCAACCGAGTAAATCAATGAGCAAGTCTTTTTTTATTTGAAACTCAAATTCTGATAACACAAATAAATTAGGGTTTAGTAATTTAAAGTAGTGCCTCTCAAAAACTAGTTCTTGAAAAGGGTATAACGAAGATTATTGCATAATTCATGAAATATTGAGAATAATGAAGATTATTTGGAGAAAATATAATTGTTATTTCCTTATTTATGCTTAACCTGAAAATTTTAAGTGGTTAATGTCTCCTAAATTTATGTTTTTGGGGGTAAAATATTTAAGTTTTGTGTTAAATAGATTTGAAGAACATCTAAGAGTGATGGTAGAAAAATTTCAGAAATAAAAAAAAAAAATTAATTAATTATTCAATTGACAGTTTGAGTAAGATTATGAGTTTTCAAATAGTGTAGTATGAGTAGTTGAATGAATGAGGTACAAGATTATCAACTGTGGTGAGTTCTCCTACCAAATTGAGGTGAGTTTTTAGAGACGAATATGAATTTTTATGGTATATGAGTAAAAATTTTAGGTAAAATTGAAAGAATTTAAGCCATGAAGATTGAAAATTTGAATAGGAATATTTAGTGAAGCTTAAATGAAAACATGGGAAATGAAATTTGAAATGTTTTACTTAAGTAGACTCAAATTCGAGGTCCCCAACTCAACACCAAACATGTCGGGTTTTTTTATGATGCATATAATATGTTTTGTGACGAGTCAGAAATGGGCCAGGATACAAATATTGTGTTGAATGAATCGATTCTGAAAAGAATTCAACAACCTAACCCAATGTATGGCCATAGTTTGCAACAAAAGGTTTAAAATTGAAATTCAAAATTATTGGTCGCACAAATTAGATTGAAATCTAAAATTGATTTCAAAAATATAAAGGTAGAGAAATAATTTAAAATTTGAAGAATACTATATCAGAAAAATAAATTACCAACATCAAATATAATTGTACAACCCCAACAAAAAAGGAGACAAATAAATGACTAACTGCAAAAAAAAAAAAAAAACAACGCTCAAAAGGAAAAGAGTACAAAAGGGAACTCCACCGACCACCTACACTGGATCTATTAGAATTTGGTATGACCTGAATTCTAGTTGAATCGGGTCGGACCCGTATATCAATATTAAAGTTTTCTGTTTTCTCTATATATTGATGATTGAGTCGCATAACTCATTGTACTGAATTTGATACTAGTGATTCTCTTCTCTACCCGTGGTTTTTTCTCGTCTAGAGTTTTCACGTAAATTTTGATGTCCATTATTTTCTCGTTTTCTTTTTCAGATTCTCGTACGATTATCAACAACTGGTATCAGAGCTTCAAGTTGAAAGTTCTGAAAAATAGGTTTTGATTTTTTGAATGTATCGAACGATTGCAGATTTGCAATTTCTGTGCGTGAAATTTGTAATTTTAAGAAAAAAAAAATTAGAAATAAAAAAAAAGGAAAGAAATTTTTTTTTTCTTGTTGTGTTTTTCTTGCCATGAAGAACAGAGAAAGAATAGTGGAGAAGGAAACCCACTCTTGTTGTTTTCATCTTCAAAGAAAAAGATGCGTGCTTCACTGCCGCTACCATCGCCGTCGAGCAGAAAGGGAGAGGGTGCCCTAGCCGCCGTCAGACAGAACGACGAGCAAAGTCACTGAGGACTCCAATTGCTCGCACGCTGTGCCACCGTCTGACAGAGAGAAGTGCTGAGGGAGATCAGCCATTGCCACCCACTGTCGCACGCCGGAGGAGGAGCGGCACAGAGAAGAGAAGGGAGGAGTGTCGGCCGTGAAAGGGAAATATAGAGGAGAGTCCTCGGTTTCAAAGGAGCTGTCGAACGCCATTGTGAACCGCATTCGGAGGAGCTCGTCGAACGCCGTTGTGAACCAGAACCGTCGAACATTCGACGAACGCGCTGTGAAGCCAATGACAGCACTCCGACCAATCACTAGAGCTTCGATCTAAAGCAGAATTTTCTGAACCGCGCCATCACTATGCACCGCTAGAGAAGAAAACAGGTTTCATTTTTTTTTTCTGGGTTTAGTTGAATTTGGTGGTTAATTTTGGGATTTTTGGTTTGAAAATTCTGAAATTAATTTGGGCTGATTAATTGATCGGAAAATTATTGGTTAGTTGGCGAGTTTTATTGTTTTGAAGTATTTGAGAGAATTTATTTTCAATTTTTGTGGGAGCTATTTTTTGGATCATGGAAAGTAACCCGAGCAGGATGGTCATGTTGAACGGCTCCTACTATCATGTGTGGAAAGGGAAGATGAAAGATTTTTTCTATGTGAAAGACTATTATTTACCCGTATTTGCTGGTGCGAAGCTGGCAGCTGAATTTGACACCGAATGAGAGTTGTGTCATCATCAAGTGTGCAGTTATATTCGGCCGTAGGTAAATTATAATGTCATCAACCATGTCAGTGAGGAAAAGAATGCTCAGAGCTTGTGAAAAAAGCTTGAGGAGTTGTACGCTCCGAAGACTAGCAATAAAAAGTTGTTTTTGATCAAACAGCTTCTAAGGTTGCAGTACCAGAATGAAAAAACAATGACCGATCACCTGAGTACATTCTAGGGAATCATAAATCAGTTGGCTGGGATGAAAATCAAGTTTGATGAAGAAGTTTAGAGATTGATGTTTCTTGGTACTTTACCGGACTCGTGGGAGAATTCAAAATGTCGTTGTCCAACTCTGCCTCAGATGGTATTTTGACTATGAATGTAGTCAAGAGCAGTGTTCTGAATGATGAGATGAGAAGAAAATCAATAGGTTCTTTTTCAGAATCAGACATCCTATCCATCGAAAATGGGGGTAGGAGTCAAAAGAAAAGTCTGAGTAACATAAACAAAAGTAAGAGCAAGTCGAGAAAATATGCCAATTTTGAGTGTTCTCATTGGGGCAAGAAATGACACATTAAGAGATTTTATCAAAAGCTTCTTCAAGAGAATCCGAATGCTAAGGGAAAGTGTAACGCCCCAAGTTATCTGAACTCAGATCACTGCTCTGATACTAAACTGTAACGGCTTAAGTTATCTGAACTCGGGTCGCTACTTGACTTTATAATTTATACTTAGAAATTTGTGTAAAATTTAAAATTTTGGACTTAAAACAACATTGTTTAAAACATTTAAATCTCGCAGCAGAAGACTAATAAAGCGTGAAAAATCCGTTAAATAAAACCATGAATTAAATTATAAAATTTAAAAATAATATATATTTTTTTTTTATAAAGGGCCGATCGATGGCTATTATAATTTTAAACATCTTTTTTCTTCTCTAAAAATTGGGGCAGCATAACACTTAAATTTCTTTAACCCAAAGCTTCCTGTATTTTCAAATCAAACCATAAACAACTATCCAATCCAATTAAATATTATTTACACAAAACAAGTTTCTTAAAACATTTAAAACTTAAATGTTAAACATACATTCTCTCTCAAAACATTCTCAAAATATCTCAAAATATATACATACGCTCCATGGTTAAATCGCTCCAACAATTTGCCTGAATCGTCGCAATGAACGTACCTCTCCAACCGTGTCCACTAGTCTCGTGTATGCTCAAGAATTTCGCTAGCTAAATCTTCTTCACTTACATCACAGAACTGAACTATAAACCTAATGTTTAGTAAATAGTGCATAATAAAATGAAATCACTATAAATAATTCCTGACATATGCAGTTTCTACTTTCTCGTTTCGTTTCTGTTTTCTTTTTCGTTTTCGTTTTGTTTTATTCATTTATTCTCTTTCTCTTTACATCCTAGATTGAGTAGGCACATTGTAGAACCCTCCGACCCAACACTATGGGATCTGCGGAGTTTTAACCCATCCCGTCATCCTTCGGCCTAAGTCCAACTGGGGATTCGTGGAGCACTGAATGGTCTCACTCACGGGACAAGCACACTCGCTCTAGAAAGAGTAGACACATCTCACGGTCTACCTCACGGGACAGCTATACACACTTAAAGAGGGAAAAAAGGAGGCACACCTTACCGTTCACCTCAAGGAATGACCATACCTAAACACACTCTCACATGATCTTTACTTATGTTTCATATCATTTCGTTTCGTTCAATGCCGTTTATTTCATAAAAACTCATGAAAATCATTTTCGTACGTTTTTCTTAAAACATGATGCATGACATACAACATCCCATACGCGTACAACATACATGCAACATACATATCTAATATTCTGTGATGTAAGCTAAAAAGACAAAAAAATACATACATACACTACTTACTTGGATTCCTAAGTCAATTAAACCACTTGATCACTAAATCTCAAAAACTTTAAAAACTATAACATAGCAATTCTATCATCAATATCAAGTATAAACCAAAACTAATTTCCACTTAACCAATACTCATCCAATGGGCATCCAATCCAAAACTAGCAATAACATGAATTCATAATTTCTCATAGCCAAAACCGAGCAACCTACTAAATCACATAGCTCCAAATAGTCTTCCAAAACTAAACGGAACCATAAACATGCCTCCAACCAATAATTCAGCCCAACTCAAGCAATCCAATACATCCAATTTAATTTATTCGAACTAACAACTAAGCTATAAGGTTCAATCCAACATTCATATAAAAATTCAAAATTTCATTCCAATTCATGCCATCATAAGAGCATAATGGAACCTCATTCAATCCAACTATTCAAATAAGGCATGTGCAATATCAAAGGATTCAAATTGAAACTATCTTAACTTCAATTTTCAGATTTTTCCATAAATTTTGTTCAACTTCAAAAATCCGTAACAAATTAAATATAAGTTTGAATTTGATGATTCAAAGTGTCATGTAAACCTTAAGATATCTTATTTCTTATATTAAAATCCATTTAATAAACTAAAAACAGCACCATAGCAGAATTTAACAAAAACAGAAATTACCCTGTACTTAATCAAATTTTCTAGATTTCTTCAAAACTCAACAAATCCACAAATCCTTTCCAATACAACCATCAATACGTTTATATATCATGTACTAGCATCTAATTGAAGAGAAAAATCCAGCAAAACAACCAATATTATCGAGCAACCAAAATACCTAAAATTTTGTACGTTTAATGTCAACTATCAAAACATTCAACCAAAATCATCAAATTCCACAATAAACCATTCATAAACACCCTATATATCATTAATCCTCAATACCACAAATAACGCAACTCAAAACATCAAAACTAAACTTGGAGCGGAGGGAGAGAAATGAGTTTTTGACAACACCTAGCTAGAGAGAGCTTCTTTTATCCTTGTAGTGTTTTCTTCTCCAAAAATCAACCAAGAGGAGGAGAAGGAGGAGAATGGCGCCGACAAGAGGGAGACCTCGAAAGGGAGAGGGGAAGTTCGTTGTTTTTTTTTTTAAAAAAAAACTAAACCCTTTAAAATAAGGGTGGCTTCCTTAAGAAGCTTCAACACCAAATTTACAAAAGTGCCCTCGCCACTTTTCTTTCACTAACACACAACTCAAATCTTCATAATTTCACCACCCTTATAAATTGCTATAGTCAACTTCATAAGTTCCATGACGTTTCTTACCCGTACTCACTTAATTTGTTCTAATTAATTGTGTACACGAAATAAATAAATGCTGAGCTTCTCGGGTGTTACAGAAAGGAAAAGAAGTTTGGAGAGGGTGACACTGACGAGGAGGTAGTCACAGCTACCGAGCAGTTTTTTAGCGTGTACAACGGAGATGTCGTATGTAATAACCCGGGAATTTTGAATTTTATCTTTAATTTTTGGAATGTTTAGTTTGATCCCGGTCGGATTTTTGAGAAATATTTCAACGGAAAATATTTAAATTATAAGGCTCGAGGCCTACTTTTGCGATTGGTTTTCGGAATTTAAAGTCGGGATGTCGAGAAGTTACGAAATTTCGGACGATTGAAACACGTGAGGGCAGTTTTGTAATTTGGTATAAAAAAATAAAAAAAAAAGAAATTAGAAATTTTAACAAAACAACTGAACAGCTCGTGAAGCCGTTCAGTGTTCTGTTCTTTCGCCAAAGCCGAGAGAAGGCGACTGAGGCGAGTGAGGGGCCGAGCGGGAGATTGAGGAACGGAGAACGAGTGGCTGGTGAACGACGGCAGAGTGCGACGCTGGGAGCTCCGACGAACTGAGTGAAGGTGTTGGTGTACCCTTTCCGGAGCTGAAAGCCAACGGTGAGCTTTCTGTTCAAGATTGATTCGGCCGAGCCTTAATGCTCGTTTTGTTTTTTTTTTCTCTCCTGCTTTTTCTCCGATGCTGATGAAATTGCTGAGCGTTCTGTCGGAGAGAGGGTCTGCGTGTAAGAGAGTGGGTGCTTATGGGAGGGAGAAAAACCGAGGGGAGGGGTTGAGTCCGAATTTAGGTTCAAGCCCAAATTTTTCTGACTTTATTTCTGATTATACTAAATTGAAGCGAATGTGATTGTCTGTACATAGGGATTCTTGGAGTTTAAATTGAAATCAAAACAGAGGCCTTTTTTTTAAAAGAACAGGTTCTGTTTTTGGCTTATTCGGCCTACCTACGGTTAATCATTTTAAATTCGGTTTTTGTGGGATAAATTAGGTAGTTAGGGGAACCTATGGCCGCTGGAATCGTTCGATTCCGATATCCGACGCAAAAGTTATGCGCGTCGGAAGTTTAGGCCGAATTTTGGTCCAAGTCAAATTTGCGAGCATTTTTCATGGAAATTTGACGTGTGAGTGTATCATAGCCATTTCTGATGCATATAACTAGTTGGGAGTGAGTTTTGGTTGTAGGGAAGTGAAAATGTGAAATTTTAATAAAAATGGCTGATTCGGTTATTGGCGTTTTTCGCCTATCTGCGGCCTACCGATTTAAAATCCGTCTTGGGATGTTAAACTAGGTTCCTAAGGGAACGTTTAGCCACTTAAATCGTTTGATTCCGTTGACGGACGTAAAAGTTATGCGCATCCGAACATTGAGCTGGTATTCGGCCAAACCAAACCAATGGACCGTTTTAGTTGGAATTTAATGAGTGTAGTTAGATAAGGTTATTTTTAGCTAATTGGTAAATGTTGGGAGAAATACTGATGAGAAATTGGTTGTGTTTTAGGTTGAGGCTTCCTGTTGGCGAAGCTGTGTATCGAGCGAGCTTAGGACGCCAGGTAAGTAGTGCATGCATGTGTTTTGCCCAAGTGGGCCTACACTGTAGAACTTTAGTGTTTATGTGATTGATTGCGGTGTGTGTGCGTATTGTGTGACATGCATCATATTTTTTTAAAAACGGGAACGAAAATGATTTTTAGCATGCTTTGATGTATGAGGTGAGACGTGTGGCGGTGGTACCGCGGATCCCGCTAGTGTGCGGGCCTGTGATTCACCAGTCGCGGATCCTACTCGAGGGGTGGGCCGGCTGGGCCGTCATGCGGCGTGAAAGTGTTGACGGTGAGGATATGGGCAGTGGTACCGCGGATCCTACTAGTGTGTGGGCCGGTGCAACACCAGTCGCGGATCCTACTCGAGGGGTGGGCCGGCTGGGCTGTCGCGAAACGTGTGTGTGTGGCAACTGTGGCCCCGTGCTAGGGAGGCTGGGACGGGAGCGACGTGTCAGGGTGTAGAGTGGCGCGAGGTACACCCTTACCCTGATGTGGTTGCCGTGTGGTGATGCGTGGGTGTAGCTTGTGGGCCTCGTTGCTGGGGAGTCCGGGACGGTGGCGACGTGTTAGGGTGTAGGGTGGCGTGAGGTTCCTCCTTACCCTGGTACGGCTGCACTACGCGTCACAGATGTGACAACATGAGTGTGAGTGTAGAGAATGCATGTGATAGGATTGCATTGTCGGCTTTTACTTTCATATCGCATTACTTACTGAGCGTTAGGCTTATGTTGTGTGTTCTGTGGTGTAGGTGCTGACGATACCGCTGGTGAGCCTCGAGTGCCTAGTCCTGAGGCGTAGGATGGTTGGCGGCGTGCGACTGCGGCACCGGATGGCGGACTTTTGTTAGGGCGACCCGACCCGTGGATATGGTAGGTTGTGGCCTGGTCGGTTTGTGGGTTTTCTTTCTTTTGCGGTGATTATGTACGGAGGATGGGATTGATTGTTGTATATGCGTCAGTGTATAGGTGTATATGGAGTGCGTGTGATTTGGTAACGTACGCGGATATTTTCCATGTTAGAGTATGTTATTTCTCTATACTGGAGACTTTCTTCATTTGTATTTGACGGATTTTCGTCGCCTTCTTACTCTGATTTGGGTTGGGATGATTTCTCTGGATGATGGATAGGTAAATATTGTTGGATTTTGGTGAATTGTGTGCAGGGTTAAATTTTGGGGTAGCCAGTTTTTAGGCGGTACTCTGCCGAAATTTCGGGAGAGGGGTTGAGGTTCGAGAGGATACGAAATAGGTCAAGGTGTGTGTATGATGAACGCTAGAGGAGTTCATATGAGTGTGGATGTGCGGCGTGATTGCAGGTGCGCGGGGCATGCGGCCCTGTTGAGTACCCACGGGTCGTGCGACACCGGATGAGGGTGTGCGCGCGGACGTGCTGTACAGCGGCAGGGTGCGTGGGGCACGCGGCGCTGTGAGCGTGCGCGAAACACAGTAACGTTGAGTGGTATGTGCGGCACCGTGAGAGTGTGCGTGAGGTGTCGAAGGGGAGACGCGAGTTGTTTTCGAATCGAACCAAAAAAAAAAGAGGGGAGTAAATTGGAAACAAAAGAGTATTAAATTGAGTGAATTATGTTAAGTGTTAGTGTGTGTGTGTAGGTGCACTGTAGCGCACCGAGAACGCGGGGGTTTTCTCGGGGTGTTACATCGTAAATCTTATTTGCCAAGATAAGAGTTGAGTGATCGATAGTGGCGCTACGGTACATGCCATTTCGCGGAGAGATTTCTACACATCCTACACTTTGGGTGACTTTGGAAGTGTGATGATGAAAAATGATGGTGTTGCAAATGCCATTGGCATGAGAGACGTGCGTTTGGAGATCGACATCGGCAACACCTTAGTTTTGAAATGTGTGAAGCACATCCCCGACATCCACAAGAATTTGATTTCGACCGGCAAGCTCGACGACAAAGGGTTTGACAACACCTTTTGTGATGAAAAATGGAAGCTCAGCAGAGGTTCATTGATTGTGTCGAGAGGAGAAAAATGTTTCTCATTATATATGATGCACGCTAAGATTGCGAATTCCACAATCAATGTGGTGGGTAATAAGGCTGAGAAGTTTATGAATTCACCGTCTATGAGAAAGGTTGAGAAGACTCGGAAGAAGTCAGGTTCTCAAGTGAAGCTTAAGTTTGGATCTAAGGGTACATCAGAACCAGTGAGTCAGCCTATTACAAATGCTCAGTCACCAGTTTCAATTTCACGTCCGAGTGGTATTATCAAAGGCAGAACCATGTGGAATGTTAAAGCTCTGGGGCGATATGGTGAAACTGAGGATTATGGGTCGAAAGTACACACCAGTGAGAATGATTCAGATATGTTGACAAAGGTTTTGTCGAATAAGAAGCTCGAGACTTGTCGACAAAGAGCGAGCTTATTAGAGCCCACCACATGAGCCAGCCCAACAAGGGCCTTTTGTGGCAGATAATGTTATTGTTAATGAGGTTTTACAGATTTATTTCCTTGCACCAGAATTTTTTTAAATGTGGAAATTGTTAGAGTTCAATTTTCTGGATTCGTTTTGAATTGAGCAGAGTAGCACGTTGAATCTCTCTTATAAAATTTGTGTCAATGTGGAGATTGTCAGAATTTGGTGTGACCTGAATTCTAGTTGGGTTAGGTTGAGCCCGTATATCAAATTAGGATTTTACGTTTTCTCTATATATTAATGCTTAAGTCGCAAAACTGATTTTACCGAATTTGATATTAGTGATTCTATCCTCTGCTCATGGTTTTTTTCCGTCTAGGGTTTCCACGTAAATTTCAGTGTCCATTATTTTCTCATTTTGTTTTTCAGATTCTTGTTCGATTTTCAACGAGATCACCACGATCCTTTCCCAAGAAAAAAACAGGTCCTTTCCCAAGAAAAAACATACTCTTTTGGGGCTAGTGATTATGCTTAGTAAACATCCTAGAATGATATCAAATGCATGAGAAAACTAGTTTTTATCACTTTATCAGTTCAAAACTTTGAGCTAGTAAAGAAATACACGCATGAATTTATATTCAAAATTTGTATTATTTTAAAAACAAATTCCATGAAGCATCGGTGTGGCAAGTTTCAAAAATAATGTTACATGCTATATCGTAACTATATAAAAAATATGTCACTATTGTTTTTTTGTAAAAAAACAGAACTAGTGATAAAATAAAGTCATTTATTGAAACTTTGTTTAAAAATGCTCACAAGCATGCAAGAAAAGAGAATGATTGTTCGAAAATCAATCACAACGTGACAAAACACTCTTGAGAATGTTTAGAGGTTTGCACCTAAGAACACGCCACAAAAAAATGTCTCAATATGATATCGGGCATAACAAACAAAATGTTCTCGTCGTAGAAGTTGGGTATCAAACAAATGGCGCCATATCGGGTCCAATACAACCAAAAACTCCATCTGAAATATAAAGTGAAAAACCATGCATGCACTAAATATGTAAAATTAGCATACATATAATATAAAGAACTTACATATTATCGAATAAGACATAAAGAGCTTTAGTGCAATTTATTACAAACTAAAGACTTTGAAAACCATGATGCAAGTGCTAATGAAGTAAAAAAATCCCTAACTCGATGACGGTAAACGTTTCCACTGTTGGAAATGGGAAGCTCATGTAGAGACTCAAATTTAGTGAAATTGTCAGAACCTACAACAATATCGACATAAATTCGTTCTAAAACTCTAGAGGCAGTAGATTGATTGTATACCATTAATGAAAACTAAAGTTATAAAGAATAGAAAAATGGCCGCTAGTCTCATAAAGGCAATATGTGTCTCACTGACAAAGCAAATTTTTAATGCAAACACTAGCAATCAACCATAAACACACGATGGTCAACTAGATAACAACGATCAAACTGATAGTAGATTTAATCTAATATCTAAAACATGTATGATATCATTGAATACAAGCTCATAACCAATGTTGGTACGGATACGAATATCACTCTTTTTAACTATTTGAACACATTTTTTTCTCTATTTTATTGATATTGACATTGCAACTACATGAAGTACTTTACTTTATAAGAAACATAATAGATATAGAATTACATATCCAACATGATTTATGAGTTATAAGGTTGACAAGATTTTGGCATATAATAACCTATTCACTATCAGAAGCAGTTGTAATCATCTCCTTCATCGATTCCATGACATTCTCATTCTTTTGTTATTTCTTCAATTTCTAATAATTTTTTTTTCATACGATTTTTTGTCAAAATGATGACACAAGAGTTATGCGGTACAAATCTGTTTATTTATAGTGACTTGATAACTCTTGAAAATTAGAGTTATTATCATCTTTCTAAACAAAATTTGATATTTATTCTTAACTTTTAGGTATTTTAATCTATTTTAAATTATGATGTTGATTAATAATCAAATCGATGAAATTAAGATAAAAAAGATTAATTTTGAAAGTCAAACTGTGGCTCAAAGAAGTCTAAGTCGTGACCCAACAAAAAAAAATCACATTCTCAAATAAGCACTCAAGCTACGACTCAAAAGAGTTAGAATCACGATCCTACTACCCAACTCAAATTTGAACTATGGCATAGAGGAATCCAAGCAACGGCCCAAAAGCAAAAATTTGCCCAAGATTCACTTTCTAAAAATACAACAAAACTTCGCGTGTTTTGAAAGATTCTTCTGAATTTTGCAAATTATAATTGAAGCTCTATAAATATAACATATTTAGACAAAAATGGAGACCTTTGACAACCTTAAGACGTATTTTGGAGAGAGATCAAAGAGAATTTTCAACATCGGACGAGAAGACCCACACACGAGTTCCACCATTATGATGACATCCAGAAACGAATATTCTCATCTACTTCTTTCTTCTCTTTGATATATCTATATTAAACACTATATCTTTTGTTTTTATCTCGATTATGTTGAACTAACTCTATCCCTCTAGAGGAGACATGAATAGTTTATTTGGATTATTATTTTGACTAATTAATTATTTTGTTGGTTGGATTCATTATTCATTTGTAATATTTTATTCTTTATGCTTTCAGTGAATGATTTTATATTTGAGATTTGGTGCTCGAGAGAAGTAATTTTGAATACAGTATAAATATTAGAATTGTGACGCCCCGAATTATCTGAATCCGGTTCACTATTTTTACTATTAAATCATACTATAAATTCGTTTTAAAATTTAAAATTTTATTCATCATCTCAAAACAACATCGTTTAAAACGTTTAAAATATTTAAAACCCTGCAACGGAAGACTGACGTTGCGTGGAAAACTCGTCATTTAAAACCTAATTAAAAGAAAATCAAGTTTTGAAAAAAGTTGGTAATGAGTGCCGGTCACTCTAAAGAAAATACTTGAAATCTATCGATTTAAAACGTTTTTCTAATAATCCTTATTTAAAACTCTGAAACATTTCTCTAAAAAACGGATGACATAACGTTTAAATCAACACCAAAACTTCCTGCATTATCGAAACAGATTCAATACAACTATCAAAATTTTCCTAAACAGTTTCAAAAGCAATATATACATCAAAAGTGACTACAAAACGTTTAAAAATTCAACTATATATTAAACCATCTAAAAATCTATACCTACGCTCCATGGTTAAATCGCCCTAATAGATGGTCTGATCGTCGCATGTCTTCTCCAACTGTCTTATAATCCTGAATGTGCCATGAGAACTCATCAGCTAACATCTCGTCACCTACATCATAGAACTCATCTATTGGTCTAATTTTAAGTAAATAGTACATAATGAAATGAAAACACTGTAAATAACTTCTATCTTAACATATGCAGTTTCTACAGTTTCGTTTGTTTTTCGTTTCTGCTTTCGTTTCCGTTTTATTCTTACACGTTCGTTAACTTATTGTTCTCTACTTCTTTATGCTCTAGATTAAGGAGACACACCTCGCGGTCCACCTCTCGGAATGACCATACTTCAACCTAGAAAGAGTGGCACATCTCGTGGTGCACCTATAAGGACGGCCAAACTCACATAAAGAGGGGGAAAAAGAGGCATACCGCGCGGTCCACCTCTCTGGACGGCCATACCTCAATCCCACTTTTCATTACTTTCTTACGTAACTTATTGTTTCAATTCATACTATGCTAATTTGTAAAAACATGCAAATTTATTTTCGTTTCGTACTCGAATATTTAAAATCATGATGCATGACATACTAAAACATACAATAAGCATGCACACAAACCTATCGATCTGTGATGTATGCACGAAAGCAATGCACATACATACACTACTTACCTGTGTCCGTAGCAAATTTTAGTTGATCATATTTTAAACCAGAGTAGTTGAAAACCTATAACATATCAACTCAACATAATCCATCAACTTCACTTTCTACAAAATCGAATTCATGACATCCAAGAGAAAATCCACAAGTAAGCCTGAATTAACCAAAACCAGAAATTGTCTCATTTTCTGACCAACTTCGGAAAGTCATATCAAACTCAATACTTGTCTGATTTTAACGATTCAATGTGTTTTGGAAACCTCATAATGTCTACTTTCAAATGTTAAAATCCATTTGATAAAATAACACAAAATCACACCCAAAATCTACCCTCTTAGAACTGCTTTGCATATAGTCCGAAAATTTTTGATTTTCTCCAACATTAACCAAACATCCATTTCGTTCCAAATAATCCATCAATGTATCTCTAAACCATGATTTAGATCTTTCAAATTAGCAAAAATCCAGCAAAGAGAGAAGAGATTTTCAGTTAACCTTAAATTCCAACACACTTCCAAAAAAAGCATTACAACAAACAATCAAACTTTCATTTTTTACCTTGATAAAATCTTGAAAAGGATTAGAGTTTGGCTTATAAGAAGTTGCAGCAATGGAGGAAGCCTAGGGATTTTTTGTGAGAGGATGAAAGAAGAGAGAATTTTATGTATTTGTCTTCCAACTAGTCCATATAAAAAGATAAGCACAAAAATATAAGTGTAGTAGCATCATAGATTAAGCCAACCATGCCTCAACTTTTTTCTTTTTTTTTCATTCCAAATTTGCTATGATTTATCCCTCACGTGATGCACACACACTAACCACAAAGAATGTTTGACTTTGTCAAACCTTTTAACTCTCCTTCACTTTAAGTCTTCTCTCCATATTATTTTCTCCAACTTAAAACTTTTGACTTCTTCTTTTTAATTCTTCTTTTCTTCATTCAACGTCAACACTTTAATGCTCGATGTCCATTTGAACTCTTGAATTTTTCAACACTTCCACATACCTATTATATTTTTCAAAGATGTTTGACTTTCAAACTTCAATCTTCCATCTTCATTTTTATTTTCTCACATAAACATTATGATTCTATTTATTTATTTTATGAAATATCTTCACCAGTGAATACCCAAATCTATTTGCATCGATTACAATTTGACTATTGAATAAATACATATGTAAAACTTTGCCGATAAAAATTTCGGGTATTACATTCCACCCTGCTTAAAAAAGTTTTGCCTTCAAAATTTTTTACCTGAAAAATTCCGGATATCGACTCATCATATCATGCTGTCTTTCCCAAGTTGCCTCTTTCACATTGTGATTATGCTATAAAACTTTCACCAGTGAAATTTTCTTATTGCATAATACCTTCACTGCATAATCTAGAATCTCCACTAGCTTCTTCCCGTACGTCAAAGTAGACACGTGGAATACGTTGTGAATTCCTTCCATAGAGGCAGACAACTGCAAATGATAGGTTGACTTTTCTGTTCTCTTTGTAATAGGAAATAGTTCGATACACCTAGAATTCAACTTGTCTTTCTTCCCGAATCTTACAACTCCTTTGAATGGCGAAATCTTAAGGAAAACTTCATCATTCACATTGAATTCCAGCTCCCTTCTTCTTCGATCAGCGTAGCTCTTTTGCTGGCTTTGGGCTGTCAAAATCTGCTGCCGAACAAAAGCAACTTTCTCAATTGTCTATTGCACGATGTCTAGACCAATCAATCGTGTCTCGCCAAACTCGTCCTAATATAGCAGAGATCTGAACTTTTTTTCCATAGAAGGCCTCATAAGGAGCTATACATATCGTAATCTGATAGTTGTGATTATACAAAAACTCTAACAGTAGGTATTTGCTCCAAGAACCCTGAAATTCCAATACGCAAGCTCGCAGCATATCCTCTAATATCTAAATAGTCCTCTCAGATTGTCCGTCCATCTGAGGATGAAATATTATACTGAAATTTAACCGCATACCCATAGTCTTGTGCAGACTCTTTCAAAACTTCGATGTAAATCTTGGGTCTCTTTCTGACACAATTGAAGTCGGAACTCCGTGCAATCGTATGATCTCCTGAATATATAGTTCAGAAAACTGATCCATAGAATACGTCATCTTCACTGCAAAAAATAAGCTGACTTGGTTAATCGATCCATGATCACCCATATCAAATCACAACAAACGCATCTACTTTGCTCCTTTATTATGCTTTGATACCTTTTGGTTTAGAGTACCCATGGATATAACACAATCATCTTTACAAAAGAGCATCTTCATAACTATGAGTCATAGTTACAAAACTCTAAATCATTTATGTGAAAAGTATAGATGATGTGAAAAATTATTGTAAATGCAAATACATGTAAAAAATTACTAGAAATAATTTTTCACATTAATAAATATAAAGAAATATATATATATAAAAACAAACATAAAAAATTTTAGATGGAACCTAGTCAGGAAAAACTGTGATGACCTAGTAGAGAATATATCATTATGAAAAAATGATTAGTATAATTTTCCAGATAATAATTCTAGAAATATAAATCAAGAAAAATTCATCATTCTTAAAAGCACAATTTATCTTTTTCTAACTCTTTGTTCTCTCTTCCTGGAAATCTTCTGGTTTATAGAAAAATACAAATGTAAAATGGACAGAAAAACATTGAAAACATTATGGGGTCCCTCCTTAATGATTAGGGACCCATGAAGAGGAAAATAGAAACCTTAAAGGTTTCCATTTACTGCAAAAGAAGAAGTCTTCCTTTGCAGGCGCCGATGAACATTCCTCCTTGAAGCCCTCCATAAATAGAGACTTCAAGTAGATGATCCTGCATCTAAAGATCCAGCTGTAGAAGAAGAAAGTTTTTTCTTTGAGAAGAGAGAGAGGAAATAGGGAGAGTTTGCGGGAGAGAAAAGAAATATGGTGAGGGAAAAATAGGGGAGGTAATTTTGAGTAGAGTGGGAATTCTAAGAGAGGTGATTTCTCTTAGTAAATATTTTCGAGAATATTCGATATCTAGAAAAAATATTGTAAATCTTATTTTCCATAGTGAAATCTTTCTGGATTTGGTCATTGTAATTTTTTCTCGATTTTGTTTTCCACGTAAAAAATTCTCAGTGTTCATTTTAGTCATTATGTCTCTTACTTCTTGGCTGTTGTATTTAACAGCGTGGAAAAATATTTCTGATATTTTTTGGACTGCATTTCCTATCGTTTCTTGTATAACTTATTTAGTAGTATAATTGTACTATATAAATGAGTTTTGTCTTGGAGACTGAATTTTAAATTGAACTGTTTGTGATCTCTATGATATTTCTTAAGAAATTACTTGGAAAGATAATTCTGTCTAGAAGATTGTCTTATACAGTCTTTCTTGAAAATTATTCTTATCAGTACTCTCTATATTTGATAGTGGCGATATTATTATTAGGAAAATTATCAATTTTGACCATGTACTATACTCGTAATTTCACGTAGCCCCCTGTACTAAGAAAATCGACAAACTAAATCCTGTAGTATGATTTCGTTATTGGTTTTGACCTTCGTCAACAACTTTGTTAAGTTTCTACTTTAAAAAACAAGATGTATTATATAAAATTACCAAACAATATTTAATTTACTTGAAATTTTTAGTACATGTTTACTATATGATGGTAAGATAATCTGAAAATGTTCATGATTTGTGAATATTTTTACGATTTATTGTAATTTTATTTTATAAAAATATTATAATAAATTATACAAATTGTAGAAAATCATGAAAATTTTCTGATCTCTCCATAATATGGTGAACATGTGATAAAATTTTTAAGTAAGTTGAATATTTTTTAATATTTTGTTAAAATTAATTTCAGTTCCTTCTTTACTTTATAAATTAATTTTAAAAAAAATAACAAACGATATTCAATTTACTTGTAAATTTTACCACGCATCCATCACATTATGAAGAGATAATTGAAAAATGTTCGTGATTTTATAAAATTTATATGATTTATTATAATATTTTTATAAAATAAAATTATAATAAATCGTACAAGTATTGAAAAATCACGATAATTTTCAAATTATCTTCTCACTATATAGTGAATATGTAGTAAAATTTTCAAATAAATCAAATATTGTTTGGTAAGTTTTTAAAATATCTATTGATTTTTAAATAAAAACTTAATAGAATTGTTAACGGAAAGTCAAAGTCGATAATGGAATCATAATACAGTGTTTGATGTGCCAGCTTTTTTCTACTAATTTTTAATTCCCATCAGCCACGTATTAAAATAAGACGCTGGAAATCATGCTAGGACAACCCACTTTTAAATGTATGTTCTTCATTTTTCATCTAATGTTGTGGGTCGTTCCTCATGACGTAGAGATCTCCATTTAAATTGACCATCATTCTCCCACTACACGACGGTCAATCCACTCAAATCTACGCCAAATTCTGATTCGCAAGATTCTGATGGGGCTTTGGTTACTAAGATAACCTCTCAAAGACGACATCTAAATTGATTTATTTTTCAAGTGGCACGTTGACAACTTTCTAGGGTTCATCTCAAACATGCACAGGAGATTAAATCATTTTCTTTGGCGACATGTGCCCACAGAATGATAGTGTGAATTAGGAGAGAATAACTGATAAGTTGCTTTCAAGCCTTGAAAGAGAGTGCTTTGCTTGCTTTCCACTGTTCTTTTCTTGCATCAGAAACCAAATGCCGTTTAAACATGACAATGAAAGCCTCCACTCTCTCATTCAACTCCTCCATCGATAGCCGAGGAGTCTCAGGTTTCTCTTCAATGGACTTCTCTTCCTCCCCATCAACCTCCACTGTGTAATTCTTTGAATCATCTTCTTCTCCTTTCACTGGAAATCCATTTGAACTCTTCTCCCTATTCTTCGGCTCATCACGGCCATGGCTATCGCATGTTCTTTTATCAATGACAGTTGAAGGGTTTGAAGTGAAGAAGATGGCGAGGAGGACGAGGTTTATGGCCATGAACACCCATACACGCCATCGCTCCATTAACAACAGCATGACAGTACGTTTAACAAACGCTACAACTAAGAATGTTGTTCCTGCTGTGAACAAAATCATGGACATATAATCGTCTTCCTTGCTGGCGCTCTCTTTGTTCTCACTCTTCTCCATATATTTTTTTTTAAAATTCAGGTCTAAAGCTTAGATGGGTATTTCTCAAGTCCCTTTTTTATAGGGAATTTTGAGTGGAATTTTGGAATCAAGAGAGATGACCAAAAGGGGGACACGAGCAGCAGGAGTTGCAAAAAGTGGAGAAGACAAGTAGACATAAATTATAAAGCCTGCACATGTGTGTTTCATCTTTTCATAATTGCTTCAGTTCTAACTCAATCATTTGGTTTAAGTAATGGTGTTTGGAATCTGGGTGCGGCGTGGAGTGGAGTTTGAGGACTTGAAGCTTGAGTTTTTCCATGGCAGTGACGACAATTAAATTAGAGTCCTCTGATCATTCCTCTATTCTTGGGTTCTGGAATTACTTTTTTTGTGAGGGAAGAAGACGATTTTCCGAAGTAGGAGAAGTGTTTTTAAGAAGAAATCGGAAAAGTGAGAATCTAGTGGTAAAAGCATCGTCTTTTTGGCACAAGAAGAAAGAAAAAGTGAAATCCTAGAGCACGCCTGTTTGATGCCATTTCATCACACTTCAAAACTCATTCATTTATTCTCCAACTGAAAAGCATGAACAGGGAAAGATTCCCACTGTAGTGTCATAAATTTCAGAAGATCTCAAAGCTGTCTCTAAAACAACAAGCAACAGCAATGGCGAAAACAAATTTCAAAACCAAATAATTATTTCTAACCCCTCACTCATCCTACGCAACAAATATAAGTACCATAGGTGATGTCGTACAATCAAGTGGTTACATTCTATCACCACCCACAGGCAGTCCGAGAAGGAGATGAATAACAGCCCAACCCATAAGAGGATCGAATGATTCGACCGTCGATGACGAATAATCAATATTGCTATCGGAAGACATTACAACCGTTGGAGTCCATCTCAAATGATCTAGATGAAAGTTCCACAATAAAATACCTTGGAAAAAAATAGATACAATTGTTTGAAGAAATGTAATAATTAAATCACTTAGAAAAGATCTGTCTAAAAGGAAATAATTAAAGACAAATAAAGATCGAACTAAATCCTGAGTAAGGTGTTGCTGATCTCGCTAACTAACATCTAAAAGAATATGTCATGAGGCAGGTCGACTAAATTCAATAAGAATTTACGCGTTATCAACAATATATTATAAAATAGGAGTGAATATGAATTATATGATAAAAATTAAAGAAAAAAATGTCATATTAGAAATAATCACTATAATATGAAATGTAATAAAATAAATCACCATTTCAAAAAATATTTTATGAAAATAAAGTCACTCATAGACTCCGTGCATATTATATCCATATGATCGCAACAACATAAAAATTCTGATCAGTTTTAGGTTTTTACACCTAGGAACACAATATTATCAACTATTTCATTATTCTATTTAACAAAACACAAACATTTCCTTGAACACTTGAAAATGCATATCTAATAGAAACCCCAACTCGAGTCGATCAAACAAACTACTCAAGATAGAAGGATTGATCAAGTATTTAATATTACAATTACCAAAAGCATAGACATATGCTCGTAATTGTTGGAGTACTCAAAAAAATTGCAAATTATGCTCAAAATGAAGAAGTGGAGAAAACTTTGTTTTTTGCTTACAAAGGAGGAGAAAGAAGCAAGAGTAAGATGTGACATCTTGACAACGAGGTTAGCAATCACATGTATGGTGATAAAAACAACAATTTGGTAATTAGATTAGTCACGTTTGGAGGTGACTTCAAAGTTCAAATATATGGCAAATGTACGATTTTAATTTGCATGAAAAATGACGGTCATCAACTTATTAGCAATGTTTACTATGTTCCGAGTACGAAGAATGATATTTGAGCTTGATACAATTCTTGGAGAAAAATTATAAAGTTCACATGAAAGGTCGTAGTCTCCTACTTCAAGATGATAAAAGAAATGTGATCGTGAAGTTACCGATAGCAAAAAACATAAAGTTTCTATTGGATATTCAAATTTACCTTTCTCGATATTTAAAAATTTGTGTGAAGAAGACCTCATGACTTTGGCACTTAAGACTTGATCATCTCAATTTCGATGGCTTAAAGTTGTTAGGTGAGAAAAGAATGTTGGAGGACGCCATCCATAGATCAATCAAATCAGATATGTGAAGGGTATCAGGTAAGCAAATAATTTTGAAAGAGTTTATCAAAGAAAACGACATCAAAAGCAAATAAACCGCTTTAACCTGTTCATGTTGATGTATGCAGACAGATTAAACCTTTGACATTTGATAAAAAAAAATTGATATTTTCTCTTCTTTACTGTAGCAGAAAAATTTGAGTTTATTATTTCAAAGAAAAATTTAAGTTTTTAACACTTTTAGAAACTTTAAAACATGTATAAAAAAACAAAATAAATATTTCATTAAAGCTCTGAGATCGGACATAACAGTTGAGTTTAACGAGGACAATGAACTTGTTATCTTAGCTTGTTAGATTGTTAAGATTTGTGGTTAGTTTAGGTGATTCTTCTTTTTCTTCTTAAAATGACGAAGAATCAAGCCTTCATGTTAACTTTGCAGCGAAACAGCGTACGGATGATTACCAAAATATAGAAAGGCAAGTCGAGTAAATTCTTAGAGGTTTGAAACAAGAGAAGCATCTAGTCAAAGAGTTGAAAAACTGGAGAGCCCTCAGATTCCAATGGGGATGATAGGAAAATGCAAGGAAGAAAACAAGAATCTTAGACACTTATTGGACCCAGGAAATCAACACCATTTATGTATTCTGGACGACTCCCATGAGGAGTTCGACCAACTTTGCATCGAGAGCAGACTCTACCAACAACGCCCGGACGGAGTTTCTTCTCCGTCAACTTGAAAGACATGGTTGTCTTTGTAATGATATATTCTGTGGTCGATGACCACCTTCCCAAAATCGAGTTTCTGATAAAGGGGATGAAAGGTGCTGAGAGACGAGTGAGACTTTCCTGGCGGCGAGGTTACTGCACCTACAAGAAGTTTTCAATGGCACGTTGGGTTGGGCTCAAAATTACCGAAGAAGGGTAATTTCAACACGGGCCAGGCTAAACAAACTGGGAGACAATGTTTTACTGGGAAAGAAAGGGTTCAAAATCAGATGACTCACGACCTCTAAGCACAATGTCAATAGTCAAGAATGATTTTGTTTCTGTAATCATTAGTTGCACCGTGGTTCCCAAATCTGCCTCAAGAAGTGGAGGATGGGTTATAAAATAATTAATAGGAAATGAAGTGGAGGATCGAAAGTTCTAATCTTTCTGGTCAAACAATTAAATTCTTCAGTCAAACCAGCTGCCATCATCATCACTCACAAAAGTCCAACCTTGAAAATTCATCAACTATGACTATCGTTTTTCGTCTTGATGATAACAAAGAGTAATTTTTATTTGTGCGGTAGAACCTGGATTTAGTTTTGTACTTTAGTTTGTTAGATCTGGTTAAAGTTCTTTCCCACTTCTCACAGTCAATGGCTGTCTCCACTCCCCCTTCCCTTCTTCGAATTTTCATTTACCACACCCAGATTTCTCTATCCCCATGAATTTTCCACCCTGAAAAACACGCTTTTGACATCAAACCCATTAACCCGACTGCTCTTCAACCTATTCCGACCATGTCCGTCTTACCCATGTCGTTTAACATGAAGATCTACTTCTACTTCTTCGTCTGCTCCGCTTTATTTCTTCTGTATTTCGCTTCTTCTTGTTCAGGGGCAGATGAGGACGACGTGAGGTGCCTTCAGGGGATTAAGAATTCGCTCAACGATCCTCAGGGGACTTTTAGGTCATGGAACTTCGGCAACACTACCGTTGGTTTCATCTGCAATTTCGTCGGCGTTACCTGCTGGAACGATCGCGAGAATCGTGTAATTAGTCTCGAACTGCGGGGCAGGAAGCTGTCTGGCTTGATTCCCACGGATTTTCAGTATTGTACAAACCTGCAAAACTTGTACCTTTCCGATAACGACTTCTCAGGTTCGATTCCATCTGAGATTTGCTCGTGGTTGATGTTCCTGGTGACTCTGGATTTGTCCAACAATGGTTTTTCAGGCTCCATACCTCCCGATCTAGCCAAGTGTTCCTATTTGAACAAGTTGATTTTGTCGGGTAATCGTCTGTCGGGCTCAATTCCTTATGAACTTTCTAGTCTGAGTAGGCTTAATAAGTTTTCTGTGGCGAATAACGAACTTAGTGGAGCGATTCCTTCGTTTTTCTCCAAGTTTGGGAAGGCTGATTTTGAAGGGAATAGCGGCCTTTGTGGGGAGCCTCTTGGATCAAAGTGTGGTGGTTTGAGCACGAAGAATCTCGCCATTATTATCGCAGCTGGAGTGTTTGGCGCTGCTGCTTCGTTGGTGCTTGGTTTTGGGCTATGGTGGTGGTGCCATTTGAGGTCAAGCAAGAGGAAGAAGGGGAGATTTGGGACTGGAAGAGATGATGATTGGGCTGTAAGATTGAGGGCTTATAAGCTTGTTCAAGTTTCATTGTTTCAGAAACCTTTAGTCAAAGTTAAGTTAGCTGATTTAATGGCAGCGACAAACAATTTCAGCTCGGAAAACATCATTGTTTCAACCAGAACAGGAACTACTTATAAGGCAATTCTTCCTGATGGATCTGCCCTCGCGATCAAGCGTCTCAGCACTTGTAAGTTCAGCGAGAGGCAGTTTCAAGTGGAGATGAACAGATTAGGACAGATAAAGCACCCAAATTTGACACCCCTTTTGGGGTTTTGTCTTGTGGAAGATGAAAAGCTGTTAGTTTATAAGCATATGTCAAATGGGACACTCTACTCTTTGTTGCATACAACCAATACTTCGTTGGACTGGCCAACGCGATTTAGGATTGGCATTGGAGCGGCGAGGGGGCTTTGCTGGCTCCACCATGGATGCCAACCTCCATATATGCATCAAAATATATGCTCCAGTGTAATTCTCATAGATGAAGAGTATGATGCAAGAATTATGGATTATGGGTTGGCAAAATTAATGGCTACTGATTCAATTGAGAGTAGCTTTGTCACGGGAGACTTGGGAGAACTCGGCTATGTTGCCCCGGAATACCCGAGTACTTTGGTTGCATCGCTTAAAGGAGATGTCTATGGATTTGGAGTGGTTCTGTTAGAGTTGGTGACGGGGCAAAAACCTCTAGAAGTGAGCAATGGGGAGGAAGGATATAAGGGTAACTTGGTGGATTGGGTCAATCAGCATATTTCTTTGGGTCAGATTAAGGATTGCATTGACAAAAATCTTTGTGGGAAGGGGAATGAGGAGGAAATTTTACAGTTTCTGAAAATCGCTTGTAATTGCGTGGTTTCTCAACCCAAGGAAAGGTGGTCGATGGACCGGGTTTATCAAGTGTTGAAGAGTATGGCTAGAGGATGTAGTTTCTCTGAGTTGGACGATGAATTTCCGATGGCGTTTGGAAGGTGAGATGAGGCTGCATAGCAATGAAGGTGAAAGATAAGTATGTGAGGTGAGTATTCAAACTAATGGTTATAACGTAAACGTTGTAAACTCCAATTATTTTTGGACTTTTGTCAGTATAAATGTATGATATAATAAATCAATTAGAAGTTTCGGTTTTCGATCTTAAAGATATTTGTTTTGGCTTTTCGAATTGTGCAAAAACATAGCGCGTAACAAGGCTTCGACCTGTCGGTAGTAGACTCATTTGTTTCAACTTCGAGTCCGATGATCAAGTACTTCAAATCTGTTTTGTTTTAGCATCAATTGAGTGAAATATGCAAATGGCCATAAGTTTCCAATGCAGAATGCTATGTTATATCTCAGTCATTGAATGAACTCAACTTTTATTGCCTTTTGCTTTTATCAATCTATTGGACTTACTTTGCTCGTATCAGAACCTCATTTTATGCTGCATTTGCACTGAGCTTAATCACAGTTGAGGATCTATGTCTTAGTTTGCATAAGTATGAGTAATGTCTTCTCCTTTGGCACTTGATTTTAAGATTTACAGATAGTTACATATATTGTTCGATAAAGCTTCCAAGGAGTTTCGAACTGAATCGTAATTAATACCTTTTCATCGATCGTTTAGTGATTGTTGTCGGATCTTCAAACAGCCTGACAGATCCATAAGGACACATGGCTCCTACTCTTGCAATTGCAGGTCAAGGAATTGTGGTGGAGGCTAATATTGAATTGGTAGTGCTGGCTATATAATTCTAACCTTTGTATGTTCACCTATTTGGCTTTGTGGGCTCGCATTCTTAGAGATTACTCAGCTGCGCTGGAACTAGTTGGTAAGGAGGGTGAGTTCAATCAGTATTCCCTCCTTTCCAAACAGGAAAATCCATGCCCATTAAATTCTATCAACTCTCAAACAATCAAGCTTTTGGTTCACCAATCAAACCATTTGATCTCTCTTTGCAACTGCGTTTAACCCGATCTGGCACGAGCCAACCAAGTTGGTCAAGTTATTGTTGGTTATTCGGTTAGGGGAAGTTGTCGGTGGGAGTTCTGATACGTAAAAACCAGGTCTATCGAGAATTTGTTTAATACTATGATATTCTTTGGTGATTATTGTTATCTCCGATGACAAGTGCGAGCATGAATATGATCCGAAATAATGCACTTTCTTTATGTACAAAGATCATGATCCAATCCTTCTAATCTTACACTTGGTGGTAAAGACATGCCCCAATCATACCTTTTGAATTTTTATTTTCTATACATTTTTTTAAAAATCTAAATCAAAATTTTTCAAAAAATTATTTCTTCAATGATATAAATATTTTTATTGGTTAACCTAATGTATTATATGAACTATATACAAATATTATATTGTGTATGATTTTTCTAAATATATTTTTATGTAAAATTATTGTAATTATAAATAATTATTATAATTTTAAAGTAATTAAATTAAAAATGTCAATAGCTCCGATGCTCATACTCGATTTGCTTATTTCGCTACACACAGTGGTTTAGATGCCCATCTCAGATGTCAATACGTTTGATCTCAAGCCAATATGCTCTGTTAGTCTATCCACAGACTAGAGCAGTGAGGCTCATGCTCATCTTGGATTCTGTTATCCTTCATTTTCTGATGACAAATTCTTGTTAGTTTATCAAGAAGACGACAGCAAACACCGTTTGCAAGGATAGTTCGTCAGCTTTTTTTGGACACAAGAAAGATGCTCCATTTTCAACCTGACCCCATCTTCCCATCTCTCGTCTCTTTTTCTCTCTTCCTCTCCTTTTCTCCCAGCCTTTGCCAGACGGGTTCTTTTCCCAACTTCGGTTATAATATTTGTTTATATTGCAGGATAAACGCATTCGACAGGGTCCCAGGAATCGCCTTCAGTAACTCCATCCCTGTATTTGATAGTCTTGGTCTGTGGCCTTTATCTCCTGCACATTCATCTTTATACTCACAAAAATGGTGAGTGCGGTGGAGGACGCTGTGACCAATAAGCAGGTAATCCTACGGGACTATATCTCTGGGCTACCTCAAGAGTCGGACCTCCAGGTTATCTCAGATTCCTCCATCAGACTGAAGCTTTCCCAAGGTTCCAATGGGGTTCTCGTCAAAAACCTCTACCTGTCTTGTGACCCTTTCATGCACGCCCTCATGGCAAAGATCGACCATCCCACTCCCTCCTTCCAGTCGTACCACCCCGGTTCGGTAAGCCTTAATTCCTTCGCTTAAAACCTGTAAGTTAGGGAATTTAGGTCTGTAATTGTACGCAATCTAATATAATATGCACGCGCAGCCTATTACTGGATTCGGAGTGGGCAAGGTTTTGGAATCTGGGCATCCGAATTTCAAGGAAGGCAATCTAGTTTGGGGAACGACGGGATGGGAAGAGTATAGTCTGATTACCATGCCGGCGAAACTTCTCAAAATTAATGATACTGATGTTCCCCTCTCCTACTATGCCGGAATCCTTGGTGGGTTTCGCCGGTGTTGAACAATATGATTTTCTCGACTTAATGAATGCTTCCATTAATGACCTTACTCACTATTGATTTGGACTCAGGTATTACTGGCCTGACGGCTTTCGTTGGGCTTCACAAGCTCTGCTCTCCCAAGAAAGGAGAGTACGTGTTCGTCTCTTCTGCATCTGGGGGTGTCGGCCAAATTGTTGGACAGCTCGCCAAGTTGTCTGGGTGTTACGTTGTTGGGAGTGCGGGCAGCAATCAAAAGGTTAGTTCAGAAAATTAGACTCGAATGTTTAGATCTTAACATCCTAAATCTGATTATTCTTCTCTGTTGGCTGTTTTTTACTCTTCCATCAGATCGATTTGCTGAAGAACAAATTTGGTTTTCACGAGGCTTTCAATTACAGGGAAGAAGCCGACTTGAACAAAGCCCTGAAAAGGTTCAACTTTAGCTGTTCCTCCATCTTCAAAGCTTCTGAATTGAGCGTGTTTTTCATTGTTGATGGTGGTTGATTTTTGTCAGGTGCTTTCCTGACGGAATCGACATATACTTCGATAACGTCGGAGGGAGGATGCTCGATGCAGTCATACCGAACATGAGGCTCAGGGGCCGCATTGCTCTCTGTGGAATGATCTCGCAATACAGCAATGTCGGAAAGCCGGAAGGCATCCACAATTTGATACAATTGATCGGAAAACAAGTTCGAATGGAAGGTTTTATTGCTACTGAACAATACAATCTCTATCCCAAATACCTGGATATGATCATTCCTTACATCAAGAAGGGGATGATTGTATGCGAGGAGGATACAGCCAACGGCCTTGAGAGTGGCCCGGCAGCTTTGGTGGGTATCTTCTCCGGTCGCAACGTTGGCAAACAGCTCGTAGTTGTTGCCCGGGACTAACTAGCAAGCATTTTACTCATCGTCTCTCTGCATCATCACTTTCCTTGCTATCAAATATCTAATACGTTGGAGTTCATCAAGGCAGTAGTCGTTGTACATGCAACTTTGCTAACCAATTTGAGAGAATAAGGAGGTTAGGGTTTTTGTGATTCTTTTAAGGGTACCAAGTTAAATCCCCGGCTATGAATTTTTTTGAAGTAATTATCAAATTAAAAATTTTAACAATTAAAACCTTCACTTATATAAAATATAACAAATTAAATCATAGCGGAAATTATCATCACCTTATCATCCTCTGATCTCATATTAAAGTCCAAATCGGGGGGTCGAGGTGGGGGTAGAGATCTTTCATTCCACATGTATAGCTCGTGATTGAGAACGGTGAGTCACCATTTACGGATCGGCTTTCTGTTCTCTGTTTTTTTATTTTTTATTTTTCATTGTTTTTGGAAACAGAGAATCACCACCTTGGATCAACCTTTTATCTAAAAAATAGATGAGAACGGGGGGTCACCACCCAAGATCTGTCGATGTTTGAAATCAAGGGGCTGATAAGGGGCAGTGACTCTCGTTCTCATATTCTTTTATAGATCTGAGGGCTGATTTGGGTAGTGACCCCCCGTTCTCGAAATTAATGCTGAGAACGAGGGATCACAGTCAATCTCTGACTCTATATAAGGAACCGACTCCTTATTTTCACCCCATGTTGTCGAAAATTCTAATTTTCTTTCAACCTCATTAGTAATTCCAACCCAAAATTTGATCATTACCGTGTTCATTTCTCCAATTCTAAAAGTTTTCTTCAACTTTCAGCCAAAAAATCTCACAAATCTAAGCCCTAAAACCTAAAAATTCTCATTTCTCCAAATCCCCAAAATTTTCTCAAATGACTCTCAGAATAGTCTTTAAACGAAAGACTGCTCCATCACAAGAAGATTCATCACAAGGTGCACTATCTCAAAATAGTCTGACAAACCAGGCACCAGCGTCACAAGGTGCTCCGACTCAAAAGAGATGACAGCCACCTGGATATGTCTCTGTGGATTTCAGAAACCAGGAGTGTCAAGGGCAGTTTGAGGGCGATATGTCAAACCGTTCTATTATTTATTCGATTACTGTAAACTTCAGAGGTTAGGAGTCATTCCAGGTCAAGAAGTTGTTCCACAGAATCGCCCTACGCATGGTGTACGGGTTGAGGGGCCACAACAACGAGCTTATTGTTCACATGTTTCATGCGAACTTGACCTCTATCGGGAGAGTAGAATTGATGAAAACATACATCTTTGGTACAGAGATGTTCATAAATGCATAAACAGTTAATGAAGTGCTCAGATTTGCTGGTGAATAGCATGATGTGGATAGATACTACCACTCTTCTCGAGACTGCGACTTCTTTAGATTGATCGAGAGACTAGAGTTCCTAAGGGAAATTCATTGAAATGCCGTCATTGTGGGGTTCGTGAAGCCAAAGTAGAAGCATCTGAACGTCAGAGTTCGGGTTATTCACAATTTGATAACCCACATCCTTCTACTGCAGAACAGACATAAAGATCTCGTTAACTGCATGGATCTCTATGTCACGAAAAAACTGTACAGCGGGCAGATATTCAATTCGAGTTTTGTGATTTTAGGTCACATGCACGAGATCAGCCGGACGCGCAATTCTTGCGGAACGTTGATACAAAAGCTCGTCAAGTGAGCTCAGATTCAGCTACCGACTGTAGAGCAAGTGAAAGCACAGAGACCCATCGATGTATTTGATAGGCTCCATTTGCTTTGGATGGGTCTGGTCGAAGTCGACAGAATGTGAGTGTTCAATGGAGATCAGGCCCAGGGACATCAGCGAGCCTTGACTTCTGCAGATCTTTCTATGAAGGACGCTCCCGCTTGGCCATTGTCTCTCCAGTCAAACAGTAGATGATAGAGTTCATCATAGATAGAGTCAAGGAACTCACATTCACACACAAAGAGCTGATGGAGTCTCAGAGAGAGTTAATGAACTCCCACAGAGAACTAATGGAGTCCTAAAAAGATCTGAGGCAAGCCCTCGATGATTGGATGATGCATGATGACACTGATCTCGCATCATAGTTTAGGTTATATTTTGTACTTTATTGTATGTACTTTACTTGATGTTTGTAATTTTGTATTTGATATGAGTAGTATGATTGTAATTTACTATATGTTATTCATTTAGTTTATGCATAGTGTGTATAGTTGTACTTTATTTTATGTTTGTACTTTAAGTTATCTAGAACTAGTTGTTAGTTATAAAACTGTGATTTTAATATCCAGGACTTGTTTGAATTTAGTTACAGGGGAGTTATAAAACAAAAGAAATTATTGTCTGATTTTTCAATTTTATTTCATTAAATTACACACTATAATACATACATACATTACTTATTAAAATAAATCTATAAATTACATATTACAATAAATATATACATTATACATTTTAATAAATACATAAATTGCAATTTGAATAGTCAAACTTTTCTTCGTTCATAGCCGTGTGTAAAATATTCCAGCACAAAATGAAAACTATATTAGAAAACAATGACAGTGGGTTTTTGAGTGAAATGTGTTGAAATGTACCTGTCTCTTGTCAAATGTGTATTGTAACTTATAAATGTGTCTTTGCGAAGCAGAAACAGACGTAGTCTCTGAAGTGGATTCCCTGTCAGGACAAATGCGACTATTATGCTCATGATGCCGACATCTTTCACACGGCATTATTGAGTTCTTCCTAGTAATTGTCGAATTTGAAAGCTTATCGACATCTCACATTCTTTTCTTCTTCAGCCTACCAGGTTGACCTTTTTTTTTGGGCAGAATGATTTGATTCATATTTAATACGGGCGGTCACATGTGTTGCCTGCTAATGAGATAAATGAATTTTGAGTGCATCCACTGACAATTCTCCGGTGATATTATTGATAAATGTAATTTTTTGGTGATAATTTCATGAAATGAATGCATGGAATGAAATAGATATACAAGATTCTAGTAAGCTCTCACTTATAACACTTGCACACACATGCATTCATGTCAGCAACATATTGTTCGTCGTCGTTGCCGTTGCCTTTGTTGACCTTAAATTGTTCAACTCCCGCAAACATAAGACTCCCATTTCGAGCTGCACGTTTTAGCTTCATAAGTTTTTTTCTTATTTGTGGACACAAGACGTTTTTTGACAAGGCCAACTTTTCGTATTTTTTCACAATCCTAGTCATTAGGCACTTTCAGATTATTTTGAACATGGTCAGTATTGGTTTGTCCCTTACAAGTAGTAGAACTGCATTGAATGACTCACATAAACTATTTAATCTTAATTCACACTTTTGAATCGAAAAAAATGTATGACTAGATCAATATTTAAGGTATGTGTCTTGAAGATATACGTGGACATCCAGGTTAATTTGATATAAGTTCCTCATTTCTCTTATAAAAAAAAAGGTTGTGGTTGCTCTGGTCTTATTCTACATTGCATCTCTGTATACTCTTCTCTAAATTTTGTTTTTAAAATTTGCGTACATGTGCCAGAGGCAATAGTGGTGTTCGGTTAACAATAGTTTTTGCTGCATAAGGGGCAACAACCCCTGAAATTTGAAATAACAAACAGAGTCAACATAAATTAATATAACCTATACAACACTCCAATTTTGAAATAACAATTAGAAATGCATTATACCTTTTGTCGATCCAAAATAAATGTTCATTCGCATCCCGATTCAGTATTTAAGTTTTCTTTTAATAATATCAAAAACAACGTCTAGGAGTCCATACACTCTGATTCCTCATTTGCAACAACGACAACAAGATATAATTTATCGTTGCTATCAATGCCGACGGCTGTCAGTAATTGGCCGGCATACGAACTCTTTAGATGATCACCATCCAAATAGATAATAGGTCTACCATACTATAGCAAACCTGTCTTGCAAGCATCCATACACATATATATTCTTTTGAATACACATGTTTTATTGTCACCAGAGCCTACCAGGTAAGTCTGTAGGCCCAATGTACTACCCAGATTTAATCTACAAATTTCTTCTGTGTACGACCTCAATAGGTTATATTGTTCTTTGTCATTCCCTTATTTAAGTTTGCGAGTTTTCTTTCTTACTCATCTGACAAGACTTGGTGTAATGTCGACATTCAAATCATTTTTCACTGTCTCGATAATTGATGAAATTTTTCACGTATATTGACTTTTGAACCTGTCTAAATAATGTTTTACTACTAATTTCGCAGTAGCGTGTTGATTCTCAATCTTTCTTAAACAGCTGTGAGAATCAATGAAACTCTTTATTTGAAACGTAAGCTCATTTTACATTTTTAAAGCATGTAGTCATCAATCACATCCGTCTTCACAGACTGCCGTCAGTCGTTGGGATTCACTTTTAATTAATTTATTCCCATAACTCTTATTCAAACTATATTCTACTATTTCTTCTCTAATTGCCGTTAAAGAACTATATTTTTCCACAAATAAAATCTCATCGAAATTTCTTCTCTTACCGGTATGCTTTCCATGTAATCATCCTCTAAGTCGATCAATGTTCGAAGCTCATCCTCTAGAGTTTTCGACGTCGATTGTACCTCTATGTCTTCTGCATACGACTTTAATAAGTTGTATTGTTCGACGCTCTTCCCTTCATTAAATTTTCGAGTTTCTCTTCTTGCTCTTCTAACAAAATTTCGTATATGTCGACATTCAAATCCTTCTTCACTGTCTCAATAATGGACGGAATTTCTCACGTAGTTTGACTTTTGAACTTGTCGAAATAATGTTTTACCACTCATTTTGCAGTAGCATGTCGATTCTCAATTTTTCTTGAACATGTGTAAGAATTGATTAAACTCTTTATTTGAAACGTAAGTTCATTTTATATCTTCGAAGTATGCAGTCGCCAATCACATCTGTCTTCAAAAACTGCTATCAGTTGTCGGGATTCACTTTTAATGAATTTAATCCTATAACCATGATTCAAAACATACTCTACTATTTCTTTTCTAATTGACTTTAAAAAATTATATTTTTTCCACAGATAAAATGTCATCGAAATTTCTTCTCTTACCGATATGTTTTCCACTTAATCATTTTTCGAGTCGATTGACGCTCGAAACTCATCATCTAGAGCTTTTGATGTCGATTACACCTCTATTTCTTCATTACCTTCAAGATGATTGAATATCTGAATATCACCATAGATGAGCGTGGAGTATGAATGCTAGTCTATATTGACATTGCCAGTTGTTATCTCGTTTAAATCAACTGATCTACTCGTATCAGAATCCATCGACGACGCTAGCATAGAGAAAATTCGCCACAGCTATAAAGAGTAGATGTTTGGGGAAATCAACACAATGAGATTGTGAAATGGTTAGATTTTGAGTTAGAAAAGTGAGGTTTTTGGTTAAGGGGGTGATAATGGAAATCTGGGGTGGTGACCCCCTGTTCTCAGCAATAATTTTAAGAACGGGTGACTAATCTGGAGTTGTGACCCCTCATTTCCGAGAGCAATAAAAAATAGAAAAACAAAGAACGGGGGGCCGATCCAGAGTAGTGACCCCCGTTCCCGAGAACAATGAAATAAGAAAAACAAAGAACAAGGACCGATCAGTGGGTGATGACCCCATGTTCTGAGTCACATGTTCTTGCCAATTGATTGATTGCTTCTCCCCTTCCTGCTCCTCTATCTCTACTAGTCGCTCTATCTCGTTCCACTTTTATATTTCAAAGTATTTCTTTTCTGTCTTATTCATTCTTTTAAATTTCACGTTTACTTTATCATTCCATGCCGCTCACATGAACGCTATCATTTTTATAATAATCTTGCAGTTGTATGATTCATTTCTCCTTCAACTATAGTACTTCTCTTCATTTCACTTTCTCACGATCTCTTGCGTCTTCCTCATTTTTCGTATTTCAAAAATGTGAACGTTGCTCTCCTGAACTCTTTTTGTCTCATGGCTTTAACTTTATCTTCTTATATTTTTACCATCTCACTTGAGGGTTTCCTACATTTTTTTTATAGACTGAGTGGTTTGAAATTATGTTTGTAAAATACATATTAACTTCACATAATGCGCAAGTGTACATTCACCGTAATTTGTGTTGTCCATTTAACATATTCTTTGTTTCATAACAAATTTATTCATACCAGTAAAGTCATCTTTATAATGGTTTTTAAATACTTCTTCTCATTATGTGTTATTTGCCTTTAACTTATAATATTAATATAATAAATTTTGTCTGATATATGATTTCATCTTTTTGGAATCTTTTGCTTTCTCATTATTTTTATTTAAAAAATATATCATTAAATAAAAAATATATAGGTTTAATTTCAAAAAAATCATCAAACTATCTACTTTATTTAAAAAAATCATTAAAATATACTATTCATCATCAAAATCATCTAACTATATGAAATAAGTGAAAAAATTACTACCAATGTGGACAAACCGGTCTATTTGATGCACGCATGGCATTGGTCAGGTAGGGACCCGTTCTCGCAATCCGGTCAATCGATCATCCCTTATTAATTGAGTCATCCTAAATATCAACTAAGCAAAGGCGTCACGCGACGCCGTGACTAATGGCAAGGACTGGTCGACGGGTCCCTGCTTGGCCAGTGCCAGGTGGACACCGGACAGACTAGTTGACCAATCTATCTACATCGATCAATCGGTAGTGGTTTTTCCGTTTATTTAAGATAGTTAGATTGTTTTAGTGATGGATAGTATATTTTGATGATTTTTTAAATAAAATGGATAATTTGATGGTTTTTATAAAATAAACCCAAAATATAACACACTGTATGATTTTCTTTATAATTATTCGTTGTAAATAAAATATTTTTTTCTACAACTCCAAGGTAAAATGATCATAATCTAGCATGTTCCCGGAACGGAATATATATGCACCCATTTCAACAGTATAATAATATATAAGCGTTATATATCACACTCTTTATCTGATCATATTTTTAACTTATCTTATCGTTGTTTTTTAAATTGCATATATTATAACATCTAATCATCCAATACACATCATCAAAGACTCCCACTGCGCATCACGTGCCACTGCCAAGTACTCTTGACAGGAAAAGACCAAATGATAATTATCTAACACCACTCTTCCGCTCAAACTCACGAGGCGACTGCACTAAAGACTGAGCATTTGCTAAAAAGAAATCAATAATTTGAATGCTATAATGGGTGCAAGGAAGGATGACATCGTTAAAATGAGAGTGACATCAAGAGAAGTAACAACTAATCTCAGTCAGAATTTTAGTCACGTGAATAAAATATAAGGGCGCAAGGGAGCAGGACGATGAATAAAAACACCTCGGGTATGCAAACAATCAATCTAGCCATACTATTTCGCAAGAAGCCAAGTCACAACATGACACTCTACCTTTCACAAGACACCATGTTATTTTTTGCTTTTTCAAGAAATTATTAGTCTTGTCTTAGATCAACGATCGAGACGTACCAAGTCACGTATAATTACAGCTTTTTGGGTTATTACCAGATTCACATATAAAGTTAGGGTTTTGTTTCATTTCTAGACTTAGAAAAAAACCAGTGGAGCTCGCATGGAACAAAAAAGAAAAGGCCTATTGCTTTTGGACCCAAACCCACTCTTCATTTCCTTATTTTTAACGAATCAAGATCACACCATGCAAGCCAAAATGCTTGATGAGCCAAGGGTTATGGTTAGTCAGGCTACTTAAACATTATGCATCACCAAACAGAGAAAACCCAGGTAAGGTTTGAGCAATTTCCTCCTCACATTTCGCTTTTTCAGGTCCAAAATTGCACAACCATGTATTCTTGTTTTAAAAATGAAAAGAGATACCGGGTATCTAAAGTAATAAATGACAAAAGAATGAAATATGATGGAACTTACAGGAAGAAGCGCATTAACTCAATACAGTAGACCTGTACAGCTTCTTCTTCGTCTCCTTGGATCACTTGCTGCGTTTGTTTTTGTCGGGAATGAATAAACCCACAAGTCATTTCTTCAATTCATTGAAAGTTCCAAACAATTTGAGGTAGACAGTTCTCAAAATGAGTCGTCTTTCGTATCTTTATGGAAATCATGCAGCACACGAAACCCATGAACAAAAATCTGACCTTCTCCCCTACCCAACACTCTTCAGAATGTTTAGTGAAATTATCAGAAATCCAGACTCTTCTCCCACATCATAGATATCAAAGTGAGAGAAGCTTGAGAAGTGCTTGTCAGGACGTTCTCCACGTGCAGGGCACGGGTGCGTGGGAGGTCTCCACCCCCCACCTCACTTCCCATTCTCCCAGTGCCGCGGACGGCAGAACTATTTTGAAAACGGTTTACCGTGTTCTTAAAACGGTCCCACATTCTAAGAACATGCGAGGAATGTTCACCCTCGTCCCTAGTTTTGCCCTAATATATAAGAAAAATGTTGGATTTTCTTTAAAAAATTTGACTTTTCTCTCGACAAAACCCTCGGATGTACCCGTTTTGCTGCCGAACTTGACATTTTTTATCCTTTTTTGTCAAAATCTGTGAAAAACCTTCACAGAAATTATAAAATCAAGTCAAAACCCTAACCCGAGCTGAAAAGTGACAAAACCGAGGAATTTTTTTGCGAAAATCCCAAAATCGAGGTATTTTTGCGTTGAAAATCGACAAAATTAAGGGCTTTCTCGTGGAAAATTTCAAAAAACTGTAAATACCAAAATTCGAAAAAACCTTCAAACCCGAAAATCTCCTCCCAAAATGTTTGTTAGTCGAAATGGTCCAACGGTTCTCTGTTCTTGCGGAGAGTGAGGTGAGGTGTGGAGACCTTCCGTGCACTCATGCAACGAGCGTGTGCGTGCGGGGCATGTGCACGTTGAGATATCTACACCCCACTTCTCACCCCGTGCGTCTGTGCCCTGCACGTGGAGAACGGGAGACCGCTCTCGGGAGAACAGTCGTATATTCTCTTCAACATGAGAGTTTTCGGCCTTTGTCTGAAATTTTTATACTATGTTTTTTATATTTTAAGATATATTTGTTTTTTTAGCATAATGGTTTTTTGGCACTACGATTGTTCAATCATTGAGAGGTAAAATATCTGCCTTGTACACGTTCTTGGTTCGACAATGGCGTCTACCCTACCTACCGTATCATCGTTTACTGTATTTTTAATGGGCGTGCCGAATCATCCGCCGTCTGATCATTTCTTCTGTAACCGCTAGAAAGTGGACCTGAGAGTTTACGTGTTGCCATTGACTTCTACTGCCATTACCAGACCCACGTTGTTGACTCGGCGAGCCGTAATGTCGATTAGGACAACCGTGGGTTCAGGATAAGGAGTACGGGAGATCACTGCAGGAGTAGCTGCAAAAATTGTAGTTGATTCAGAGATTTCTGAAACTGATCTGCTACTGCGTGCCGGTGAGGATGGGCGCTTGTGGCTCCAAGCCAGAAGGTTGCGCCGGAAGGGGATTGCGTCTGCCTAGAAAACGACGACGAAGAAGTAGAAGGCGTGCTTCATCTCGTCGGAGTGATTTCTCTACCACCACTGATCCTTCCTTCAGAACTCCTACCTTCCAAGGTTTTGCTCATTCTCTCTCTAGATGCTTGTTCCGTTTTTATTTCTTCTTCGCTTGTGGTCTCTTGCATTCGCTTCTCCATCGAAGCCAAGCTGTATTAGGTTTATGGATTTGATTTACAGCTAGTTTTTAATCGTATGATTCAGCGGCTGGAAGCGTGGACGCAGCTTGGCTCGATTCCTTTTCTGCGAACAACTCCGACGACGATGACAATTTCTACAGCTTCCGTGAAGGTATGGATAAATCTAGCGGAAACAGTCGAATCGAAAATTAAATCGTGCTCAATGATTGTTTTTCGCTAATTTCAGATTTGGCGTCGTTGAATGGCTCTGAATCTGGAACGACGTTAAGTATTTCATCCCCTAGGGCTGTAAATTCTACTGAAAACAAAGAAAATATCTCATCGATTTGTCATTCCAATCCACCGAAAAGGCACAACGATAACAATGGCGAAGGAAGGTGTGTTTCAGAGGTGTTTAAGAACGTAAACATGGCGAAGGTGCAACCAAACGACTGTGATTCCACTGCCTGTGAAGACGACGAAGGTGAGAGAGGGCATGAAAGGAACGAGTGTAGCCATGGCCGGATTCTTCAGAATGGATGCCTGCCTTGTATTGCCTCCACTACCTCACCAGCTGCCACTGCCAATCGAAGAGCATTAACGTCTGCAACGTCAAATTTAAAGAAGAGGGCAATGTCAAAACTTTCCTTCAAATTGAAGGAAGGATATCTTGATCAGCCAAGTAAGCTTCAACTGGGCTTCTTCCTCTTCATCTTCTCCATGAACTAGTTTATGGGCAAGCTGCTATTTCTGTTTCTTTTTCATAGAATTGGGTTACTTTCTCAGGAAACAAAAACAACTTTTCTGGGTGGTCTGAGAAACTAGTAGAATTTCTGCTTAAATTGTTCTTTAATTTTCTTGTTCAGTTTCACCCAAGGCAATTCTGCAAAGACCAGTGGCTGGCTCTTCAGTTCGTTACTGTCCGAAAGGAAAGCAAATGCCGGATTGTTGGTCGCTGATCGATCCGAACACTTTCAAAGTCAGAGGAAAGAACTACTTGAGGTTGAGAAAATCAATGCTCCTTACATTTTTCTGTTCTTCTTTCTATCAATTATCTGACCAAATTTTTAAGTTTTCATTTTATTAATCTCAATTGGGTCCTTGACTATTTGCTTTCAGGGACAAGAAAAAGGATTCTGCCCCAAACTTTGCCGCATTCTATCCGTTTGGGGTTGATGTTTTCTTATCTCACAGAAAGATCGATCATATAGCTCGTTTTGTCGAACTTCCCTCCATGAGTTCGACCGAAGCTATTCCTGCTATTTTTGTTGTTAACATTCAGGTAATTTTATAGCTTTTTTTTTTGTTCCCTTTCTCCTATTACTCTTCAGATTTTGCCGAGATTGATGGATTTGCTGTCATTGTGCAGTTTCCGTTATACCCCACCACACTCTTCCAAACCGAAAATGATGGTGAAGGAGCAAGCTTGGTTCTCTACTTCAAGATATCTGAAACTTACTCGAACCTTCCATCTACATTTCGTGAAAATATAACTGTAAGACGAAATGCTTCTCGAGTTCTCTGTCAAGAGTCCATTTGCTTCTATGTTTTTTCATTGACATTTATCCTTCTAACATGATAATTCCTTTTGTACAGAGGTTAATAAACGATGAAGCTGAACGAGTAAGAGGGTTTCCTCTGGACAACGTTCAACCATTCAGGGAGCGATTAAAGATATTGGGGCGGATGGTGAATGTGGAGGATCTTCACTTAAGTGCAGCTGAAAAGAAACTTCTGAATGCTTATAATGAAAAACCAGTTCTCTCAAGGCCTCAACATGAGTTTTACTTGGTAATAATGCTGATTGTGTATCATTTCTAACCAAGACATCTCTGTCTAAATATAAGAGTAGAAAATAATTTAACGATGAATTATCGTCTTACTCGATGTATATTCTCGGATAATGAAGGGGGAAAACTATTTGGAGATTGATTTGGATGTGCATAGATTCAGCTATATTTCTCGGAGAGGTTTTGAAACATTCTATGACAGAATAAAGCTGAGCATCTTGGATTTTGGTCTAACAATACAGGTAAATTACTTCTTTTTGAAAAATATATGTTATGTGTTTCCAAAGCTGACTTTTTTATAATCTTGAAAAAAAAAACAGGGAAACAAAGTAGAGGATTTGCCAGAGCATTTACTGTCTTGCATTAGACTAAATAAAATTGATTTCACTAATTATCCCCAACTCGGTTTTTGAGGGGAGATCGTGATATTTGTCAAAATTCTTTTGCGACTCTCAAATGAAGGATTTGCTGGTCAAGAACAAGAAGATTGCTCGTCTTTCGATACTTGTTTTGAGCCCCAATCTGAGGTTGCTAATTTGGTTTCTTCCCTAACTGGGATGTACATTTTTGTATAAAGAGAAGTAATGAAAATTGCTGTTGAGCTTATGGAACAACTACTGTTTCTGAGACCCTTTTCCTCCATGAAAACACAGGAAGAAATGTTCAGGAAACTTTAGCAGGTTACAGTATAGACAGCCGGGGAGAGAGGGAGAGAGAGAGAGAGAGAGCAACGGATATTTTTTTTTGTTAAATTATGTTAATCTTCTGTAATAATTTTCATAAGGTTTTCCTCCTTCGTCTCTCCTTACAAAATAGGAGAAGCAGAAGAAACCATCTGAACATTCGTTGATTAATTAGTTGATTTCCTCCGACCTTTTCAACTTCCTCTTCGGGAGGAAGAAGCATCATTTTCCCCGTTTCCAACCTAAATAGTTTGCAGTTGAACTTGTTGCTTCAAAGCTCGAGTCTCATAGTCCCCAAGAATGGTCAACGCCTTCAAGGTTCCCAGTGGTGACAAGAGAGAATTAACGGAGAATTTGACCGATGCAAATGGTAAGGTCTCCGTTGTTAATACCTGAAATGTGTCGAAATTAAAAATTGAAAAACTCTTTTTATTATAAGTTATATTTTATAATTAATATAATAAATTAATTATTTATATTTAATAATACAGTAGTTGCATCAATCATTATTTATCATTTATTTTTAAATATTAAAATAAAAGAATAAATGTAATTTCATTGTTTAATTAAACATCAAAACCTTAAATGATTTAATGCTTTGTATTACTTGTTATGAGGAAATAGGCTTGCATTAGTTTATAATTATCTCATTTATTTTTCCTTTATTCATAGTTTTCTCACCTTCTTTTTGAGCTTTTGCATACACAATTATGAGGAGAAAAATAACAAAATACACGCATGCTCCTTAAAATATGCAAATAAACATATAAAAAGATGAATTAATGCATGAAAACATGCATTAAAGTAAGCACTCGTGTCTTCTTCCTTGTTATTATTTTTTACAAGTGTTTTTTAGTTGGCTTCACTTGATCATGAAGCGAAGCCCCAATCAATACAACGTTGAAATAAATAAAAATAAAACTGAAATTTTCAAATGCAGTCTGTTTGGTTGCTATATTTTATACACTAAGACCTAATAAAGTCGGTATGGAAACCGAATGAAAGTAGAACTGATTTCCTCAGTTTTGCTTTAGTTAAATTTTGGTTTTGTATTTTTCTGGTTTGGAGGTCGATTTTAAGGTCTCTTGGACTAGTTTTGATAATTTGGTTCGAGTTTTGTCATTTTTTCAAAATTAAAAAAGGTTCCAAACATTTTTTGTTAAGAAAAAAAAAATGAAACCAAGAACTAGTAGGAGAACTTTGTATCAATGGACCTGGTTCAAAGATTGGTTTTTCAAAGGTCGGTTTGGTTCAACCTAGATCTCGATCTAGATGGACCCGGCACAAATATTATTAAATTTCGTGGGAGATGCATAATTGTAAATAAAGTAGAAGAAAAGTTGGTTTAAAAAGAGTGTGAAAATGGGTGATGGAAGAGAAGGCTGAAGATGCCCTACGCAGCACAAAGTGGCTTTCATAGAAAGATGTAGTTTTTGTCCAAAAAGCACTTTTCTGTGTTGTCTACTTCCCTCTTCATTCTTCTGTAATCTTCTTTTTACTTTCACACACCATAAAAGCCTGCATCTTTACATTTTAATCTACCGTCGTTGGAATTGGTCGATACCACTAAAAACAGCATCCACAAATCATCAAGAATTCAGCACAAAAAATTTCATCGAGGACCTGATGAATCAATGCAATGAAACAGAAACAGAAAAGAAGAAATCTGTCTAGAAAAACTCAAATTCTAAGTAAGAACTCGAGGAGGAGCTGTCTGAATCGGATGCTGCCTTGCTGTCGTTGGACGGAAGAGGGGAAGGAGATTTCAGCTTGAGATTCAACAATGGAAGATGAACTGGTCTCGGAATTTCAGGAGGGGAAGAACTGCGAATGAGAGCCCAGTTCACGCCGTGAAAAAATGGATGCTGTTTTATCTCCGCCGCGCCCCTTTTGAACCCCAGCCGCTTTTGCGGGTCCTTCTCCACCAAAGTTCTGATCAAATCTTTAGCAGCATAGCTTATATTGTTCCCTTCTGGAAATTTGAGGGACTGCCCAATCACGTTGAACAAGGTTTCTCTATTTCCATTCCCTTTGAATGGCGTTTTGCCATGTAATAATTCGTACAAGAAGATCCCAAAGGTCCACCAATCTACTGCGCTGCCATGGCCATCTCCTCGGATAATCTCCGGAGCCAAGTACTCATGGGTTCCGACAAAAGACGTTGATCTAGCTGAAGTAGGCTCGGCTATGAGTTGGGGGAGCGAGTCTGAATGTGAAAAGCTGATAATTTTATGATCACGTTTTGTCTTGTTTGATTTGAGAAATGTGATAGGCTTCAAGCAAGAAGGTTGCAGGCAGGAAGATGGGTGGACGCAAATGGGTAATTTGCAGGCTGCGGAAATTGCGCAAGCGGAGGCTGGATTGGATTGAACGAGAGTTGGATTAACGTAGCATTGCAATGATAAATCAAAATCTGAAAGCATGATGTGACCATCTTCTCTGACTAACACATTTTCTGGCTTCAAGTCTCTGTAAACAACCCCCATCATGTGAAGATACTCCAGAGCAAGAAGAACTTCCGAGGCGTAAAACCTGAAAAAACCCAGGGAAAAAAAGTTAGAAAAGAATGATTTCAATGCAGAGGTGGAAATGATGAAAAGGGTAAAGATCTGATCAACCTGGCCGCTTGCTCTGAAAAATGCTTGGAAGGCTGGCGTTGCCTGAGCGTGTGAAGATCCCCACCACTGCAAAACTCCATTAACAAGCAAGAAAATTTGTCGGTTTCGAAATGGGAGTAAAGGGTTGGTAGAAAAGGATGATCTAGCAAACCCAGTATGTCTCTCTCAGTTTGTGCTCTACCCCCCTTCCTCCTCTCAATCAGCATCCTTTTGTCCATAACCTTCATGGCAAAAAGGCAGCGTATTCCTCTCAGTTCTGCCAGATACACACTTCCAATGTCTCCAAATCCAAGCTTCTTCAAAAGCCTGAAATGGCCGAAGTTTAAATCTCCATCTTTTGCTTTCGTCCGTCGAATCACCTCCCATCGAATATCGTTGCCTCTGTGGGGCTTGGACTGATAAGAGCTCCTAGAATTGAATTTGTTATCGTCAAAACAATTTGATTCTTCTTCTTCACAATCTGAAACGGCTTTATCGTTTGTCGGAGATTCAACAGTGAGGTTGCTCATGATGCTGCTGAAACTCGCATTTGGGGCAGAATAATCCGAGCCCGAAATGATGGTGCTGCAGAGGCTAACGCTAAGGGTGTTAAAAGAGTGAAAATCAGAGGAATCGGGGGTTTTGGGAAGCGGGTTATCCATGGGAGAAGGAAAAAGTTGCAGGTAAAGTGTTCGAAGAAAGGCTTGAAAGAATGGAGGGACCGAGGCAGTCAAAGGAAGTTTAAATTTGAATGGTTGGGGTTTGAGTCCATCTTCATGCAGAGACCGAGGAACAACAAAAAACAATTATCAGCAGTCCAGAGACAGTTTCCGAGGAAGGGGAGGAAGATGGACCAAGTGAGAAATTCAAAGATGCAGTCAATGAAACTAGAACACATGATTGGCTCTTCATCGCCTGTGCCTTTCGCTCATCAATATTTTACTTATATTTTTTTTTTTGTCGTGATTTGATTTTCTTTTAGACTAGTTTAAAACATTGATGATAATTCATCCAACTTTATTTTTAAAACGTGTTAATTATTAATTTATATAATAATTAATATAAATTATATGTAATTAAAATAAAACGTAATTACACAAACTATAAAAACTTTATATCATAAAATAAAATTTGAGTATAGAATTATTTGAAATTTCTATTATTACCCAACTTAAAAATGTTTACATTTGTGTTGGCTAAAGATTTTCAAGCAAACAAAATCATTAGGTTGAGTTTCTTTTTGCATTACTCATGGGCTCACACAATTGTCTTCCAACACGCAGGTATTAAGTGTTGTCAACTCTAACACCCAGATGACTTAATTTTTTTTTGGTGGACGAAGGTGTCAATCAAGTGGGTTGTACGCTCTTTCGAGGTAGACAAGTTGGGTCGAGGTCGAAGATCAAGCTAATTAGTTGTCCTAGATCGAATCAAATAGGATAAATGGTGTCAGCTCGTGAGTCGGTCCATCACTGTCAATTATAATTATCTTCACGACAGTAGTTGTCTCAGTTCATTCCTCACTCCTTAGTTTTTTCTAGTTTTATTTTCTCATCATAAAATCAAGGTTTTTCCTCTCTAAATATTCCTCGCTTTCCTTTTTCTTCATATTTCACTTTAATTTCTCACAATATCTCTAATTTTCTTCCGGTTTCTCTTATTCTCCTATTCTCTCTTAATTTCTCTCAAATTTTGAAATAATATACATTTTTTTACTCTACTCTCTAAACATACCTGCTGACATATCACATGATGTTTGTGCAATTAAAGTTCAACTAATGTAATAAATTAATTTATTACATTAATTTTACTGATTATTATTTGACATGTCAACAATTATGTTTAGATAGCAGAAGAATGGAGTCAATCGTAGCATTACTCCAAATTCTCATACCTTCTCAAGTCTCCATTATTAAAAAAGTTTCTATTTGTATATATAATTTTTTTTCTAACATTACTAACATTGTTGATACTAATAAATATTTTCATATATTTATTTTTGCAGGTTTTGTATGTACGGAGCGAGCATAATTCCTAGAACTTTCTACCTAATACTATAGATGTAATTTTTGATAACACGTCTTTATATTATAGATTATTGTAATTATAATATTAAAAATAATGACGCTAACATGGTAGAAATTCAACGTGGACACTTGGAAGAGCACACAAAAACAATCATATACAAATCATGCATAGTCTTAAAAGCAATAAAAACTCTAAGTTATGTAATCGATTTGAAAGATTTTATGTAAATGCCATTGAATATTATTACACTACTCTTTGTTTACTCTCCATATCTCAACAGCTCTCGCCACTGTCATTCCGTTATTCACAATGTGCATGAAGCAACAACTATATCCTCTCATTTAGTGTCATGTGGCATCGTAAAAGATTCTACTGCTAATATATATATATATATATATATATACTATAAATGATATAGAACTTCTAAATATAACAATTATTGTCTTCTTCCCAAAATACCTCTTGCTCGCTCTACCGTCTGAAACTCAACTTAGTATCATAGATGGGTGGGTAGAACCGGCTTAGACCTTCGTTTCCAAACCAGACCGACTACTGGTGTGGTCCAGTATGGGATGGTTATGCATGTGCTAAGAAATGGCCAAGTCCGAGTATTTCCACAACTGCTAGCCACATTTCGGTTCCTGATTTTGGAGGTAAAAAACCGATCGAACCGTTGGGCACCTAATCGTGGGAAAATCGGATTAACCCAGCCTGATTTCACGGCCCAATCCATCTGACCACGCCTAGCGGTCCAATCCATCAGCCCATGGCCAGGCTGTGCAGTTCAGCTCAATGTAGAAATTGTCTTCACGCTTCACTGACAATTAACTTCGACTCGAACTTGAAGGCTTCAAATTCAATCGTCACTTTTGAGGGTTGAGCGCGAGTTCATGCAATGGTGAACTGTGAAGTCCAATCTGCAAGACGAACCCTAACCGGCATTCGGGAAGTGCAAACTGTGAATCCGAAGCGCGAGCAAACCCTAATATGCATTTGTGAAGTGCGAACTCCGAAGCTGCAATGTGAACCCTAATTGGCGAGGACATTTGTGACTTGCTGTCGTTGATCCTACCAAGGCTTCGCAACTTGTCGTCAACCATCGTTGTTCCTAATCTCTTAGGACGAAATACTGTGTCACCACTCAGACAGTGGACACAAAGTATTGAAATTACTTTGTTCGAGTAATTCTTTCTACCCTTTTATGTTTTAGAGTAATTTTGAGAATTAATTGGGGAATCACACTGGCCACTATTTAACCGCATGAATCTTTGCTAGATCAACTGATATGTCATTGCTTGAGATGACATGTCCCAGAAACTGAATCATATCCAGCCAAAATTCGCACTTTGAAAATTTCGCATAAAGTTGGTGTTGCTTCAGAGTCTTCAACACTAACCTCAAGTGCTCTTTATGATCCTATTCATTATGAGAGTACACCAATATATCATCGATAAACACTATAACGAATTTATCGAGATAGTCATGGAATACTCTGTTGATCAGGTCCATAAAGGTGGCTGGAGCATTCGTCAGTACGAACGAGATTACCAAGAATTCATAATGCCCATAACGCATTCGAAAAGCAGTCTTTGGAATATCTTCCGGATTAACCTTCAACTGATAATAACCCGATCTCAGGTCAATCTTTGAAAACACTCTCACCCCTTGGAGTTGATCAAATAGATCATCTATTCTCGGCAGAGGGTACTTGTTCTTAATCGTCAGCTTATTCAACTACCTATAGTCAATGCACATTCGTAACGACCCATCCTTTTTCTTGACAAAAAGGATCGGTGCGCCCCACGATGAAAAGCTAGGGCGTATAAATCATTTTTTCACCAATTCTTCCAATTACTTCTTTAACTCATTCAGCTCTGCTGGTGCCAATCTAGAAGGATTTTTCGACTCCGGCTCAGCTCCCGGATACACATATATAGCAAATTCTATCTCTCGATTCGGAGGTAAACTAGGTAAATCATCTAAGAAAATTTCAGGGAAGTCTTGAACAATTAAAACATTTTGTGGCATTGAATCCTTGGGAATTTGCATATCTACAAAACTGGCGAGAAAACCGAAAGACTCACCAATCAAAACTTGACGAGCACTGATAGACACCATGACAGATATCTTCCGGGAATTCTTCGCGGCCTGAAAGGTATGCTTCTCACCATCTGGCGGTTGAAAACTCAGCGTGCCCGCCTTACAGTCAATTGTAGCATAGTGCTTGAACAACCAATCCATTCCCAAGATCATGTCATATCCCGTTATACCTATAATAATGAGATCGACCGATAAATTCTTGCTTCCCACCGATACTACGCTATCTCGCACCACTTGATTTGAATGCATACGCCTACTAGAAGGCAACATTATCTTATAACTACAGTCAGTTGACACATGTCATATATCCAACTTAACTACAAACGTAGTTGCAACGAACGAGTGCGTCGCACCAGAATCAATTAAAGTATATGCAGATATAGAATTTACCAATATAGTACCTGACACTACGGCTGACTGGTCATCCTCGCCCGAGTCGATCATGGCGAATACTATCGGTGTTGAACGCGTCGGACCCTTCTTTAGAGCTGGGCAATCTTGCTGACGTGTCATACCTCGTTACAGTTGAAACATCGAATCACTCGAGACTTCAGGTAATCCCTAGCCAAATGTCCAACTTCGTTACGGTTGTAGCACTTTACCGAGTTTTGTCTACATTCTCTCGAGTGATATCTCATACACTTAGGGCATTGATGATACTGTGCCGGCACCTGAGGCCTTTTACTGCTTCCCTGGCTAGTTGAGCTCTCGTTGAACCTATTAGTGCCCCTCTGTTGTTGTTGTTGGGAGGCACTTCTGATCTGTTGTGGGGTAACCTCCTTGAATAATCTCCTGGAAGCCTCTTGCTGTTTGATACATTTAATCTCAGCATCTTCCACTTCTAATGCCTTAGCCACCACTTTCGAATAGGGCACCTCCTGAGTTCCGGCTATCTTTACTACCTTGTATATTTTTGGCTTTAGCCCCTGCACATACTGAAACACCTTGTACTCAATCTGGTTCACCAAACTACTGGCAAACTGAGATAAGGACTCGAATTATCGGTTGTACTCAGTCACCGACCCGGTCTATTTCAACTGTAGGAACTACATTCTTTTAGCTGCTTGTACTATGCTGTTGAAGTACTTGTCATAAAATATCTCCTTAAACTTTTCCACGTCACATGCTGCCCTTCAACGGTGGTCTCCACGGACTCCCACCAAAATCAGGCGTCATTCGTTAGATGGAAGGTGGGTAGCGAGACCTTGTCCTCTTCTTCCACCTTCGCGTACCTGAACATACTCTCCATGGTACGGAACCATTCCTCTGCAATTGTTGGATCTGACGACTGTCCTCCATACGTCCGGGGTCACAACCTCCGAAATCTATCTCCCGACTGATCATGGTCTGAACTAGAGCCTGCACTTCCTTGCACTTCTCGATTAAGAAAGATCCCTAATTGCTGAGACTGACTGTTCACCAATTTGGTTAACTGCCTGATCGTCATTGAATCATCCTCACTTCTCATATCAGCTGCCTCTCTCGGTACTCTCGGACATCCTGGTCGTCTAGACATTATGGCCAATTTCCTGGACAAGGTTAATTACCCTAATAAGCATCTAATAATTAAATCTAAACTTAAACACTTACAGTTGTCGAAGCACGTCGTGCGGCAATCGGCGCTATTAGGTAATCGTTTGAACATTTTGACAATTTAGCTCTGATACCATAACTATAACGCCCCGAAAACCCACCCGTTTCTGGTTCGTTCACTGCTCTGATAACGTCTCTGTCACGCCCCGAAGACCTTACACAGTTCCCGATTCCCGGTTCGCACACTTATACTACTCACTCACTACGCTCAAAAAATTTGAATAAAGTACAAAACTTTTATTTCACGACTAAAAACGACATTTTTTGAAAATATTTTAAATAGCATTGCAATGGAAAACTCAATTAAAATCAGTTTGGATAAAATTTCATTTTATGAAACATAAAACAGAGATACCGGTCGACACCTGTAAGCATCGGTCGACACTTGGGTTGCCTCGGGGTTTTCATCGGTCGTCATTGGCAAACACCAGACGACACTACATTTCTCTCGGGTCTTCTCGTTGGTCGACATTGTGAACACCGGTCGACACTTCTAAGCTCATTTCAGAGAGTGGTTGATACCTGCTTTCATAGGTCGACACCTTGATACTCTCTGCCCGCGCAGGTCTATACTCGCGGTCGACATTACTGTCATTTTTACACTACTGGTCGACACCTACAACCATGGGTCGACACTTACTTCGGCTCTGCCCGCGTAGGTCGATCCTTGCGGTCGACCCTTGTAAGGTCTGGTACACCACTAAGCCTATCGGTCGATACTTCCTCCCTAGGACTCTGTTTAAAAACCTTAAAAACTTCACAAAATCGATCAGAATTCGACTTAATGCTAATAATATTCCAACGCACATTTTTCCATTAACTCAAAATCATAATTTAAGTAAGGAAAACGACTAATAAAGTTTGAAATCTGTCTATACATTCAATCCAAAACCACAAAAATAATTTCAATTACACTTCCGAAACCCAGACCTATGCCTACCATAGTCAAAATGCCCTAACAGCCGGGCAGATCGTTCACGTCCGTACTCCTCCAATCGCCTCCCAGTCCTGGGCATGCTCGGATTACTCACCAACTATGCGTCGACACCTAAATCACAGAACTTAACAATTAACCTAATGCTAAGTAAGTAATGTATAAAACTTAAATACTGAAAACAAATGCATCATAACATATGCAGTTTCTATAGTTTTGTTTTTATTTTTGTTTTCGTCTCTTTCTTATGTCTTCTTCATTTTCTTACTACTGTGTTCTTCTTTACGTGCTAGATCAAGGTGACACATCTCACGGTACACCTCTCGAGACAAAGCCAACATCAGTCTAGTAAAGTGACATACCTCGCATTCTACCTTTGGGGACAAGGCCACCACGTAAAGTGGAGGAAGAGTGATACACCTCGTGGTCCACCTCTGGGGACAAGTACGTATCTTCTCATTTCGTTCGTCTTATCAAATCCTACTGTTTCACTTCGTAAAAACATGAAAATTCATTTTCGTCTCGTTATCCTAATTTAAAACGATGATACACAACCATGAAAGTATAACATAAAGTAAACGTGTAATGCATTCTACTGAACTGTGATGTAGGCCTGAAGGCAAAAGTCCTTCTACATTACTTACCTGGCGTCTTAGAAATTACTTGGAATTCGTAACTTTGTACCCTAACTGGAAAAATCTATAAACCACACATCTATTAGCTTTACTTTCCATTAAATTCATAAAATTCTAAAGGAAATAACAACTACACCCTCACTCGGCCTAAACCGAAATCCTAACTCAATTTCCGACTAACCTTCAAAAATTCATAACTTCTCCAATACTCATCCGCTTTGGACGATTTGAAATGTTACGGATTTTTCATGACGTCTAGTTTCTAACGATATAATCTAATCCCTAATTCGACACATACCGCTTGGTCGGACGTGGCCGAACAAAGACCGTTCCACAATTCAAGCATTTGGCTATCCTAACGCTCAATTTTCCCCATAAAATCCTGTAATCTACTCCTATTCCTAGATTAAACACTAACATACTGATAGCAATCAATTTTAAGTTTGATCACTCACAGCTCCCTCCTATGTTTTCATCAAACTACACAAACTCTTTCTAATTTCGTTTTTAGTACTCAAAACAACTAAAATACTAACTCTCTACTAAGAACTAACTAAAACTTACCGTTTATTTGAAGAAACAAAGGAGAACCAAAGAAAATCGTTGCTGGAAGGGAGTATCGCCGAGCCTTCGCACGCGAGAGGGAAGAAGAACAGGGGACGGAGGGTTTCGGCGCTGGAGAGGTTTTGATATATTTTTTTTTATAATAATAATAATAATTCTAATTACTATTTCGCATATAACTCTTAACCGTTTAATAAATCTGTTATACAATCCGATTACGGTTAAATTTTTAAATTTTTCTCTCATCCATTTAGCCTCAAAATAATCTTTTACTTTATAGTAAAAATTCTACGCTATCAATTACGACAAAAACTCCGCTGATTACAATTTTGTAAATCCAAAATTAGTTTTAACGGAAAATTCTGGGTGTTACAATTGTTGTTCTTGATCCAAGTTGCAAAACAAGATTTTTTGAAGCATTGTCTAACAATTTTATTTAGTAGTGAAAGAGTTGCACATTACTCTAAGTAAGTGGATGATGTATTTAAAAAATGGTATGTCAAGTATAAGGGTGATTCAACTAATGAAGATCATACTTTAAGTGGCAGCGATTGTACACAAAGGCCACCAAAGTCAGTGAGTTCTTTGGGACAAGCTCGTTCAAGTGTAGTATACTTTTTATTTTATGGGCCCGACAATACTTCTCAAACAAATGAGAAAAGTCATATTTTAGAGATAAAACAATAGTTGCTAGAGAAATTTGATATTTTTTCAAACAGATCTGTAGTGTAAGAAGAACTCAAATAAGTATTCCGTTTTAATAGCAATAGCGAGAGATATATTAATCATTCTAATTTCTGCAGTTGCATTAAAATTTGCTTTTGGCTATGATGGTAGTGTTTTTTTATGCATTTCACAGTTAACTATCGCCCCAAACTGTTGAAGCTCTTATATGCACTCAAAGTTGGTTCAAAACATTCAATGCTTTCAAAAATTCCTCCCACAATTGATAATGACATACATAGTTCTATCACGACTATTGATGAAGGTTTGGCGATCACTCTTTCGATTCTATTTTTTCCATAATTATTGTTTATTGTGCATGTTTTATCTTTAGTCATAAATGTCTTGAATATTTTTAATTTGCGGATTTGAATATTGATGAAAGATTTGATGAAGACAATGAATCGTTCACTTGATATGGTTTGGATTTTGGATTAATGAATTATGGTTTCCAATTATGGTTTGTAAACTATGTTTGGACAATATTTAGTTTTATCGACTTGATATAGTTTGGACATTGTTTAGTTTTAAACTATGTTGATGATGTTTACATTTTTCATCTTCAAATTGATATTTTAGTTAATAGGATGATTGATTAGTACTTTGAAATTTAAAGTTCCGTGTTGTTGCATATTTAATGTTTTTGGTTTAATGGTGTTTAGGTTAGATATAAATTAAGGATAAAAGAAGTATGGGTTTGAATTTTTTTTTGGCAATTTTTTCTAAGTTTTTTTTACATTTATTTAATTATTTTTAAATATAAAAACAATGTGTATATTAAAATGTGAGACCAAACTTGAACCGAACCAAAATTCTGGTTTGGTTCTTGGTTGGTTTCGGAACCTCACGGTTCCAAGTCCAGTCCATGGTTCCAAGAAATCGGCCACTAGCCACCCTTGGTATCATAGTCATATGACCTCTTTAACCAGTAATGTCGTTCCTCTGATCGGCGACGTTCCTCCACATCGTTCTCAACCTCAGTCAATTTCTCAATCTCAATAATCTTTTCTTATTTGTGCTCTCCCCTTTTAGAATCACAATATTACCGTCAAACTTACCTCAACATCGTCATTGCTAACACTCTAGAATGTTTCTTAGATCTTCTCGTTAAGTTCCTCTCCAATGTCCTGATAATATCAACTTCTCACATAATCCAGAGTTTTCCATTTGAAAGTGGTAAAACAGATTGGTCATGAGTTGGTTATATGCCTCACGTACAGACCCTATTATTTTATCACAAGTCGTGGGTTACTCTTCTTCGGCTGAAATTTGGAATGCAATTTCCCGTCTCTACTCATCTACCTCTCTTGTGCCCATTACTGAGCTGCGTGGTATGTAACACCCTGAGAAAACCCCACGTTCCCGATGCGCTACAATACATCTACATATACTCACTATGACACATTAAAACTTGACACAACTCACTCAGTTTAATAGTACTTTTATTTTTAAATCATCTTCAAAAGAACATTTGTGAGTATGAAAAATTTTCGACTCGATTCGAAAACTACTCGTGCCCCGAAGAGGAAACACGAAATCCTCAATATAAAAATACGCAGCGGAAAAGAAAATAATTTAAAAATAGCTTTAAAATAAAACGGCAAGACTCGAAATCCTAGGACAAAAATCCAACATACTCCTCGAGCTACACAAATTCGGTGCCGCACACACACTCATGTCCCCACTTTGACTCCCCGCGCGCACCCTCGCGGTGCCACGCGTGCCAACTCAACTTCATCGCGTCGCGCGCACGCTCACAGCGCCGCGTGCCCCACGCACCCTGCCTCCGTACCGCACGTCCGTACGCATGCCCTCACTGACGCCGCACGACCCGTGAGCACCCGCAGGGCCCCGTGCCCGCGCACCTGCGACCACGCAGCACACCCACTCCCATCCACACTTCTCTAACACTCGCTGTACACATCCTGACCCATTCCATATCCCCTCGACTCCCAACTTCTCTCTCGAAATTTCGGCAGAGTAACGGCTAAAAACTAACTATCCCAAAATTTAAACCCTGCACACAGTTCACCAAAAACCAACAATATTTATCTATCAACTATATAGAGAAATCACCATAACAAAATCAGAGTATGAAGACGACGAAAATCCATCAATGCAAATGAAGAAAATTCACAGTATAGAACAATTTCAAGCTCCTCCATGTAAAATATATGCGTACCTCGCCAAAATCACACGCACTCCATATACACCTATACACTGACGCATATACAACTCATCTCATCGACTGTACATCAACACAGCAAAAGAAAAATACCCGTAACGAACCCAACCACCACCTACCATCCCCACGGGTCGGGTCGCCCTAGCAAAATCCGCCATCTGGTGCCTCGGTCACACGCCGCCAACCGTCCTATGGCTCAGAACTAGGCTCTCGAGGCTCACCAGCAATATCGTCAGCACCTACACCACAGAACACACAACATAAGCCTAATACTCAGTAAATAATGCGATGTGAAAGTAAAAGCCGACAATGCAATCCTATCACATGCAGTCTCTACACTTACACTCATGTTGTCACATCTGTGATGCGTAGTGTAGCCGCATCAGGGTAAGGAGGGATCTAACGCCACCCTACACCCTGACATGTCGCCACCGTCCCGGACTCCCCAACAACGAGGCCCACAAGCTACACACACGCATCACCACACGACAACCACATCAGGGTAAGGGTGTACCTCGCGCCACACTACATCCTGACACGTCGCCTCCGTCCCAGCCTCCACAGCACGGGGCCACAGTTGCCACACACACGCGTTCCGTGACAGCCCAGCCGGCCCACTCCTCGAGCGGAATCCGCGACTGGTGTTGCACTGGCCCACACACTAGTAGGATTTGCGGTACCACTGCCCATCACCCTCACCGTCAACACATTCACGCCGCATGACGGTCCAGCCGGTCCACTCCTCGAGCGGAATCTACGACTGGTGAAGCATCGGCCTGCACACTAGCAGGATCCGCGGTACCACCGCCACGCGTCTCACCACATACTCAAAACATGCTCAAAACCATTTTCGTTCACGTTTTTAAAATATGATGCAGGCCAAACAATACGCACGCACACCACAATCAATCATATAGACCCTAAAGTTCTACAGTATAGGCCTACTTGGGCAAAACGCATGTATGCACTACTTACCTGGCATCCTACGCTCGCTCGACGCACAGCTTCGCCAAAATACCTCAACCTAAAACACAAACAATCACTCATAAATCTTCGCTTCAAAATTCACCAAATAAGCTAAAAATAACATTTCTTAATTAAGCCCATGAAATTCCAATTAAAACGGGTCACCAATTTGGTTTGGCCGAAAACCAGCCTAAAGTTAGGACGCGCATAACTTTTGCGTCCGTTAACGGAATCGAACGATTCAATTTGTCAAACGTCCCCTTCGGAACCTAGTTTAACATACTAAAACGGGTTTTAAAACGGTAAGACACAGCTAGGTGAAAAAACCCCGAAACCGAATCTGCCCCTTTTATCCATTTTTCACATTTTTGTTTTCTTCCCCCAAAACTAGTTTTACGCATAAAAAACGGATATGCTACTATCACACGCCGCAATTCTATGAAAAACACTCGCTAATTTAACTTGGACCAAAATCCGACATAAACTTCCGGCGCGCATAACTTTTGCGTCGGATATCGGAATCGAATGATTCCAGCGGCCATACGTCCCTCTAACAACCTAATTTAACTCACAAAAACAAAATTTAAAACAATTAACCGTAACCCCATCAAAATCCCCAAAAACAGAACTATTCTTATACAAAAAAATGTCCGAAATCTCAACTTCGGTCCAATTTCGCCAACTTCTTCACCGAACATCCACATTTCAGTCTATCAATGCATACATTAACAATTTGGTGGTTCCTAATTAGAAAATAGCATGGCAGCACCAAAAACCCTCACGGTTCTCTTCACAAAATCGTGCATTTCTCAACCCGCCCATTGCATCATGAAATTCAGTTCTATTCCTCCTAAATTCTAGCACGAAATTTCTGAAACTTAGAAGTAAGAACAACTTCATGCTCGGCCATCAAAGCAGGACAAAACCGAAAGGGAAAACTCCATGTTCTCGGTCGGGTTTTGTCGCGGGAGGGCCGAGACACACACTGGCTCAAGAACACACACACACACACACTAGATTCTAAAACGCGCCAACAACAGAGCTCTAACCGTCGGGAGTTTAAGAACAACCGAGCTTCCACGCTCAGTCGACAGAACCGAAAACAGGGGACACATACCTTCGGTCTTTCAGCGCGGGAAGGCCGAACCAACTTCTCCCTCCAGCTCGTCGGCACCCCTTTCGCACGGTCGTCGTCCGTCGGCAGCACGCTCCTCATTCGGACGGGCTTTGCTCCTCTCGGGTGCTCGGTCGCAGAACCACCGAAGTGGAATGGCTTCTTCGTGAAGCCATTCCAATTAACAGATTATATATATATATTTTTTAAGTTTTTAAATACTAAAATTTACCAAAACGCCCTTAGGTGTCTTAACCGCTCGTAATTTCGTTAAATTCTCGTATTCCCAAGTTTAAATTCCGAAAACCACCCCAAAACTAGACTCCGAGTTTTATAATTTAATTTACCCATTAAAATATTTCTCGGAACCCCCAACCGAAATTAAGTTAAAAATTTCAAAAATTAAATTTAAAAAATTGAAATCTTGAAGTGGAATGGCTTCTTCGTGAAGCCATTCCACTTAACAGATTATATATATATTTTAAGTTTTTAAATAATAAAATTTACCAAAACGCCCTCACGTGTCTTAACCGCTCGTAATTTCATTAAATTCTTGTAATCCCGAGTTTAAATTCCGAAAACCACCCCAAAACTAGACTCCGAGTTTTATAATTTAATTTACCCGTTAAAATATTTCTTGGAACCCCAACCGAGATTAAATTAAAAATTTCAGAAATTAGATTTAAAAACCTGAAATTTTTCAGGTTATTACATGATAAGCTTCAACACATGATCCACGATGGTCTCTCTGTGACAAAATATGTTCAAAAACTCCTCTCCATATATAACAATATGGAAGCAATCGGTGATTCTGTCTCACCCAAAGATCAACTTATCTATTTACTTGAGGGTTTGGGTAGTGAGTATAACCCTATTATTACAACTGCTACCAGTATCTCCACTAAGCCATCTATTGATGATGTTTGCAGTCTATTATTGCGTTATGAATTTCGTCTAGATAAAGAAACCTCTACTATTCTAGTGCCTTTTGTTCAAGCGAATGTGGTCTCTCATTCTACACATGTTTTTCAAACTTCAACTATTCCAAAAAATGTTCGTCAACAACCAGGAGCTTTGGTTCTTGAAACATCTTATTATTCTCATTCACAACAACCATCTTCTTCAAATAGTTCCGCTCTTGGTATTATTGGTAAACTTGAAAGCTCCTCAGTATCTTTGAGGCCTCCCAACGCTAATGGTTATCGACCTAAATATCATATTTGTTTTAAAATTGACCATATTGCAGCTCTGTTTTATCATTGTGCAAATATGACTTTCAAGCCTCCTCCCCGATCGATGTACACTACTTTTGTCTCCTTTGACTGTGGTCATGCTCCTATGGTACTAGTTTCTATTGTTTTTTATAGTTTTTCTTCATGGTGCATGGATTTTAGAGCTTCTGATCATTTCATGGCTAATTTGTCTCATATGGGCCCTGATCATGCTATGGTTGCTAACGATAGGGGTGAGAAAGGTCGGTCCGGGAACCAGACCGACTGGACCGAATTGTTTGGTCCAATTTTGATCGATTCTCCTTGGTGTTTGATCCAGGACCAGTCCTAATACTTAATATACTGTGGGACATGGTCCAGCCCACGGTTTGAATGCCAAATTCCTGAAACCATGTGGACAAGACTGTTCCTTTTGTTTTTGAAATGATTGACCAAGCTCTAAAAATTTTCACTTCAAGTCTCAATACTTGCAGTCAGACTCACTAACTCAGGGCAGATTCAGCTGACCGCGACACAGTATTCCGGACAACAATCGCCATTCAGCGCCGGCCTCTGCTGAATCGAAGGACAGCCATCGCACTGCTCACTCTCACTCTTCGCTCGATGCACAGCTAGCGAGTTTATTGTTTGGACGGGTAAGAGCGTATCTCTTTTCTAGCTCCTGGATTTGGGTTTGCGTCGTTGTCTAGCAGCTAGCTCATTTATTGTTTGTTGCTACCTGCTGTTGTATGTATTTATTTAATTATTTCTGCATAAGTACCTTAAAAAATGTGTATCCAGTAAATGTTAGTATTGTGTCAACTTTATTTGATTTATAAGTGAGAGTAAGCAAAAGGTTTTGATATATTCTCACTTTTAGCAATATGTATTTATTTTTTGTTTGCAATTGTTTGCAAGTTGAACGATTGATTAACATTATGTTTGCATTAAATCACATGTACTTCTTAATTTTCCTGATGTTGGTGTTGTTTAGTAATAGCTTATACGTTATATAGCTGTTTAAATGCAAAACTTCTTGAACTTTTAGAATTTTTTGAATAAACACCTTACCTTTGTTGTTTTCCTCCTTCACAAGTACTTGATGTTGTTAAAGACTAAAAAATAATGTCACTTCTGGCTTTTGATAAATATCATTTAGTTAATGATATTTTAAAATTATATATCTTATTTTTTTTAAAAGCTTATGTTCTTTTTCTTTAAGGCATGCATAAATTATGGATATTTTTAATATGACATAAAATTAATTGTATAAAATGTTTTTTTACTCCACGGTAGGATGAATACTCTTCGTAGTGAAAATTTGCATGTGGAATCGAAAAGAACTAAATTTCTAGCTTGGATTCACTTCATTGGGATACTAAATACCGATTCAACTAATTGTAATTATTGTCGGTAAATTTATGCAGCACACTCGACGAAAAATGGGATTTCAAGTTAATATGTTTGTCTGAAAAATTAGAGAAATTTTTAAATAGTTCTAAAATATTATTTTGGTGGAATAAGAACTTTGATAAATATCAAGTTTTGAGTGCAATTGCGAAAGATATATTGATCATTCTAATTTCTACAGTGGCGTCAGAATCTGTTTTTAGTTGTGGTGGTCATGTTCTTGATATCTTTCGGAGTTCTCTGAGCTCCCAAAGTGTTGAATCTCTTATATGCTATTAAAGTTGCATCAAAATATTCAATTCTTCTAAAATTTCAATAAACATTGATAATGATTTCAAAAATAGTACTTTCATAACTATACAAGAAGGTTCGAATATTGTAATATTTATTTATTTTACATGATTATCTTTAATGATTAACTAATGTCTTCTATATTTATATGTTGCAGATCCTGCTAGCGCTACTGATGAAAATTTTCTTGAAAATGACACACCGATGACTTGATATGGTTGCAATTATATATTTAATTTTAATGTTTATCTTTAATGGTTTGAAATTGATTGCTTTGAAATTGAAATGAAACTGACTATTTAATTGGATTTATTATTTAGTTTGTATTTTTAAACTAGTTGGATTAATTTTGAATCTTCAATCCAGTTTTTTAGATTTCATTTTAATATTTAATAGTTGAATTTAGTTTGTATGTTAAATAGTTAGATTTCTTTTGGATGTTGAATTTAGTTTCTTGAATTTATTTTGGATGTTGAATTTATTTATTTTTTGTCGAATTTAATTCCTTGAATTTATTTTGAATGTAAAATTTAATTTTTCATACTTAATTTTTATATTGAATACTAGATAGTTGGATTGAGATTGAGTTTGATTGGATTGATAGTTTGTATGTTTCTCCTTCTAGAGAAAATAGGATCATGTTAAACATATATCTTTTCAATTGGAAGACCAACTTGAAAGGATAAATCATGCATGTAACTTTTTCAATTTCAAATCAGTTGCGGTATAGGTCACGATAAGAATATGAGCTAAAATGAGTGTTGCTTTATACTATCGCTCGAATCATTTCATTTTTTATTGGTCCCTCCCAAGGCCGGTTTCAGAATCGGGATTAAAGTCTTGACAGATCCAAGTCGGTTCCAGTTCTGGCTTAGAACCGGACCGGTCTGGACTGCGCCCACCCTTAACTAATGGTACATTTCTGAATATTTTTCACATTGAACATGTTTCTCTTCCTACCACTTTGTCTAAATATCTAAAAAATTTTATTACTCTTTATATTTTGCTAATATCTAAAAATTTTCTAAGTGTCAATGCTTTGTGTCGATATAATAATGTCAGTGTTGAATTCTTTCTCCTTTATTTTTGTACTCAGGACCTACGGTGATTATGCAACAAAGTTTCCTACCTTATGGCTCATATCATCTTCAGCCTCATTCTCCTCCATCTGCTATGACAGTGTCGTCTTTATTAGCAGATTCCCTTTAATCATATGGGGCACCCTTACTTGTTAGCTCTTTCCCATATATTTTTTCTCATTAATTTTTTCTCTTATTAAATGTGTCTCAAGTGAATTTTGTAGAACTTGTTCTTCAAAAAAAAAAACTCATCATTTAACATTTTCTAGTTCAATATTTTGCTTTTCACACATCTTTGATCTTGTTAACATGGATCTTTGGAACTCCTCTCTTGTTATTTCTATTCATGGGTTTCAATATTTCTTACTTACTATTGATGAATTTAGTAAATTTACATGGATCTTTTTCTTAAAAACAAAAGAACAGGTTTAGCCACCTTTCATTTTCTTTCATTCATTTATTTCAACTCAATTTCAAAAACTGATCAAATACATACAATCTAATTTGGGATGAGAATTTTGTGCTCTAACTAAAATTTTCACCTCGACTGAAATACCTCATCACCTCATGTCCTTACACTCTTGCACAGAATGATAGAGTGAAATGCAAAAATCGACATATAGTTGAAACATGATTATCTCATTTGTTTCATGTATATTCCCAACTTCTAGATTTTTCCTTAGACACAGTTGTATAAATTATGTGCTTCGAGCTGCGGAACAAAATGTAACACAAAAATAAAGCACAAAAATCTATTCGGTTTAACTCGGTTTTGGCCGAGAAGACCCCAAATTCCAGACAATATAACTTCTTCAAATTAAATTTAAATACTCTGAAATTTTAACAGGAGCTTACCTCACACGTGTATGAAACACCCTTAAAATTTTAAAAGAAAATATGCACTGGCCAAAAAGTTATGCTCTGAGAAATCGAACCTGCTAAAAAATGTCTGGGAATCTGCTAAGGTGGTCAAGAATGGATGAACTTCTAGACAACACAACTTTTTCTATATAGCTCTATGTAACACCCGAAAAAAATTCAGTTAATTCAATTTTTCAGAATTTCATATCGGTTAACGGCGAGGTTCGAGTCGAAATCGAGGCTGAAAAGTTTGTAACGTTAGGTAAAAGATTATTTCAGGAATAATGGTGAGGGAGAAATTTTAAGATTTTATTCGATCACTGACCGTATAATAGATTTATTGAAAGAGTTATGGTTGATGGCAAAATGGTAATTAGAATTAATTATAATAAATAATATAAAAAAAAAATTAAGGTGTTCTTCTTCCCCAGCAAACCGCTCTTTGCCTTTCCCCCTCTCGTTTCTCCTCTCCTGCGAATGATCGGCGATCGATTTCTCCTCTGTTCTTCAGAATCACGGTAAGTTATAGTTAGTTTTATGTAGCTAGTTGATGATTTAGTGTTATTAGTGACAAAAACGGGTTTGGCAATAGTATAGGGTGATTTAGTGAAAACCTATGAGGGTAATGTGAGAAGTTGAATTTCATCCGCATATTGGTGCTTAGGATAGAAATAGTAGCGGATTACGAGAATTGGTGAGAAAGATTTGGGTGTTTGATTGGCCGCCTATGTGAATTTTTGGAACAGTGTCTGTTCGGCCACGTTCGGTCGAGCCGTGGACATCCGAATGAGAAATGAATGAGACCATAGGAAAAAGACGTGCTAAGGAACCCGTAGAACTTTGCATCGTCCAATTTGGACGAATATTGGAGAAGTTGTGAATTTCCAAAGTTAGACGGAAATGGTGTGGGATTTTGAGTTTAGTGGAGAGTTTCAGTTTTGGTATGAGTTAGTACTTTCAAGATAGGGATTATGAATTTAATGAGTTAGAATTGACGGATGTATAATTTTATAGGTTTTCCAGTTAGCGTACGAGATTTGGATTACGAGTGCTAAGGACGCCAGGTAACTAATGTAGTAGAAGTTTTGCCTTCGGGCCTACATCACAGTTCAGTACGATGCATTGCATGTTTACTTTATGTTATGTTTTGTGATATGCATCATGATTTTAAATTACGAAACGAAACGAAACAAAAATGAATTTCCATGTTTTTATGAAATGAAACAGTAGGATGTGATGAGACGAATGAAATGAGAATATATGTAAGAAGATAATAAAGGTGAGGTTAAGTGGTTTTGTCCAGTGAGGTGGATCGCGAGGTGTATCACTCTTGCTCCGCTTTACGTGGTGGCCTTGTTCAGTTAGGTGTATCGTGAGGTGTGTCACTTTACTAGATCGAGTTTGGCCTTGTCCAGTGAGGTGCACCGCGAGATGTGTCACCTCGATATAGCACGTAAAGAAGAACTCAGAAGTAATAAGATAAAGACGATGTAAGAAATAGATGAAAACAAAAGTAGAGATGAAACTGTAGAAACTGCATAAGTTAGGATGTGAATGTTTTTCAGTAATTAAGTTTTTATGTATTACTTACTTAGCATTAGGCTAATAGTTGAGTTCTTTGATGTAGGTGATGACGCAACAGCTAGTGAGTATCCCGAGCATGCCTAGGACTAGTAGGCAGTTTGAGGAGTACGCTCGTGGGACGACTGGTCCAGTTGTTGAGGCGTTTTGACTATAGCAGGTGTAAGTATGGGTGGTGAGATATTTTGAGTCGTACTTAGTTATTTTGATGTAAAAGAGAGATTTGAAATTAGGTTGAATATTTTGGTGTGCGTAACAGGTTTGTAAATTTGAGTCGAGAAGTGGATTCATGATTTTTAAACGTTTAGTCAAAACCGTGTTGTTTTGTCGAATTCTGCTAAAGTTTCTCGGGTGCAAGGTGTCGACCGGTCAGCGAAGAATGGAGGGTGAGTGTCGACCGCGAGGCTCGACCTGTGCAGGCTAGAGCCGAAGTAGGTGTCGACCCCTGGTTACAGGTGTCGACTAGTCTGTGTAAAATTGGCAGGGGTGTCGACCGCGAGCGTCGACCTGCGTGGCATAGAGGATCAAGGTGTCGACCTGCGATAGCGGGTGTTGACCCTCTCTGAAACGAGTGTAGAAGTGTCGACCGGTGTCCCCGGTGTCGACCGATGAAAAGACCCGAGAGAAATTAGTGTCGACCGATGAAAACCCGAGACAACTTAAGTGTCGACCGGCTCTTGCAGGTGTCGACCGGTCTATTTAATTTTTATGTTTTAAGAGTAAAGTTACTTAAACCGATTTTAAACAAGTTTCCGCTGCAGCATTTATATGTATTTCTTTTGGAAGTCGTTTTAAGTAAGAAAAAAGAAAAAAGAAAAAAAAAGAGTCGTTTTGAGTCGAAAAACAAATCTTTCCAATTTCTAGGAAATATTAAGTAGATGATACGAGGGATGGTGACGCGTAGTTGGTAGCGAACCGGGAATAATGGAGGATTTTCGGGGCGTTACACTCTAAATGGCTCAAAATTTACGACAAGTTATTTGGGGATGTGGTTGAAAAACCTTGAAAATTTCAGAGGCTAACGCGTTATGGATGAAAAGTTATGCAAATGGGAGTGGCGGTCGTTGGAGATGCGCTGCTCTGCTCTAGCCGAGAACATGGGTTACTTTGTGAATGGTATATCTCCTTTGTGCCGAAACCAAATGGATCGATTCTTGTAGAAGGTCAAAAGTGGGTGAATGAGGATTGTTTTATGTAAAAGTGAGAGGTTGAATCAAAGGGATGAAGTAGATATAGCGGAAAATGTACTTGTTGGTCCAAGGAAGGGATAACAGTAACCTCTCAGCTTTGGCTGCTGTTTTAATGGAGAGAACTTCAACGAGCTATGAAGGAGAGTTTTAATACTCATTTGCTATGGATAATACCTCCAAAAAAGTAGTGAAAAGAGCAACAATAAGAACCTCTAAGGATACTCACAAACCTAGAAGCAATGAACACCAAAACACGCTTAGATATTATTCACTGGCGACAATGGGTTTTGGACTCAAAAGAGATGTGATTTTGAAGATGAACTTCAGCTTTTTAATTCCAACCAAGATGGATGCTAAGACAGCTAAGGGGAGGCTAAATACTTCCATTAATTACAATTAGGGTTTGGTTCACAAAAGGATGGAAGAATGCTCTAGTAGTGCATGGTCATTCGGCCACCTCATAGCCAAGTACACTCTCTTTCTCTCCCCCACGTTCCATGTACTTTCTTTCCTCCAAATGTAGCTCATTTTTCCTCATAAATGCAGTCTTAATCCTACCATAAAGTGTTCAGCCATTCATGCTATGCAAATATAAAATAAACTAAGGTGTGCATGCAAAGAAATAAAAGATATGCTCAGTTACATCACTTGTCAAAAGAAAAACAAATTCATCCTTCAAAATAAGTGTGGCTGAGAGTTTGCTCCCAAGTTGGCTCATGGAAGACTTCTCCAAGCCTAGGGTGCTTGGTTCCCTTTCAAGTCTTCTAAAAGGTGATGAGTTCTGTTGCCCTAACGTGGTCTCTATGGTGGAGGTGTGGAGCTCTGATCCTGCCTACTTGGTTCTCCATTAGCACATGATTTGTTTGATCCTTGGATCTCCTCTTGGTGTGGTTTCTCCCCTACAAAATGAACACAATTATTAGGAAAATGGTCGCCCGGAGATAAGGCCTTGGCTCGAGATTGTGCCATTGGTTCTCTTGTCACATCAATACCTCATCAATTGGGTGGTCACATCAGTGTTATCAAATCTTTATCCATTATTGTCTTTTTCCAAAACATCCAACTTAGATTTCCAAGTTTTTGACTTCAATTGTTTCAAAAACCTTCACCTATGTAATAATCACAAATTCTAGTCGCAATCTCTAGAGTGTGTGTTTCTTGGTTATAACAACCAACACAAAAGCTATCTTGCTCTCTATTCTTCTACTAGTCATATATACATTTTCAAAGATGTCACATTTGATGAGTAGTCCTTCCATTTTCCTTCATTCGTTACTTCTATCTCTGCTCTAACTTCATCAACTTCTAGTTATGTTTCTTCTTTTCCATTATCCGGTGTTGCTCCTCCCTTGCCTATGTCTTCTCAATTCTTCCCTTCATTTCTTCTCCTCATATCTTTGCCAGTTCCTCCTCTACATCTAAGCTCTAAACAATGTGAAAATATATTATCTGTTACTACTAATGCACATCCAAAGTCTTTTAAGTCAAAGACAAAGATTTTTTTGCTCAAAAGTGTTGTAACTTCTACTCCTTCTATTGAGTTGGAACCTACCTCCTATTCTTAAGCTGTAAAGGACTTTGTCTTTAGTGTCCCATAACACTATTCTTAAAAATCTCGTAAATTTTTTTTTATTCGTAGCCTTAAAATAACATCGTGTAAAAACATTAAATCATTTACAGCGGAAAAACAATCCTTGTGTGGAATCTTAGTATAAGGTAAACTTAATTTCAAGTGTTAAAAATAGTAAAATAGGGGTTTCGGTCGACACTTGTTAAGACGAGTCGACACCTCATTCCTCTCTGTTTACATCGGTCGACACCTGCGGAGACGGGTCGATACCTCATTCCTCTCTATGTACATCGGTCGACACTTGCGGAGACGGGTCGACACCTCATTACTCTCTGTGTACATCAGTTGACACTTGCAAAGACAGGTCGACACCTCTTATAAAAATAGGTACACCCTTACTAAGATAGGTCGACACTTAATTTCTCTCTGTTTGCATCGGTCGACACCTGCAAAGACAAGTCGTCACCTCTTACAAGATAGGTCGACTTTTACTAAGATAGGTCGACACTTCATTTCTCTCTGTTTGCATGAGTCAATCCTGATGGTCGACCCTTGCTAAGATAGGTCGACCCATGCCAGCATCGGTCGACACTTCAACACCAGAAAACTTAACTGAAACTTTCTAAAAACGACCATAACCATCGTAAACTTTCTAACGAACATCTACAACATACCTAACTCCTAATTCACGGTTTTTTTTTATAAAAACGGGCAGCATGCCACTACATTTACCATTAAACCAGGTTCACCTATCCAAAACATCCAATATATATATTTAAACATAAAACCGTTTAATCCGACTTCTAAACTTCTTTTATCAACACAGTTAAAACAATTCAAAACCTAAATACCTAGCCATATTTTGCAAAACCTCTATACATTACCCCAAAGTATGTTCTTGTAACCAACAGGTCAATCATGCTCCGACAGCCATAAGCGCCTCCCACGGCTATCTTTCTTCAACGACGTCACTCGTCAGGTTTAGGTAAAACGTCCCCACCTTCTTCTAAATCACCTACAGCACAGAGACATCTATGAGCTAAAGGTTTAGCTTAGTAAGTCAACGTAAACGTAAATGCATGCCATGCATATGCAGTTAATAAAACATGCAGTCATTTCATTTCATTTCGTTACATAGCGGGATGTCACCGGGGGTTTACTCTCACTGGATAGAGAAGACACATCAAGCGGTTAGACAACCTTCTCCATCTACCAGGGGGAAAACATGCTCCATCTACAGGACAACCATTTCTAAACCCCACCCCGACATGACCAGGATTATGTGCATTTATTTCTTTTCATTAGTTCATTTATTTTAATAAAACATGTGCAGAAATTTGTTGTCATACCATTTTTGAAAAAAACGTGATGCATAAACAGTTTATAATGCTTAAACTTATAAAAAGTGTAGAAAACAATTAATAGAAATATAAAAGACATTCTATAACTTAAACAACCTAACTACCCGTTTAATTTACACTAAAACAATCTAAATCATCAAACCCTCGAAAATAGAATTTCTTGTGGTGTAAGCTAAATCGGCTAATCAAATCACGAATACCTACCTCGGGTCCTTTACAATTAAACTTGGAGTCCGTTTGCTTTAACCGTGGAAATCAAACAAGCTAACAAAACATCAAATTCAAACACTTAACACACACACACAAGAAATTTTCGGATTTTTTTTATAACAATTTTTCGTCCAATTTCAAAAGCTCGTAACCTTCTCAATATAACTCAAAATCGCGTAATTCCAAGTGCTATGGACTCCTCTAAGAGTCTACTTTCTAATGGTTTAAGCCACTTACCAAAAGAGAACCAATAACTTGGCCGAATATCACAATAACAAAATCTGTTTTGTTTTTGGCATCTTTGAAACAGTTTTCTCCTTTTTGCAAACCAATGCACCAATCCATATTACAATCCTATAACAATCCTTAAAACATCATTTAAACACACTTAACTTGACAACCAACAAATATCTAGGGATAATTTTGTAGGTTAGGGTTTTGAAAAACTCATTCTAAACGAAGCTTAAAAACTTAAAGTTTATCATTCGTAAACACAAAAAATTTTGTAATTTATAACCAAAAACTAAACTCACCTTTAATCCTCAACCAAAATGGAGTTAGGGCATGGAAATGGAGAGCTGCAATGAAGGAAAATCAAGAGTAAAAATCGTGGGAGAGAGAGTCAAATCCCTTTTTTGATCACCTTTTTCACTTTAACACAATTTACCTTTTAATCCCTCTAGCCACTACATGTAGTTTCTTAACAACTACTTGTAGTTTCACTCACATGAAATGCCCAAGCTTTGCATCACAATTTGCTTAGCTACGAATCTTGGACTAAAATCCCTTTTTAATTTGTCTTTTGCATCATTATATTTTTTTTTTTACCTTTGCTTCTCAACATTGAATTGTCATTTTTAATTCCTATCCTTTACTCTCTTACTAATTTTCATTTCTCCCTTTGTTGATTCCATCTATCGTTTTAAAACAATTCATTGAATATTATTATGACAAAATGTACAAAAGTTTCGAATATTACATTGTCAGAGTTCAAGCCATGCAAGACGAGATGAAAGCTTTGCAAGCAAACAAGAATTGGTCTTTAGTTCTTCTTCCACTCAATGGTGCATTGATAGGCTGCAAATGCATTTTCAAATTGAACCCAATGTTAATTGTTCTTTAAATTGTTACAATGCTCAGCTTGTCGTAAAAGGTTATCACTAAACCGAATGGATCGATTATTATGAAAACTTTAGTTCGATTGTAAAACACACTATGATCCGAAGTGTTCTATCACAAGCAATCTCCCTCAAGTGGTCATCAAAACAACTTGACACGAGTGATGTTTTTCTCCATGGTCACCTTGTTGAAACAGTATTCATAGATCAACTTCTTGGTTTTATTGATCACAATCATTCTTCATATGTTTGTTGCTTGCGAAAATCTATATATGATCTCAAACAATCTCATCGCGCCTGATTTCACAAGCTTCAATCTACTCTACTCCAATTTGGGTTTCATGCTTCTCGAGCTGATTCTTCTCTGTTTATTTATAAGGTTGGTGTTGTAACTCTCTTAATGCCTATCTACGTGGACGATATCTTGCTTGCTGACAATTATTCTAGCACCATTTGCAAATTGACTATTTTCTTACGTTCAAAAGTTGCTTTTAAGGATCTAGGTGAACTTCATTACTTTCTTAGGATTTCTATCAATGATCAGTTGATTCGTGCTAATATGCATTTTCGTAAGGTTGTTGTTACTCCTAGGTGTTAGGTCCTCTGCTAATGTAGAACTCAAGTAACTTAATTCAAGACGATCATATTTTTTGAAAATAAATCAGAGCTCTTCAGAACTAAACTCTTACTCAACTGGACATCACATTTTCTGTTAATAAGCTTTGTCAGTTTATGCATTGTCCAACTGACTCACACTAACAAACACTCAAAAGGGTGTTACATTATTTACAAGATACTCTACATTATTTTGTTCAATATAAATAATCTTTTTCCTTTGCTCTTGAGGTATACTGATGTTAATTGGGAATCATCTGCTTATGATTGACGTAGTACAAGCAAATATTGTATTTTTCTTGCTTCAAATTTACACTCAATTTCTTACTCCAGTACTTAGTCTGATTATCGATCTTTTACTGATGGTGTAGTTGAAATTACTTGGATTCAATATATACTTGGTGAAAATTTTCCTTCGTCTTTGTCTCTACCAAAGGTTTTTTTGCAATAACATCAATGCAACATACTTAGCTACGAATCATGTTTTTCACTCCAAAGCTAAGCATGTTGCTTTAGATTATCACTTCGTACGAGAAAGCTAGCAGCCAAGCAGTTGATTGGTTCTTTTGGTCCATCGGATTCCCGTCTTGTAGATGTTTAACGAAGCCTCGACCATCTTCAATCTTTTTACTCTCCAGATTCAAGTTTGACATGCCTCCCCTTTGAGTTTGAGGGGGATTGTTAGCTCTCTATATCTCAACAGTTTTTGTATATCTTTTCATTTAGTGTCATCTAGCATCGTAGAAGGTTTTAGTGCTAATGTATATATTCTTTGTACGTTCTGCAAGTAAAATAGATTTGGTAAACATAAAAATTGTATCTTCCCAAGATACTTGTCACTCTCTCTCTTGTCTAAAACTCAATTCTCTTAAAATAAATGGCATAAGTATTTATAAAATATGTAGTGGAATTTGAGCAACTTTTAGAAAACATGATTTTACAATAGATTTTTTTTTATTTTAAACCTTAAAGTATGAGTTTTCTTAAAAGAAATCTAAAAGTTTACTATTCATCGGTTCAAACCTTAATGTTTGGAAAATAAATAATTTAAAACTTTTAAACCGGTTTGAGGGGTTGACCTCCTTAGGGTGGCCGGGCTGTCCAATTAGAAAAGTCGGCTTTTCTTTTTCCCACCAAAATCCGTGATTTTTTATGTGGAGGCTGGTTGGTTTAACTGGACTGGTCGGCCTCCATTCCTATTTATTTTTTATAATATTTTAATATTTTTCTCTATATAAGCGATTACCTTTTGTTATCTCCGGCGATATTTTTCTACGTTCACCATATAGGTATGAAGTTTTTTTTTAATTAGTTATTTATCTGTTTGTACTGCAGTTAATTGGATCACATCTGTTATAATTTCTCGTACCGCTTACAATAAAATTGTAATTGTACTGTGTAAGTATAGAGATTGTTTTTAAATAACTTACTTACACAATACAATTACAATTTTATTATAAGCGGTATGAGAAACGATAACAGATGTGATCCAATTAACTACAGTATAATAGAACATAATCTATGTCTTAGAGGCGTATGTAAAAACTTTATTACAAAATATTTACTAATATGAACAATTATTTTCTTCTTCGTTTTGCAATTACTTCTTTGATGTCTATTGCTACAACTTCCGATTTATAAAGCGCATATAATCTTTCGAGTGGATAAAAAGATACAAATATAGTGAAATCCTAAAATGTTTCTTTGCCAAGGAAAATCCGTGCAGGATCACCATAATGGATTCTATTTCACATATCATCTTGCATCTTCTTAATTAAAGATAACTATTTTCAACTATGTTATGGTTATATTCTATAAATATTCTTTTACAAATATAATATCTTATATAACTCTTATTGTTAATGATAATGTTAATAATTATGTAATTTCCGTTTGGAAGAGTATTTGCATTTACATGTTAGTTAAAATTCTATTTTTCATATGAAATATGTATATCACTTTTTAAATGAAATGTTAAAAAAGACATGGATTTATTTTTCATCAATTAGATATAGTTAGAAGTGCAATTTTATATATTACCAACAAAATTTAGAGAATGTATAAAATTCTCAATCTAAAAAATGAAAAAATATTATAAGTTTTTGAAAATTATTTGTCACTTTATTAATGAAATATAATAAATAAATTAACTTGTGAAATTATCAATTATTTTATTATTAAAATTATGATATGACAAAATGTTTAAGATTTTATTCTTTCAATTTTCATAAGTTTGATATATAATTCGGACAATTTAAATCTACTGAAATTATTTTAAAAATAAAAATAAAAATAAAAATAAAAATTTAAAATGTTAACAAAAACTATAGACCTAGATTTATATCAAAATGACCAAGACTTTTTAATAACTTAATAAACAAATTGGTTGGCGCTATTCACTCAGCAACTCAAAATCCGGTTCAAGGTTTTTTTTTTTTGTTATGTTTGTCTTGCTCGTCGAGCCTTTCTTCCGTCCATATTTCTGACGAGGGACGAGCTCCAATCTTAATAATCAAACCACAAACTGACAATTCACCCCCGCCGCCCCCAACCAAAAATATACAAAAGAAGTCATACAAGTCAGAAGACGTCAACAATTGCCACGTCAGTTCAGCTTCTGGCAACTCCGCCATTCCTTTCTCACTCAAAAGCTTCCTTCCATTTTCATGGCTGACGATGGATTTCAGAGAAGGTGCTCTCTTTTTTTCTTTATTTAAACGACGATAATACCGACCCATCAGCGTTAACTTTGCTCTAGAACCAGAAGTTACAAACCCATAAAATTGCTGAGGAAAGAGATAAAAAATGGTACCTGCAGGTACTTTCTCAAATCTGGGATCCATGATTGCAGGGTTCATGTTCGTATGGGCAATATTTCAGCAATATTTTCCTCATCAGCTCCGAAGCTACTTGGAGAAATACTCCCACAGATTTTTCAGTTTCGTCTACCCTTATATTCAGATCACCTTCAATGAATCCACCGGAGAGCGTTTCATGCGCAGTGAAGCTTATTCCGCCATTGAAAGCTATCTTATCTCCACCTCATCTTCTCAAGCTAAACGACTCAGAGCTGACATAGTCAAGAACAGTCAGTCTTTAGTTCTCAGCATGGATTATAATGAAGAGGTAGTCACAATGAGTGTGGAATAAAAATTTATCTTTTACTGTTCTCCACTTCTCCACTTCTGATTTCAATTCTGCAGGTAGCTGAGGAGTTTAAAGGAGTAAAACTATGGTGGGCATCAGGCAAACATGCTTCAAAAACACAATCTCTTTCTTTTAGCCCAGTTACAGATGAGAGAAGATACTATAGGCTTACTTTCCATAAAAGAAACAGGGATCTAATAATTGGGAATTATCTCAGGCATGTTATGGAAGAGGGTAAGGCAATTAGAATGAGAAACAGACAGAGAAAGCTCTATACCAACCATGGAGGTCACTGGAGCCATGTGGTTTTTGAGCACCCAGCTACATTTCAGACTCTGGCACTGGAGCCAGAGAAGAAGAAGGAAATTATGGAGGATTTGATAGCTTTTAGCCAAGCTGAGGATTTCTATGCAAAGATAGGGAGAGCTTGGAAAAGAGGGTACCTACTTTATGGCCCTCCAGGAACTGGGAAATCCACCATGATTACTGCCATGGCTAATCTTCTCGGCTATGATATTTACGATCTCGAATTGACTGCTGTCAGGGATAACACCGAGTTAAGAAGACTACTGATTGAAACCTCAAGCAAATCCATAATTGTCATCGAAGACATTGATTGTTCACTTGATCTTACAGGTCAAAGAAGGAAAAAAAAAGAGGCAGAAGAAGCAGATGAAGAGAATGATATAAGAAAAAAACTAACGAGAGAAGAAAATGACACCAGAACCAGCCAGGTTACTCTATCTGGGATTCTAAATTTTATCGATGGGCTTTGGTCAGCCTGTGGAGGAGAGAGACTCATCGTCTTTACGACTAATTACGTTGAGAAACTCGACCCTGCAATCACTAGGAAAGGAAGAATGGATAAGCATATAGAATTATCATATTGTAGCTTTGAAGCATTCAAGATGCTTGCTAAGAATTACCTCAATCTTGAATCCCATCATTCGTTTTCTGAGATTAGGCGGTTGCTTGGGGAGGCTAAACTGACTCCGGCTGATGTAGCAGAGCATTTGATGCCAAAGACAATCAATGGGAATGCTGAAATTTACTTGGAGGCTCTGATTCAAGCCCTGCAAAAGCAAATGCAAAAGCAAGAGGAGGAAGCGAGGGTTAAACCAGAAAATGACTCCTGTAAAGAGAGCAGAGCCAGGAAAATTGAAGAAGAAAAACTGGAACCCACCCAATCCAAACTAGAAGGCCGTTAGCTTCATCAAATATTCGTAAGACCATGTACTTCATGCGTGTATATGATAACATTAGTGGATAAGTTTTATCTATAGTTATTGGTTCCCCTCTAAAAAGATCTACTAAATTCATCAAAGTGTTCTAAACGATCAAAACTACTGATTATTAATAGAATTCCTCGTCGGCTACTTGTAAAATAGCTACCTGGACGAGTATTTCTAAAAATATTATAAGTTAAACCTGTACTAATGAATATCGTACTAGCAAATAACCAACCTGCAATAAATAGAGAATGTATAGTAAGAATGCTATGAATGACCCAGTATCAAATACTAATAATAATATCAACAAAACAATATTATCAATGCATTTTTGTTCTTTTATAGACACAACACAACTTAGAATGTACCAAGAAAACTTCTCTAAAAAGCACAAGTCTTCATTGTATTAAAAATACGATAAACTAAAAGCTATAATGAAGGCAAACGCCACAACCTTCGCGAACGGATTACTCTTCATCTCACTCGCAACGGAAGGAGGAGAGGCTGCTGGACTGCTCGAATTGGTCGGAGTTTCTTTGGAGCAAGCAAGGTTGCATCTGCTTGGACGAACAACTCGATAAACTCCCGTGCTTGACAAAAAACAAGTTGGTCCCTCCTATTTTTATCAAACCAGCAAACAAGCTGAGAGAAAAGGAGGTGAAAAATTAAACAGAGAGAGAGAGAGAAGAAAACCCATTTCGATTTCTTATTACAAAATGAAGAAAATAATCCGCAGGAAAGAATAACTCCATTGAACAAACAGATAGGTTGTCGGATTATCAACAACAAACTGGAAATATTAGAGAGAGGTTTAATTACCTTGCTTCCAGTGTCTTGAAATGATCGAGAATAAAGAGCTGAATCCACTGTGAAAGTTCATTGAACTGAGAAAAAAAAAATTGTTTGTTGAGTCAAGAAACCCATCACGGTCAGCCGCTGATACTTGCCAAAGGCAGTCCTTCTCTGGTTCAAACTTATACGAAGAATATATATTTTGTTATATTTTTATTCATGATTAGCCATTGATTCAATGGACAGTAACTCAAGTGTTGAAAGAATCTGCATCCTTTTAGAATGTGATGCATCTCCTGAAACGAACTCGCTCAGTTTTCCATCAACCTCAATCACACTACACCCTGGTGTTTTCTTAATCCCTTTTTCCCCAATCATTTTCCTTATTCTAAGCGCATCTTCACTCCTTCCAGCACCCAAATAAATGTCAGATAATTGAACATAAACTCCATCTTCTTTTGTCCCGTTTTCTGTTTCTAGCAGGATGAGTTCTTGGACAGCTGTCTCTGCAAGATCGACGTTGCAATAAGTTCTACAACAACTTAATAATGCACCCCAAATTGAAGCTTGCGGCTTCACTGGCATCCTATTTATTAGTTGAAGTGCTTCATTTAATCGACCCGCTCTACATAACAAGTCGACCATGGAACCATAATGCTCGATTTCTGGTTTTACACCGTACTGAGTTTCCATGGATTCAAAAAGATTTTTACCTTCTTCGAGAAGTCCGGCATGTGTGTAGGCTGTTAGAACTTGAAGAAGAACAATTCCATCAGGTTTGAGCTCATCTTCTACTTGCATTCTCTCCAGGAAACCCAGTGCGTTCCTCACATTTCCATGTGCGGCAAAACCTCCAATCATGGCTGCCCATGAAAACAAATTTCTTTCAGACATCTCTTCAAAAGCTTCCACGGCCATGGCAATACAGCCACACTTTGAATACATATCAACAAGCGCAGTTCCGACAAACACATCCACTTCCATGTTCTTCCTCTTCCTCGCGTATTCGTGAATCCACTTTCCCTGCAAAAGAGCCCCTGTTTGCGCACAGGCCTTAAGCCCAGTGGTTATACAAAACTTGTCAGGCTCAATTCCCTGAACCAACATATCCCGAAAAATTCTCAAAGCATTATAAGCCGAATCACATCGTACATGCCCATTCATCAGCACATTCCACTGGAAAAGATCTTTGTAAGGAATTTCGTCAAACAGATTATGGGCATCGACCAAAACACTGCATTGCGTGTATAAGCGCATAAGCGCCGTCTGAACATAACTATCTGATGAAAAAAGTCCATTCTTCAGTACCCAACAATGGATCTGCTTTCCTAAATTTACCCATAAGGCATTTGCACTAGCCAAAATAACAAAGTGAAAAGTGTGATGATCAGGAACCGTGTCACCAATTTTCAGCATAAGACGGAAGTAGTGAATAGCGATTTGAGGCCGAGAACTGCGAGAGTAACCTCTGATGAGAGCGTTGTAGATGTACAAATTGGGTGACTGAATAGTAGTGAAAATACGGGATGCGTAGGAGAGGTCGCCGGAGTGGGTAAGGGCGCAGAAGGTGACGAGTTTGCTGACGGCGTAGTTGTTGAGATGGAGACCTTGGACGATGAAGATGGCGTGGATGAGCTTAAGCTGGCTTATGTTGGCGCAATGTGGTGCAAGGGCCATACAGCGTTTCCAGGCTCGGATGCTGCGCTTGCTGGCTGCAAGGAGGCTCATTTAGAGGCATTCGCACTGCAGGTAGGAGATGATATGATGGATCTTACAACAGTATTACATAAGTCGGCATTATCGTAACTTAGAAGTATTACATACAGATTTGAAATCGCCTACATATTCATCTTGAAGGCTAAAAGTCAGTTTGTAATAAGAAAAGTTCTGTGGACTTTATCATCTATAGTCAGCCGTGTTAACCCACGAGGATGTTTGCGCTGATAAACAAATGTAACTTCCAGGACATAGCACATGCGTATTGTTATTCTTCTAGTTATTTTCTCTCGCATAGCAATATTCCAAGTCTAACTCAGTATCACAGTCATCTAAATGGCGTCTCCTAACATTAAGGTCATTCTTCCGGTCTGTAACTCACAGGCGCATGAAATCAAATCGAATTATTAAATCTAAAGACTATTAAAAATTTAATTTTCAAATCTTCGTGTTAAAAAATCTACAAGCAAATCATTAAAACTAAAAAGACGTAACCACATCTATTGTCTGAATCCAAAATATCGTAAATCGAGTACGTGAATATTGCGAATTCGACAATGATCCTCTCTAATACCCTCTAGAATAATGGCGATTCCAAATAGGCAAATGTTCAATTGTGAATTGAGAACTATAACCCTTCAGTTAATTTAATTGGATAATTTATTATTTTGCTCATTACAAATTGGTAAATTACCTCTAATGTCTCTACACATTATAATATAACTATATTATATTAAATATACTTCAAGTCCCTTGAACATATTAAATCACTTTAATATGGATTTAAACCCGATGATAACATAATGCATAAGTTATAGTTTTACAATTTAGATCCAAATAGAATTATAAAGATTTATAATTCTAACACCTACATCATTGAGGGACTCACCTCATTAAATGAAAGAAGTAGACGTAGAAAGAATAGATTTCTTCTTTTTGCATCTCTCCATACAACAAGATCATCGGATCTTGTTATTCAAGTCATCTTGAAAGGCTCTCTCTTAGTAAATAGAGAGTCCTGATCAAGAGAAAAATGCAACCAACGAAGAGAAGCTCAAAAAGAGAGAATTTCTTCTGTGAATAGGGAGAAAAAATAGAGAGAGTTTGTGGGAGAGAAAAATAAGTGAAGTATTTTTTAGTACATTGTGACTTTTAATGAATACTTTATCGAATATTAAATATCTAGGATAATATTATAAAATCTTATTTTTCATATCGAGATCTTTCTGAATTCAGCCTTTGTATTTTTTTTAAATTTTGATTTCCATATAAAAATATTTCTAATATTTTTCGAATCACATCTGCTATTATTTCTCCTACCACCTATTTAGTAATGTAATTGTATAATATAAGGTATTTATGTCTAGGAGACTATATTTTAAATGAAACTTACTATGGCATCTCCACCATTTCTTGGAAACTTACTTGAAAATATTATTATGTATAGAAGATTATCTAATACAGTATTTCATGATAATTATCTTGAAGAGTATCATCTACGTTTACAGCAGTGTTATTATTATTATTATTATTATTAACAAATGACATAAGAGGCTAGTTATTACGGCATGAAATGTTGAAATTGAAAAATTCAATAAAAATAATTTCTCATTCAAAAAATTAAAAATGAAGGTATTATTGCGAAAAAATAGTTGTGATATGGTTATCGGCGACATATTGACGGACGTTGATGATGAGAAATAAAACAAAGCATATGGAGATGTTATCGTCAAATTGCATCTTACTCTAGGAGATAAAATTTTCTCTAGTATCTCAGAAATAATAAGTGCCAAGCAGATTTGGGACATGCTAACAAAACTTTATGAGGTGAAATCGTTTCATATAAAATTTTATTGAAAAGAAAATTATATACTTTTCTTAATGTCAGAATCGACAGCAGTGACTGATGACATCAATATTTTCAATACATTATTTTATCAACTTATAACAGTAGACCACAAAATTGACAAGGATGAACGGGACAAACTTTTAATTTAAAGTTTGTCGGATTCATACGATCTGTAGCACCCAAAATTTATAATGGCTAAATTATAACATATGCACTATATGTTAATGGTAAAATTTTCATTCATCAATTCAAAGAAATAAATGAGTTATACCTTGAAGAATAAAAGAGAAGAAGGAAGAATAGGAAACATTTGTTATGGAATTAAGGTGAATAATGAAATCAAAAGTTAAATTATAAAGTTTGATTAGTCAAACTTTCGATGTGGAGTAGATTAAGCACCGCATGTGAGGGCTTAAGCGTAGAGAATGCTAAACTTTGTTAAGGTTAAGTGAAGAAAGAAATAGGTTTGAAAAGTCAAACCTTGTAGTTTTGTAGTTATGCCTTTCACGTTTGAAATCAAAAGGAAAAGAAGGGGATACAATGTTGAAAAGTCAAGAAAATAAAAGAGAAGTAAAAGAAATAAAGGAAAATTCTAGTTTTGACTAAGTCAAACCTTCAATTGCACCGTTGAAATCCTCATATGAAGTTTACTTAGTAATAGCTGTTCTGAAAATTGACAGTGAAGAGAGAGAATAAGAGTATGAGGGGGTCAAAGAAATTTTGCCATCTCATTATCCTTTAGATATTTACCACTTTTGGTAAAGTGAAATTTAGAATTTCTACTGAAGACATCTCTCTCATGGAAGCTCAATCTCCCTTCTTTTCTTCATGTTCTGAAGATCCTCATGCCAAATACCTACCTCTTCTCAAAATTTTGTCAATGTGAGTTACATATTGGTTTTGGTATATGCAAGTTAGGGTTTTATATGCATAAGTGGGTTGATCTTGTTAAGCTTTGAAGATGTTTTATAAACCCTAATGCTTGTACAAAAATGTTGATTCTTTGTTGGATTTTAATCTTCTAATTGATGTTAGATTAGGTTATAAAAGTATGTTATTGGTGGTTTTGCAATGGGTTTTAAGATTTGTTAAGGTTTTGATGAAAGTTGAAATTTGAGTTTGAAACATGAAAGTTTTGGATTTGAGGAAGTTCGGCTGTGATGTTGGTTGTTAGTTTACTAAATGGATTTCAATATTAGAAACTAAACATTCTAAGATTTCTATAGCCCTTGAATCATTGAATTCGGATGTATATTGGATTAGTTACGAATTTTCAAGGTTTTCTAAAATTAGAGGCCAAATTTCGGGTTTGAGCTGGAATTCGAGTTGTTAAGTTAGAATTGACCAAATGTGGTTTATATGAGGTGATTGAATTAAATTGTGCACGATGTAATTCATATTTTGGATAGTTGGTTAGTTGATTGAGTTAGGAATTTTGATGGATGTTAATGGTTATGTAAATATACAAGGAATTGAGGTTGATATGAATGTTATGATGTTAGGTTTTAAAGATTCGAGCAGATAATCGGCTAAAGATTTCCAGGTAAGTAGAGTATGCATATTGTCTTCGGGCCTACATCACGAAATAGTAGGGTATATTCCATGTTTATAACATATTATGTATGTCATGCATCATGTTTTGAAAAAAATACGAAAATGAATTTACATATGTTTTACTAAATGGTATACTATAGTACGAAACTAACAGTTATAATTCTTTGAGGGAAGTCATTCGCCCTTCAAATGAGCATGAAAATGTAAAGGTTTAAGAAAAGTGATCCGTTTCTCATGTAGTATGAGGATCAGATCAGCTAACAGAAACTTATTGAGTAGATTCTTTGAGTAAAGATAATTCGCCCCTCAAATGAGCATGAGAATTGATGATTTGGGAAAACAAATCTATTTTCCATCTAGTATGAGGATCATATCATGTAACGAAACGAGAACGAAAACGAAATGTGTATATAGAAACTGCATATTTAGGATTCATGTATTGTTTTCATTTCATATATTGCTCTACTTACTTAACATTAGGCTAATAGATGAATTATGTGATGTAGGTGACGACGAGATTGTTGGTGAATTTAATAACCAAGCTTAGGAACATGAGGCAGTTGGAAGAGTACACTCATGCGACGATCGGGCCATCTGTTAAGGCGATTTAACTATGGAGCGTATGTATAGTTTTTTTGTTTTTTTTTTATGAGTATAATTTTTGGGTCATTTTGATGTATAGATGGGTTTTAAACATCAGTTTTGAGTCATCTTGATGTATAAACATATTTTGAAGTGATTTGGGGAAATACAGGTCCTTAAGTTTCAATTATTTAAACGAATGTTGTCTGTTCTTTTAAGGTGGTAAATTTTCAGTTAAGGATGTTGGTAAATGAATGTCAACTTGATTGCATAGCTGTCAACCGAACTAGGTAAATGTCGACCGCGATGGTCGACCTATGGAAACAGAACAAAACTAAGTGTCAACCTGTGTGTCTATGTGTTGAGTGGTTAGTGTAAAAATGGTACAAGTGTCGACCACAAGGTCTGACCGGTGCAAACAGAGAGTATTAGGGTGTCAACCTATGCAATCAGGTGTCGAATTGTCAGTGAAATGAACATAGAGGTGTCAATCGCAAGGTTCGACCGGTGTAAACAGAGAGGATTACGGTGTCGACCGGTGCAAACAGATGTCGACCTGTGCAAACAGAGGTAAACGAGGTGGCAACCTATGTATGTAGGTGTCGACCCTTGTGTGCAGAACGGGTTAAGTGTCGACCAAAGATTTCAGAGGTCGACTGGGATCCCTTTTATTGTTTTAAACCTTGAAATTTGTCTAGTTTTTCATATAATGAGTCATCCACGCAGGAGTTGTCTTCCGCTGCAAAGGATTAAATGTTTTAAATGATAACGTTTTAAGGCGAAGAATAAATTTTAAACATTTCTCAAAATTTTTCGTACGAGTACTCAGTCGAGTGTCAATTCCAGGTTCAGACAACTCGGGTCGGCATGAGTCAGTAGTTCAGAATCAGCGAAAATAACTCAGGGCGCTACACGATCACCTCATTATAAATTTGGTCAATAATGGACAACATTGATGTTCAATGATATTACATTTGCAGTTCTTGAAGAAAAAAGCAAACGGAAAAACAAAGAGTATTTTTCCAAAGAGACACAGCAACGAGAGGAAGGTCAAAAGAGCATGGGGCCTTTGGAGCCAACACATCATGAAGGTCAAAGTCAATAAAATAAAAAAGGGCGTCAAATGCTATCATTGTAGCAAGATGAGCTACATAAAAAACAATTGTTGGAAGTTGAAAAAAGAACAAAGCACATAAGGTAATAAAGAATAAACGAAGATTACGACTGTAATAGCTTCTGAGGGTGAAGATGTCATTATATGATGTTGTCAACCTCATGACTAATGAATCACTTTGGAGGTATAACTTTGAAGTATCTTATCATGTTATTTCAAAAGTAGAATTTTTTACATTTTACACTAGTGAAATTTTTGACATTGATAAAATAGAAAACAATCACATTTACAGAATAATTGGAAAAGATGATAACTGTATCCACATCGTTGGTGCTTAAAAAATATCAGACATGTTCCAAATATTAGACTAAATATAATATTAGTTGGTGTTCTTGATGATTCTGGTTACAAGAATAATTTTGTTAACAAAAAATGGGAGCTCAGCAAAAACTTGCTAATCATAGCGAAATGAATCAGAGAATCTAACTTGTAAGTAACTTAAGTGAACATGAGTAAATGTTGCACAAGATAACTCATCCATTGAGTTATGATACAAATAGTTTTGTCACATGAGCGAGAAAGAACTTCAATTGCTTAACAGAAGAGATTGGCTTCCACATCTCAGAGATGAAGCTCTAATTTAATTTCATCTCAATCCTTTATTTTTTATTCTAATCTTCCATAATTATCTAAATATGATATAATCGTACAAAACTAGCCATGATCTTTCATAGGGTTATTATTAGAGTAGTCTTGATTATATTGTGTGTTGTCTTTTAACGTAATATCACTAAGTTCATATATATATATTATCTGGTTTGAATAACTTATATGATATAATCTAA